>CATNWA010016762.1:0-175586 GCA_951230385.1 Staurois parvus
TATTTTTTTACAGGAGATCATACCCCCCTTTGTATTTTACATGGGATAAAAATCCCCTTAGTATTTTACATGGAGATATACCCCCCCCTTTTGTATTTAATGGGATATATCCCCTATGTATTAACATGGAAAATTCCCCCCTTATGTATTTTAATGGGATATATCCCCCTTTGTTTATAATGGAGTTTTTCCCCCCCCTATGTATTATCATGGGATCAACCCCCCTTTTTTACTGGTACAATCCCCCCTTTTTGTATTATACTGGAGATCATATCCCCCCTATGTATTATAAAGGTGAATATCCCCCTATGTTTATACATGGGTCAACCCCCTTTAATTATATGGAGATCAAACCCCTTTTGTATTATCTGGAGTATATCCCCCCTTATGATTAAATGGAGAAACATATCCCCCCCCTTTTTGTATTAACAGGATCATATCCCCTATGTTTATACATGGAGATCATCCCCCCCCCCCTTTTTATTATAATGGAGATCAATCCCCCCCTTATGTATTATACATGGAGATCATAATCCCCCCCTTATGTTATTATACATGGCGATCATAGCCTCCCTTATGTATTATACATGGTGATCATATCCCCCCTTTATGTTGTTATACATAGGGAGATCATATCCCCCCCTTAAGTATTATACCTAGAGATCATATCCCACTTATGTATTATTCTATGGAGACTCATATTATCCCCCATTATGTTATTATCCATTGAGTATCCATAATCCCCTTTGTGTATTAAGCATGGAGATTCATATCCCCCATTATGTTGTATACTTGGAGATCATTCCCCCCTTTTGTATTATACATGGAGATTCAGTAATCCCCCTTATGTAGTTATACATGGAGATCTATCCCCCTTAATGTATTTATTAAAAAAAAAAGTTAAAAATTATTTTTTATTATTATTAATTATTATAAAAAACATGGAGATCATATCCCCCTCTTATGTATTTTACATGGAGGGAGATCATATCCCCCCCCTTATGTAATATACATTGGAGATCATATTCCCCCCCTTATGTATTATACATGCGAGATCATATCCCCCCCTAAAGTATTATACATGGCGATCATATCCCCACGTATGTAATTATAACATGGAGATCATATTCCTCCTTATGTATTATTACTATGGAGCTCATATCCCCCCCCCACTTTATGTTTATACAATTGAGATCATATCACCCCCCCTTTATGTATTATATATGGGATTATATCCCCTCGTGTGTATTATACATGGGGATCATATCCCCCTTCTGTAGTACCCAAGTGCAGAGCCTTAATTAATCACCTTATTGTAGCCTACATTGGCCCCATAGTCCCCCCTTATGTATTATTACAGTGCATTTGATAGGTCCGGCTTGATGTATTATACATGGAGTCATATCCCCCCTTATGTATTATAATGGTACGATCATATCCCCCTTAGTGTGTATTATACATGGAGATCATATCCCCCTTAATTATTTCTCATGAGACAATATATTCCAGGTCCCAAATAAGGCTCTTGATACATGAGACTTCCATATCCCACAAAACCTTATGTATGTATAGTTTGGTTGTCCCTTCATAAATGCAACCTTAATCTCTGTTCTTTTCAATGATGCATATTCTTAGTCCCCAAGTGCAGAGCCTTACATTTATCACCATTAGCCCTCATTGGCCCCATAGTCCCCCAATCACACAGAGCATTGAGGTCGGCTTGTAAGTTGGAGACATCCTGTAAGGACGTTATTCCCCGGCACAGCTTGGTGTCATCTGCAAACACTGAGATCCCCGACAAAATATTGTTTATAAATATATAAAAAAATAAGGGTCCCAACACTGAACCTTGGGGTCCCCCACTAATAACATTGAACCTTGGGGTCCCCCACTAACACTGAACCTTGGGGTCCCCCACTAATAACACTGATCCTTGGGGTCCCCCACTAACACTGAACCTTGGGGTCCCCCACTAACACTGAACCTTGGGGTCCCCCCCACTAATAACACTGAACCTTGGGGTCCCCCACTAATGACACTGAACCTTGGGGTACCCCACTAACAACACTGAACCTTGGGGTCCCCCCACTAATAACACTGAACCTTGGGGTCCCCCACTAATGACACTGAACCTTGGGGTACCCCACTAACAACACTGAACCTTGGGGTCCCCCCACTAATAACACTGAACCTTGGGGTACCCCACTAATAACACTGAACCTTGGGGTCCCCCCACTAATAACACTGAACCTTGGAGTACCCCACTAATAACACTGAACCTTGGAGTACCCCACTAATAACACTGAACCTTGGGGTCCCCCCACTAATAACACTGAACCTTGGAGTACCCCACTAATAACACTGAACCTTGGGGTCCCCCCACTAATAACACTGAACCTTGGAGTACCCCACTAATAACACTGAACCTTGGGGTCCCCCCACTAATAACACTGAACCTTGGGGTCCCCCCACTAATAACACTGAACCTTGGAGTACCCCACTAATATCACTGAACCTTGGGGTACCCCACTAATAACACTGAACCTTGGGGTCCCCCCACTAATAACACTGAACCTTGGAGTACCCCACTAATAACACTGAACCTTGGGGTCCCCCCACTAATAACACTGAACCTTGGGGTCCCCCCACTAATAACACTGTTCCATATACGGTACACGCAGTCATAGACACGCCTCTTCCATTCCATATATGGTACATACATTAGACGTGGTAGCTGCATTAGTTTTCTTTATTTTTAGACTTTTTTTTTCCCTGTGTGATCTGGCCAGTAACACCCTTCCTGTATTAAAGCGCCCCCACTCTGGAGGAAGGAGCACAGGGGGAACAGCAGAGAGTAGCATTGTCAGTCTGGGGGGAGGGGAGTGTTAGATGTACTAGCAGATTTAGATACACTAACACATTGAAGCCAAACTCCAGCTCACACTTCATAACCCGTTCCAGTAACAGTTTTGTTCCTTTCGTGATAAACGTTTTCCATCAATAAATAAAAGCTGATCACTGTAAGAACTCCTGTCAGTGAGAAATGGTTTGCCTCATCCATGTAAACTGATATATTCTGCTGGAGAGCTTGTGCTTTTGGGAAAAAAAAAAAAACAAGACTTGCTGGCTGGATCGGCAGATGAAAATAAAGGAAAGACAGCTTAAAAAAAGAAAACAAAGGCAGCCAGTACATCTCAGAATTGGTAAGCTGCAATATAATAATGGTTTGCTGTTGGGTTTACTGCCGCTCTAAACAATACCTGACTTCTGATGTTTAAATAGTTTCTCATTCTGTCTTTGTTATAGCCTCTTGTGATCTCATACAGCATTCCGATTGGAAGAGAAGGAGGGGGGCTAAAGGTTTGTTTCAACCATCTAACTGCAACATCTGCTGGAGAGCTTGTTCTTTTGAATAACAACAGACTTCTTGGCTAGCTCACCAGGCGAAAATACGGGCGGACCTCGGTTTATGAATGAAAATCCATTGAAAATAACGCCTCGGTTTATGAATTGTTTTTCGCAATACTAACGGATTAATTGGTTTTCAATGTATTTAAGATTTTTTTTCTTAATCATGTCCCTGGACAGTATTTATGCCTTTAAAGTGCACTTAATAAAGAGTTTTGAACAGATAAAATACTTTTTTTTTACTTTTTTCTGACCTCCGGAACGGATTAATTAGTTTTCAGTGCATTTACGAATTAATTTTTTAATCATGTCCCTGTACAGTATTTATGCCTCTAACCCCTCACCTCTCGGGCACTTCTACCCCCTTCCTGCCTTCCGGACACTTCTACCCCCTTCCTGCCTTCCGGACACTTCTACCCCCTTCCTGCCTACAGGGCACTTCTACCCCCTTCCTGTCTACAGGACACTTCTACCCCCTTCCTGCCTACAGGACACTTCTACCCCCTTCCTGCCTACCGGACACTTCTACCCCCTTCCTGCCTACAGGGCACTTCTACCCCCTTCCTGCCTTCCGGACACTTCTACCCCCTTCCTGCCTACTGGGCACTTCTATCCCCTTCCTGCCTACCGGGCACTTCTACCCCCTTCCTGCCTACCGGGCACTTCTACCCCCTTCCTGCCTACAGGACACTTCTACCCCCTTCCTGCCTACTGGGCACTTCTACCCCCTTCCTGCCTTCCGGACACTTCTACCCCCTTCCTGCCTACAGGACACTTCTACCCCCTTCCTGCCTTCCGGACACTTCTACCCCCTTCCTGCCTACAGGGCACTTCTACCCCCTTCCTGCCTACAGGACACTTCTACCCCCTTCCTGCCTACAGGACACTTCTACCCCCTTCCTGCCTACCGGGCACTTCTACCCCTTCCTGCCTACAGGACACTTCTACCCCCTTCCTGCCTACTGGGCACTTCTACCCCCTTCCTGCCTACAGGGCACTTCTACCCCCTTCCTGCCTACCGGGACACTTCTACCCTCTTCCTGCCTACTGGGCACTTCTACCCCCTTCCTGCCTACCGGGCACTTCTACCCCCTTCCTACCTACCGGTCACTGTCACCCCCTTCCTGCCTACTGGGCACTTCTACCCCCTTCCTGCCTACCGGGCACTTCTACCCCCTTCCTGCCTACCGGGCACTTCTACCCCCTTCCTGCCTACAGGATACTTCTACCCCCTTCCTGCCTACCGGACACTTCTACCCCCTTCCTGCCTACCGGGCACTTCTACCCCCTTCCTACCTACCGGTCACTGTCACCCCCTTCCTGCCCACCGGGCACTTCTACCCCCTTCCTGCCTACCGGACACTTCTACCCCCTTCCTGCCTACCGGACACTTCTACCCCCTTCCTGCCTACCGGGCACTTCTACCCCCTTCCTGCCTACCGGCACTTCTACCCCCTTCCTGCCTACCGGTCACTGTCACCCCCTTACTGCCTACTGGGCACTTCTACCCCCTTCCTGCCTATCGGGCACTTCTCCCCCTTCCTGCCTACAGGACACTTCTACCCCCTTCCTGCCTACCAGGCACTTCTACCCCTTTCCTGCCTACCGGGCACTTCTACCCCCTTCCTGCCTACCTGGCACTTCTACCCCCTTTCTGCCTACCGGACACTTCTACCCCCTTCCTATCTACCGGTCACTGTCACCCCCTTGCTGCCTACTGGGCACTTCTACCCCCTTCCTGCCTATCGGGCACTTCTACCCCCTTCCTGCCTACCAGGCACTTCTACCCCCTTCCTGCCTACAGGGCACTTCTACCCCCTTCCTGCCTACCGGGCACTTCTACCCCCTTCCTGCCTACCGGGCACTTCTACCCCCTTTCTGCCTACCGGACACTTCTACCCCCTTCCTGCCTACCGGACACTTCTACCCCCTTCCTGCCTACAGGGCACTTCTACCCCCTTCCTGCCTACCGGGCACTTCTATCCCCTTCCTGCCCACCGGGCACTTCTACCCCCTTCCTGCCTGCAGGACACTTCTACCCCCTTCCTGCCTACCGGGCACTTCTACCCCCTTCCTGCCTACAGGGCACTTCTACCCCCTTTCTGCCTACCGGACACTTCTACCCCCTTCCTGCCTACCGGACACTTCTACCCCCTTCCTGCCTACAGGGCACTTCTACCCCCTTCCTGCCTACCGGGCACTTCTACCCCCCTCCTGTCCAGGCCAATTTTCAGCTTTCAGCGCTATTGCTCTTTGAATGATAATTGCGCGGTCATGCAACACTGTACCCATAAGAAATTTTTATCATTTTTTTCACACACATAGAGCTTTCTTTTGGTGTTATGTACTCCCCACTGGGGGTTTTATTTTTTTGTGCTATAAACTAAAAAATAGCAAAGTATAAAAAAAAGGTTTTTCTTTGTTTCTATTATATAATTTTGCAAACACGTAATTTTTCTCCATCACTGATGTGCGTTTTTGAGGCAGCACTGATGGGCACTGATAGGCAGCACTGAGAGGCACTGATAGGAGGCACTGATAGGTGGCACTAATGGGCAGCGCTGATGATGCTGCACTGATGGGCGGCACTGCTGGGCACTGACAATTGCCAGTTATCGGCAGTACTTCCCTCATGCTGTGACAGTGCGAGGAAAGTGCAGCCGATGACAGGCAACTGTATTTATTCAGTGATCTG
Organism: Staurois parvus; assembly: GCA_951230385.1. Lineage (NCBI taxonomy): Eukaryota > Metazoa > Chordata > Amphibia > Anura > Ranidae > Staurois > Staurois parvus. The sequence continues at coordinate 6,104 of CATNWA010016762.1, forward strand.
CTGTGTTATTGGACACAGCTAATCATGTGGTAAAAGGCTGCCGTGATTGGCTGTTTACCGTACCACGTGATCAGCTGTGTCCGTAGGACACATCGATCATTGGCGGTGCCGGGTGCGCACCACTGGGGTCGCGCAGGGGGATGTCGCCCCTGGATTACACAACCGCACTGTAGTCGTTCATTATGGGAACTGGTTAAAGTTCACTTTATAAAGAGTTTTGAACAGAAAAAATACTTTTTTTTTTACTTTTTTCTGACCTCCGGAACGGATGAATTGGTTTTTAATGCATTCCTATGGGAAACCGTGTTTCGGTTTGCAAATTATTTGCAATACGAAAAGGCCCGCAGAACGCATTCAACTGGTAAACCGAGGTACGCCTGTAGAGGGAAGGATAGCTTACATATAAAACTAATGCAGCCGTCACATCTAAGAATCGGTAACCTGTGATATGAAACGTGTTCGCTTTTGGGTTTAATTCGGCATTAACCGTTTATGTTTGCCCGGGATTTCTTGCACTGGCCCAGATAAAATCACAAAGCGCGATGGATACGGCGATTGGGATGCCAGCAAGAATACATCTTCAGCCAATGAGCCGGGGAGATCTGACACATAGCAGGGAGCAGGCAGCTGTGCACGCTCGCAGGCAGAACATACTGTCATTCGCTGGGGGGGGGCTGAAGTCGGCCAGATGGCGCCATGGCAAGTGAGTCAGCACACATGAACCACGGCCATGACCATTAAAGGGGCCCCCAGGCTGTCTTTGCCTTCCACCGCCATTTATTTCATTATTTCCTCATGTATTTATATTTTCCTTGTGCTGAAAATATCAGGAAAAGGAGAGACGACAAAGGGCAGCAGACCGTCGTACTGACGCGTTTCTGATTTCGCACGCCCAGAAAGTAGACAAATAGAGCGGGATTATCTTCCACTTGAGATAAGTTGGACGCCGCCAGTGCATGACTCCTGTCATCAAACCGCTGATTTCAAATTGCACGCTTCGTACTTCAGAAGACGTCGCAGAGGAAATAAAGCGACGGAGCGTCACGGGATGAAAGTCTCGAAACTTTGTAACAAGCCGATGATTGCGCTTATTGACAAATGTAGCGAAGGTAGAATTGGCGCATCTTAGTGACAGGTTGTAAGTGATTTGTCTTCAGCAGCAACAATCATTTGAAGACGGGAGGATTGGCGCCCGCGAGGATATGCGTCGGTGGGAGGAAATGCAGAAAGGAACTGAGCAGCCCAAAGGGGGATCTATAGCTGGATATGGAAAGATTTTTTTGCGTTTATTGAAATCGTACAAAAGTATAACAAAGAGAGGGACATAAAGATATGGGAAGATTTGTTACTAGGAAAAGCCTGAAAAGTTTATTTGAGCAGAAATAACATACAGCAAGCCAACGCAATTCATCATTTACGAGCTACGCTTATTAAAACAAATCTGATTGGCTGATCGGGGATCTGGCTTTGCTATCTACAGTTCTGGGACAGCAGAAACCATTTCAGAACCTAATCTGACCCCATCCTGGAATTTACAAACAAGAACGTTTCACTTCCTGTAGTTTCCCTATATTGAAACATACACTCGCCGGCCACTTCATGAGGTCCACCTTGCTAGTCCTGGGTTGGACCCCCTTTTGCCTCCATTCTTCGTGGCATAGATCCAACAAGGTGTTGGAAACGTTTCTCCATGTTGACATGATAGCATCACGCAGTTGCTGCAGATTTGTCAGCTGCACATCCATGATGGGAATCTCCCGTTCCACCACATCCCGAAGGAGCTCTATTGGATGGAGATCTGGTGGCTGTGGAGGCCATTGGAGTCCAGTGACCTCATTGTCACTTCACTGAATACATCTAAATAACAGGTGTCAAACACAAGGCCCGCAGGTTGAATACGGCCCTCCAGACCATTTCATGTGGCCCTTGCTCCTCTCCTGTAGGTGCCCCCTTGTCTCCGCCCCCACCTTGTCTCAGCAGTTGGCAGCAGGGAAGAATACAACTCCTCTGCCAGATCCTGAACCTCTCAGTGCAGCTGCACCACCCCCTCATCTCTGCCTCCCCTGGTCTCAGCATTCATCAGACTCTGGTAACTGACTCCACTCCTCCTCTGGTCCTCCTCCAGACTCTGCACTTTCTGCTTTCCAACTCCACCCCCAAAAGGGGTGCACAGTGATGATAGGGAGGGTGTGGGATTCTTGATATCTGATGTAATGGGGGGGGCGGTACTCTGGACATCTAGTCTTACAGATACAACCGGCCCCTTGAGGGCCACCATAATGCTCATCCGGCCTGCCATGACATGGAGTCTGACACCCCTGATCTGAGGGATTACAACCAATTTACATGTATTTGTGGAATGCAGCCAGTGTAGGGACCTGAATTTGACATCAGCCTCTTGCAATCCCCAATACAACAGAGGGGCAATGCTGGAGGCCAGTCAGTTTTTTCTTACAAGCAGCATGCTGACAGGAGGAACAAGCAGAGTGAGCAAACAGACACGAGTTCACCAGTTCAAAGCTGCTCTTTCACTGCCCAGTCTACAGGTTGGGGGCGGAGCAGTGACACCACGCTCGTCCTTCTACAGTCTATAGCTTGTGGTGTCATACCCCAGGCCACGCTGTCTGGCAGGGAGGTGTAAATCTTGTAAAAAAAAAAATCCAACTCCTTTTGGCGAAGAGTTCCCTGTTCAATCCGTGACCCGGAGTTCAGCTTCAATCGAAGGCGAACCCAATCGGAAGCCGCGTGAGAATTTAGCGCCGTCTCCTCTCCACTTCCATGGAGTTGTTGCCGTGAGAACGTTGTTGGGCAGATTTTTATTTCTTTTAAGTTTATAAAGTATAGGAAATTTTTTTTTCTTTTTTTTTCAAAAGTTTTATTTGTTGAGTTCCTTTCCAAAGCAGAACAGCATCCTATGATTATGTCACGCGGAATTATACAGCATACAATGTTTCATCTTTTCTTTTCCTCTATTTTCCTGCAAGACGTGACAAAGACGGTGACAACATAATTACCATCCTCCGAATATCGTCTGCAATGACCGCAGTCCGTGGTGCTACGATTGGAACATCCAACCGTGTCCGTGGGAGGCGTCGTGATTGGCTGTCACAGCAGATCTAAACCCAATCACTAACACTTCAGAAGAACTTTATAGAGGAACTAAACTATCCCGACACCGAAGAAGAATGGAAACTGGATTTCACTCGTTTTTAAAGGAGAAGTATAGATAAAGCTCCTTTGGTTGCCCACATGGAAGAAAAATAGATTTGAAATATATTTAAAAAAAATTCTTCCCAAATATGTATTGACATATATTTGAAATGCTACAATTCTGGCCGTATTCAATACATTTCAAAACACATTTTAAAAATATTTTTCATATATTTTATAATATATAAAAATGCATTTTAATATGAATTTTTATATATATACAGTGAAGGAAATGTGTATTTACTCCCCTGCTGATGTTGAATGTTCGCCCCTCACACAGAAATGATTGTTCCCAAAATCTCATTTCTTTACTCCTCTGCTCCACCCCAAAACTTGTACACCTCACCCCCTCGGTCTCCGCCTGAATCACACACCAACTGAGCGACATATCAGGCTGGATGTGGCTCCATTTCCTTAAACTGAACCTCTCCAAAACTGAGTTTCTTGTCTTCCCCCCCCAGCCCGGACCCCCCCCCCCATTGACTTCTCCATCACATCCAACAACGCCACCATCAAACCGCCCCGCAGGCCAGAGTACTTGGTGTCATTCTGGACTCCAACCTATCCTTCCAGCCCCAAGTCCAATCTTTAACAAACTCATGCAGACTCCACCTCCGCAACATGCAGACTCCACCTCCGCAACACGCAACTCCACCTCCGCAACATGAAGACTCCGCCTCCACAACGCAGACTCCGCAACATCGCCAAAATCCGCACGTTCCTAACCCCAGAAACCACTAAACAGCTCATCCACTCCCTCATCATATCACGACTCGACTACTGCAACTCCCTCCTCACTGGCCTGCCTCGCCGCTGGCTATCCCCGCTTCAGTCCATCCTGAATATGGCTGCCAGACTCATTCACCTTTCCAACCGCTCCATCTCCTCCACCCCCCTCTGCCAATCCCTCCACTGGCGTCCACTCAGTGTCCGCCACCCCTCTCTGCCAATCCCTCCACTTGCCTCCATTCAGTGTCCTCCACCCCCCTTGCCAATCCCTCCACTGGCCTTCAGTGTCCTCCACCCCCCTCTGCCAATCCCTCCACTGGCCTCCATTCAGTGTCCTCCACCCCCCTCTGCCAATCCCTCCACTGGCTTCCGATTGCCAACGGATCAAATTCAAATCCTAACACTGACGTACAAAGCTGTCCACCATACTGCCCCGAACTACATCACTGACCTAATATCCAAGTACCGCCCAACACGCACACTCCCCTCCTCACAAGACCTCCTTCTCTCTAGTTCCCTGGTCTCCTCCTCCCATTCCCGCCTCCAGGACTTCTCCAGGGTGTCACCCATCCTCTGGAACTCCCTGCCCCAACCCATCAGACTATCACCTACTCTCCTCTCCTTTAGGCGCACCCTGAAAACCCACCTCTTCAGGGAAGCCTACCCCACCCCCTCCTAACCTGCCGACCTCCTCCACTCTTCCTACCACTCCATCCCCCACAGCTATCTCCTCCTGTGCTACCATCCCCTCCCTCCTAGATTGTAAGCTCCAAGGAGCAGGGCCCTCGATCCCCTCATGTTTTGCATTGTATTGGTATTGTTCTGTCACATGTTCTGTCCCCCTTTGTAATGTACAGCGCTGAGCGAACTATCGACGCTTTATAAATACTGTATAATAATAATAATCTCCCCCTCACTGCTACCATCTCCCTACTACTGCTCTCTTCACCTCCTGCTGATACTTCACTCTCCTGCTGACCCAAACACCAGGACTGGAAGGCATGTGCGCTCGTGTACATCCTGCTCCCATGTTACTTTCCTCACACTTGTTCTTCTCCTAACCTCGGGGATATCTCCCCAAACCCTGGCCCCTCACCACCTCACTCACCCACTAGGCACCCTCCTACCCCCACGAACCGCCGCAACCCCCTCAACCTTATACCTGTCCCCCTCCTCCCCGCATCCATCCCTCCACTCTCGGTTGCACTCCTGAATGCCCGATCGGTTTACAACAAGCTCACCGCCATCCATGACCTCTATCTTCCGCTCCCTCAACCTCCTAGCGGTCACTGAAACCTGGATCCAAGCCACTGACTCCGCCTCCCCTGCGGCACTCTCCTACGGAGGTCTCGTCTGGTCCCATTCACCCAGACGACGGGAGCGGTCGTAGAGGTGGTGGGGTCGGCATGCTCTTGTCACCGCTGAGCACCTTCCAGGTCCTCCCAAACCCCCCCTCTCTATCCTCCTCCTTCGAGGACCACTGCATCCGACTCTTCTCCCCCCACCCCTCTGAGGATTGCAGTAATCTGTCGGCCTCTTGGACCCGTATCAGGCTTCCTTGATGACTTTTGGCTGCCCTTCTTCCTCTCCTCTGAGCTACCCACCATCATCCTAGGAGACTTCAATATCCCTATCAATGTCAACAACCCGGCTACATCCCAACTCCTCCACTTAACCTCTTCTTTTGCACTCACACAGTGCACACAGACCCACACACCGATGGGAACACTATGGACCTCGTTTTCTCCCATCTCTGCACCCTCCACAACCTCACAAACACCCCTTTCCCTCTCTCTGACCACAACCTCATTACGTTCTCCGTCTCCCCGTCCTATAACGCCTCCCCCCCAAACGTCAAACCATCACCAGCCGTAACCTCCACAACCTGAACCCGGCCCCTCTCCACTCTGCAGCTGACCGTCTGTATGACAGTATCCTTCCTCTGTCATGCCCTGACCTGGCCACTACTGTGTACAGCGACTCACTGTCAGCTGCCTTAGACTCCTTAGCACCCCTAACCATGCATAGCATTAGACCCCGACCGCTTCAACCCTGGCAGAATAATAAACTGAAAATCTTAAAAGACGCAGTTGTGCGCTGGAGCGATTATGGCGCAAAACCAAATCCCCTCGAGCATTCTCCCTCTACAAATCCACCTTCCTCACCTACACCACCTTCCTCCATGCCACCAAACAAGCCTACTTCGTAACCCTCATCAACACCCTCTCCACCTGTCCTCGCCGGCTCTTTTTCCACTTTCAACTCCCTATACTCCCCCCCCCACCCCCCCCAGCACCTCACTCACCGCCACGAGATTGCCAATCACTTCCAAAACAAGATCAACGCAATCCGTAATGACATCCCCAATGCTCAATCTACCCCCCCACCTAGCCTCCCTCCCACTCTAACCCCATCAACTCTCCCCTCCTCTGACCTTGCAACCGCCCTGCCCCCCACCACACCTAACACCCCGCACACTATAACCTCCCCAACACTCCGCTCCTTCAGCCTTGCCACCACTGAGGAGGTCACTAAGGTCTTCTCAGAAGCCCGCCTCACCACTTGCCCCCTTGACCCTGTCCCCACAAACTCCTCCAGTCACCCTCCTCCATCCTACGCTCCCTCACCCACATCTTCAATCTCTCCCTCTCTACTGGCGCATTCCCCTCCTCCTAAAGCATGCGCACATCACCCCGTACTCAAAAACCCTCCCTGGACCCCACCGAGACCTGAACAACCTCAGACCCATCTCCCTGCTGCCATTTACTTCCAAGCTACTTGAGCGCTTAGTCTACAATCGCCTAAGCACCCACCTCACTGACAACAACCTCCTTGACCCCCTACAGTCCGGATTCCGCCCCTACACTCCACTGAAACCACCCTACTCACCTCACCAACGACCTGCTAACCGCCAAAGCTAATGGCCACTACTCAGTCCTCCTACTCCGGTGCCGCCTTCCACACAGTCGACCACCACACCCTCCTCCTTAACAAACTACACTCCCTTGGCATCAGAGATTCTGCTCTCTCCTGGCTCTCCTCCTACCTATCCCAACGCTCCTTCAGCGTTACCTATAAGGCTACCACCTCCCCCTCTCTCCCCTCTCTGTTGGGATCCCCCAAGGCTCTGTCCTCGAGCCCTTCTTCTCTCCATCTGCACCTCCTCCCTCAGCAAACTGATACACTCCCCCACGGCTTCAATTATCACCTCTATGCCGATGACACGCAAATTTACCTCTCCACCCCTCACCTCACCCCTTCAATTCTCCACCGCATCGCCCACCTACTGAACGACATATCAGACTGGATGTCGCTCCACTTCCTCAAATTGAAACCTTTCCAAAACCAAGCTCCTGATTTTCCCCCCAGCCCGTGCCCCTCCTCCCCCTCTCCATCATGACCAACAATGCCACCATCAGTCCCACCCCGCAAGCCAAAGTCCTAGGTGTCACTCTAGACTCAGACCTGTCCTTCCAACCCTCATGTCCAATCGTTGGCAAAACTCATGCAGGCTCCACCTCCGCAACATCTCCAAAATACGTTTGTTCCTAACCCCAGACACTACTAAACAGCTCATCCACCTCCCTCATCATATCACGACTCGACTACTGCAACTCCCTCCTCACTGGCCTGCCTCGACCGCTGGCTATCCCCGCTTCAGTCCATCCTGAATACGGCAGCCAGACTCATCCACCTTACTAACCCCGTCCATCTCTCTCCACTTCCCCCTCTCATGCCAGATCCCTACCACTGGCGTCTCCACTCTGTCCGCCCCCCTGCTCTGCCAATCCCCCACTTGCCTCCACTCAGTGTCCTCCACCCCCCTCTGCCCATTCCCTCCACTGGCTCCCGATTGCCCAACGCATCAAATTCAAACTACTAACACTGACATACAAAAGCCATTCACCACTGCCCCAAACCTACCTCACCGGACCTATACCCAAGATACTAGTGATGGGAGCGAATCGAAACCTGGCGAAGTGGACCCTTCGTTCTTCGAAATATCAGGGGACAAAAAATAAAAAAAAATTTGTGACTTCGCATCGAATCCCATTTTAGCAAACGCTTCGGTGTGCACGGGGAATCCCCTTTTTCCCGATCAGCCGGCAAAAGGTGTCACTCAGGATGAGCTCCATCTATTTCTGACAGTTCTCTGACAGTTCATTGCTACAGCGGATGAAACATTGTATCTATTTGTTTCCATTTAGGAACCCACACGACCCCTGTATTTAATTCGGAAATAAATAGATACAAGTTTGAACCGCTGTAAATGTGAAGGACACTGTCAGAGAAACTGTCAGAAATCTCGCGGAGCTCTCTGCAGATACACTTTTTTGCTGTACTGGAAATTCTTCCTTCTTATTCATTCTTCTTCTTCTTTTCATTCCTTCTTCTTCTTCTTGTTCAGTTCTTCTTTTCATTCTTCTCTTCTTCTTTCATTCTTCTTTCTTCCTCTTGTTCCTTCTTCTTCCTTCTTCTTCATTCTTCTCTTTTCATTCTTCTTTCATCTTTTCAGTCCTTCTTTTTCATTCATCTTCTTCTTCTTTTTCATTCTACTTCTTCCTTCTTTTCATTCTTCCTTTTTTTTTATCATTCTTCTTCTTCTTCTTATTCATTCTTCTTTCTTCTTTTTCCATGTCTTCTTCATCTTCCCATTCATTCATCTTCTTCTTTTCATTCTTCCTCTTTCTTTTCATTCTTCTTCGTTCTTCTTTTCATTCTTCCTTTTCATTCTTCTTTTCATTCTTCTTCTCATTCTTGTATCTATTCATTCTTTCTTGTTCAACTCATTCTTCTCCTCTTCTTTTCATTCTTCCTGCTTCTTCCCCCTTCTACTCTTTCATTCCCTTCTTCTTTCATTCTTCTTCTTCTATACCCATTCTTCTCTCTATCTCTTCTTTTCAATTCTTCCACCCTCATTCTTCTTTTCATTCTTCTTTTCATTCTTCTTCTCATCATTCTTCTTGTTCTTCTTCTTAACATTCCCTTCTTCTTCCATCTTCTCTTTCATTCTTCTTTTCATTCTTCTATCTTCCACCATTCTTCTTCTTCTTTCATTTGCATTCTTCTTTTTTCGAATCAGTCTCTTCTTTTCATTTTATTCTTCCATTCTTCTTCTTCTTCTTTTCATTCTTCTGTCATCTTCTACATTTCTTCTTTTCATCTCATCTTTTCAGCTTCTCATTCTTCTTTTCATTCTTCTTCCTTCTTCCTTTTCATTCTTCATCTTCTTTTCATTCTTCTTCTTCTTGTCTTCTCTCATATCTTCTTCTTCTTCTCATTCTTCTTTTTCATTTCCCTTCTTCTTCTTCCATTCTTCTTCTTCCTTCCATTCTTCTTTTTCATGTCCTTCTTCTCGTTTCATTCTTCTTTTCATTCGTTCTTCTTCCGCATATTTTCATTCTTCATTCTCATTCTTCTTTACCATTCTTCTTCTTCTCATTCATCTCGGTGTCCCATTCTTCTTCCACCATTACTTCTTCCTTCTTTTCATTCTTCTTTTCATTCTCCTTTTAATTCTTCTTCACTTCTTCTTTTCATTCTTCTTTTCATTCTTCTTTTCTTCTTTTTATTTCTCTCATTCTTCGTTTCATGTTCCTTTTCCCATACTTTCTTCTTCTTCTTTCTCTACCCCTTTATCATTACCTCTACTTCTTGCCTTCTCAATTCAGCTCATCCCCCACTTTCCTTTCTTTCTTCTTCATCTTTTATATCTCTCTTCTTTCGACTTTTCTTTCATTCTTTTCTTTCTTTTCACTTCCCTTCTAATTGCAGTCTCTTCTTTTCTCTTCTTTTCATTCTTCCTTTTCATTCCTCATTCTCTTATCATTCTTGGCCATTCTTCTTCATCTTTCTTTTCCATTCGTCTCTTTCATTTAACCTTCTTTTCGCTTCTTTTATCCCTTCTCCTTCTTCTTTTCATTCTTTCTTCTTCTTCTTTTCATTCTTCATCTTCTTCTTTTCATTCTTCTTTTCATTCGGCAGCCTTTTCCACCTCTTCTTCTTTCTTCTTTTCATTCTTCTTCTTCTTCCACCTTACTTTTATTTCTTCTTTTCATTCTTCTTCCTTCTTCTTTTCATTCTTCTTTTCATTCTCTATTTCTCATTCTTCTTTTCATCTCCTTTCTTCTTCTTTTCATTTTTTCCCTTCCTCGGCCTTTTCATTCTTCTTTTCATTCCCTTCTTTCCTTCTTCGCTTTCTCCATTCTTCTTTTTCATTCTTCTTGTCTTCTTTTCATTCTTCTTCTTCTTCCATTCTTTCCCCCTCTTCCTTTCATTCTTTCTTCCTCTTCCATCTTCTTTTCATTCTTTCTTCTCATTCTTCTTTTCATTGTTATTCTTCTTCTTTTCTTCTTTCTTCATCTTCTTCGTCGTGCCCCTGACTGCCCAAATGAGTGAAGTGTGTGCGGTGATTCTAAGATGGACGGCACTCATCTGCATGTCATACTGACTGACAGTATTATTTCTCTTCCCCAGCAGACTCCAAGGGCATATTTAAATTAAAGGTACAGTGTTCTGCACTAATATAAAGGCTCTCTGAAGCCTAGAAACACCCTTTTTATAAGTTAAATTCGCGGCGAATAAATTTGCATCGAATCGATTTTCTCCCGCAAATTCGGCGAATCAGCCGAATCAAATTTTTTGAATAATTCGCTCATCTCTACCAAATACCACCCAACCTGCAATCTTCGCTCCTCACAAGACCTCCTACTTTCTAGCTCCCTGGTCTCCTCCTCCCACGCCCGACTGCAGGACTTCTCCAGGACTTCCCCCATCCTCTGGAACTCACTACCCCAATCCATCAGACTGTCACCTACCCTCCTCACCTTTAGGCGCACCCCCTGAAAATCCATCTCTTCAGGGAAGCCTACCCCGCCCTCCACCTAACAGCCGATCTCCTCCACTCCTCCTACCACTCCATCCCCCACAGCCACTTCCTCCTGTACCACTATCCCCTCCCTCCTAGATTGTAAGCTCAACAGAGCAGGGCCCTCAAACCCCTCATGTATTGTATTGTTACTGTATTGTCTCATGTTCTGCCCCCCACTATAATGTACAGCGCTGAGCAAACCTTCTGCCGCTATATAATACTGTATAATAATAATAATTGGTCTAACAATGGAATGTTCGGTGTAACACTGAGAGACAGAATACAACAACAAATTCAGCAGAAATGCGTCTAACAAATGATGACGGATCTGCATGTTCATGAGGGAAAGAAGGATTTGATCCCCTTCACAAAACATGACTTAGTACTTGGTGGCAAATCCCTTGTTGGCAATCACAGAGGTCAGACGTTTCCTGGAGTTGGCCCCCAGGTTCGCATACATCTCAGGAGGGATTTTGGCCCACTCCTCTTGGCAGATCCTCTCCAAGTCATTAAGGTTTGGTGGCTGACGTTTGGCAACTTGAACTTTCAGCTCCCTCCACAGATTTTCAATCGGATGAAGGTCTGGAGACAGGCTAGGCCACTCCGGACCTTAATGTGCTTCTTCTTGAGCCGCTCCTTTGTTGCCTTGGTTGTGTGTTTTGGGTCATTGTCATGCTGGAACACCCATCCACCACCCATTTCAATGCCCTGGCTGTGGGAAGAAGGTTCTCACCCAAGATTTGATGGTACATTGCCCCGTCCATCGTCCCTTTGATGCAGTGCAGTTTTCCTGTCCTCTTAGCAGAAAAACAACGTCAAAGCAGAATGTTTCCACCACCATGTTTCACAGTTGGGATGGTGTTCTTGGGGTCATAGGCAGCATTCCTCCTCCTCCAAACACGGCGAGTTGAGTTGATGCCCAAAGAGCTGGATTTTGGTCTCCTCTGACCACAACACTTCCCACCAGTCCTCCTCTGCATCATTCAGATGTTCAGTGGCAGACTTCAGATGGGCCTGGACATGTGCTTTCTTGAGCAGAGGGACCTTGCGGGCACTGCAGGATTTCAGTCCTTGTCGGCGTAGTGTGTTACCAATTGTTTTCTTGGTGACTGTGGTCCCAGCTGCCTGGAGATCATTGACAAGATCCTCACGTGTAGTTCTGGGATGATTCCTCACTGTTCTCATGATCATTGACACTCCACGAGGTGAGATCTTGCATGGTGCACCAGACCTAGGGAGACTGACACTTGTTTTGTGTTTCTTCCATTTGTGAATGATTGCACCAACTGTTGTCACCTTCTCACCAAGCTGCTTGGCCATAGTTTGGTAGCCCAGTCCAGCCTTGTGTAGGTCTACCATCTTGTCCCTGACATCCTTGGACAGCTCTTTGGTCTTTGCCATGGTGGAGAGTTTGGAATCTGATGGTTTGATTGCTCCTGTGGACAGGTGTCTTTATACAGGTAACACAATGAGATTAGCAGCACTCCCTTTAAGAGACTGCTTCTAATCTCAGCTTGTTACCTGTATGAGAGACACCTGGGAGCCAGAAATCCTGCTGAATGATAGGGGATCAAATCCTTCTTTCCCTCATGAACATGCAGATCCGTCATCATTTGTTAGACGCATTTCTGCTGAATTTGTTGTTGTATTCTGTCTCTCAGTGTTACACCGAACATTCCATTGTTAGACCGATCGTTTCTGTGTGTGAGGGGCGAACATTCCATTGTTCCGATTATTTCTGTGTGAGGGGCGAACATTCCGTTAGACCGATCATTTCTGTGTGAGGGGCGAACATTCCATTGTTAGACCGATCATTTCTGTGTGAGGGGCGAACATTCCATTGTTAGACCGATCATTTCTTTGTGAGGGGCGAACATTCAACATCAGCCGGGGAGCAAATACGCATTTCCTTCACTGTATATATATATATATATATATATATATACACACACTGCATGTTGAAATGCGTTTTTTTTTAAAGAAACATTTATTGGATTTTATTGTTGTTCACAATAAAGATCAAACAAAACTACCTGAGAAAACATATCATTGCATCAGAGAAATAACAGGTATTGACAACTTGTAGGCTTTGAAAAGCATGAAAGATATATAGCGGGTGAGAGCTGGATAGCTCATAAGATGGTATAATTAAGATGTAAACAGTTTCAAATGGAAAAAGCTAATAATATATACGGTATATACTGTATGTTGAAATGCGTTTTTATTTTTTATATTTTTTAAAATACATTTTCAAATATACTGTATGTCTTTAAAAATACAAAAAATACAAATATATGTTAAAATTACTTTTTTATATGTTAAAAAAAAAAAATCTGAAGAATATATTTGAAAAATATTCTTCCCAAATATATTGGCATATATTTGAAATGCTACAATTTTGGCCATATTCACTATATTTCAAATATATTTCAACATGCAGTATGTATGTATATATATATATATATATATATATTTAAAAAGCATATATTTTTTAAAATATTTTTCATATAGTTTCTAATATATAAAAAAACACATTTCAACATGCAGTATGTGTATATATATATATATACAGTCAGGTCCATAAATATTGGGACATGGACACAATTCTAACATTTTGGCTCTATACACCACAATGGATTTGAAATGAAACAAACAAGATGTGCTTTAACTGCAGACGGTCAGCTTTAATTTGAGGGTATTTACATCCAAATCAGGTAAACGGTGTAGGAATTACAACAGTTTGCATATGTGCCTCCCACTTGTTAAGGGACCAAAAGTAATGGGACAATTGGCTTCTCAGCCGTTCCATGGCCAGGTGTGTGTTATTCCCTCATTATCCCAATTACAATGAGCAGATAAAAGGTCCAGAGTTCATTTCAAGTGTGCTATTTGCATTTGGAATCTGTTGCTGTCAACTCTCAAGATGAGATCCAAAGAGCTGTCACTATCAGTGAAGCCATCATTAGGCTGAAAAAACAAAACAAACCCATCAGAGAGATAGCAAAAATATTAGGCGTGGCCAAAACAACTGTTTGGAACATTCTTAAAAAGAAGGAACGCACCGGTGAGCTCAGCAACACCAAAAGACCCGGAAGACCACGGAAAACAACTGTGGTGGATGACTGAAGAATTCTTTCCCTGGTGAAGAAAACACCCTTCACAACAGTTGGCCAGATCAAGAACACCCTCCAGGAGGTAGGTGTATGTGTGTCAAAGTCACCAATCAAGAGAAGACTTCACCAGAGTGAATACAGAGGGTTCACCACAAGATGGAAACCATTGGTGAGCCTCAAACACAGGAAGACCAGATTAGAGTTTGCCAAACGACATGTAAAAAAGCCTTCACAGTTCTGGAACAACATCCTATGGACAGATGAGACCGACATCAACTTGTACCAGAGTGATGGGAAAGAGAAGAGTATGGAGAAGGAACTGCTCATGGTCCTCAGCATACCACCTCATCAGTGATCATGGTGGTGGTAGTGTCATGGCGTGGGCATGTATGGCTGCCAATGGAACTGCTTCTCTTGTATTTATTGATGATGTGACTGCTGACAGAAGCAGCCGGATGAATTGTGAAGTGTTTCGGGAATATTATCGGCTCATATTCAGCCAAATGCTTCACAACTCATTGGACGCTTCACAGTGCAGATGGACAATGACCCAAAGCAGACTGCAAAAGACACCAAAGAAGTGGAATGTTCTGCAATGGCCAAGTCCATCACCTGACCTGAATCCGATTGAGCATTTCACTTGCTGAAGACAAAACTGAAGGGAAAATGCCCCAAGAACAAGCAGGAACTGAAGACAGTTGCAGTAAAGGCCTGGCAGAGCATCACCAGGGATGACACCCAGCGTCTGGTGATGTCTATGCGTTCCACACTTCAGGCTGTCATTGACTGCAAAGGATTTGCAACCAAGTATTAAAAAGTGAAAGTTTGATTTATGATTATTATTCTGTCCCATTACTTTTGGTCCCTTAACAAGTGGGAGGCACATATGCAAACTGTTGTAATTCCTACACCGTTCACCTGATTTGGATGTAAATACCCTCAAATTAAAGCTGACAGTCTGCAGTTAAAGCACATCTTGTTTGTTTCATTTCAAATCCATTGTGGTGGTGTATAGAGCCAAAAATGTTAGAATTGTGTCCATGTCCCAATATTTATGGACCTGACTGTATATACTACATGTTGAAATGCGTTTTATATATTACAAAATATATGAAAAATATTTTTAAAAATATGTATTTTTTTAAATATATTCTTCAGATTTTGTTTAACATAAAAAAGTAATTTTAACATATAGTTTTACATATATTTGTAAATGCGTTCCAAAAATGTATGTACAGTGGGCCCCCTTTTCCTCCCACAATGCACACCGGGATGACAGGCGACTGCTGCACAAGGTGCCCATAGCCACGCCTACACATCCATGTCTCAACGCTTTATTTTGTGGAGAAATCACTTTAAACCCTCCGGAGGATCCCCCCCCCCCCCTTCCTGACCAGAACATTGTTTTGCGATACGGCGCTGCGTTACTTTAACTGACAATTGCGCGGGTCGTGCAACGCTTCACCCAAATGAAATTTTTGTCCTTTTTTTCCCACGAATAGAGCTTTCTTTCGGTGGTATTTGATCCCCTGTACGGTATTTATTTTTTTGTGCTATAAATAAAAAAAGACCGACAATTTTGAGGAAAAAACAATATTTGTGACTTTTTGCTATAAAACACGTCCATTAAAAAAATGTAAAAAAATAAAATTTCGTCATAAATTTTGGCCAAAATGTCTCCCGCTCCGTGTCTTCACTAACAAAAAAATCCCAATACATGTAAATTAATTGGTTTACGTGAAAGTTATAGCATTTACATAGATACATAGAGCGGGACAAATACTGGGATTTTTTTTTATATATACTAGTAATGGCGACTTCTAGTGGGACTTCGGCGGGCATTCTGACACTGGGGGGGGGGAACTGACTTGGTGTCACTGACATCCCCAGTGACACCAATACAGTGATCAGTGCTAATACAAAGCACTGACACTGTACTAATGGCACTGGGCAGGAAGGGGTTAACATGAGGGGCCATCAAAGGGTTACCTGTGTGCTGTGTGTGTTTCACTGTGAGCATGCTGTTATGCAGAGCCATACAAAGCAGTGTGCAGGAGCTGACAGGGGAGAGACAGGGTCTGTTGTTTACATACAGACCTCTCCCCCGTCAGTGATACTCGGCGATCGCTGGGTGTTGGCGGGGAATCGGACCCGGGGATCGACAGCTGAAGCTGCCAATGGCGGCGTGGGTAGGGTATATATACACGTGGTTTTGCACAGTCGAGGCCGTCCTGTAGCAGTAGTTCTACAATACAGCAGCAGGCAAGCAGTTAAAGAAACACCCCCCTACCATTTCTAGCCACGGCCATCTTGAGTAAGGGCAGATGATTCATGTAGCATTTACTTCCTGGAATCCATCTGCCCTTAGCTTAGGCGTGCAGGCCCCTCCTACAGCGCATTTTGGCATTACGACTTTGTCAGGAGCCTGACAAAGGTTCTAACCCATCCAAGCTCCATTCAAAAAGAAAATGGTATAAATAGACATTCAAAATTATCTTGTGTACTCGGGGAGACTTAGGGATGTATTACATCATCTTAGCCTAGGCCAGAAACCAGGAAGTAACTAAAGAAATGAAAAAAAAAAATTAAAACAAGTAAATACAATATAACTCCCTATCTATTTTCTAATGCTAGCAGCAGAAGGATTACAAATAGTGTTGATTGAGAGTTTACCTTTGTTTTAATGTAGCGACCCTCAAGTTTAGCTAGGGGAGCTTGTAAGTTTTTTTTAGGCAGAGGTCTAGTAGCAGCATGGGATGAGTCAGCCAGCTTACTCTAGGTCAGGGCTGAAGGCTCTGCAGGTCAGTTCCCTGATACCTCCCCCTGCTCTGGAGGCTTGAGAAGTGTCTGGAAGGCAGTGGGTGGGGGTGAGGAGGGGCTGATCTGCATGCTCAAGGGACTCTGACCAATCCTCAAGCAGGAAGCTTGGCATGGGGTCAGGATGGCCCTTAACCATGAGAGGACCCGATCAGCAGGGGTTAGTGTGTTGGGTGGAAAATGGAGGGAAGGCTGGAATGTGGAGCCTGGGAGGGGGCACAGCAGATGGGCCTACCTACAGGCAGGAGCTGAAAGGAGGCTCTCTCTACCTCATTGTCCTCAGAGAGAGGACAGCCTGGGGAGCAGGGAAGGAGCCAGCTCAGCATGATGCCTGAAGGCCTCCACCAACCTATCCAGCTCACAGGAGAGACAGAGCGAGTAATCCTAAAAGCCCGGGGCTGGATAAGGGGAGAGGGCAGTCTGGTGGAAAACCCAACTACACCGTGTTCCAAATGATTCTGCAAATGATATTTTTCTGATTTCCCTCAATAATTGATGTAAATAACAGTCGGCAGAATTCTCAGGTGACAACTAGAAGAGGACAATTCACATTTTATTGAACAAACCTCCTAATGATAACAGGATTTGTGTTCCGGATTATTCCGCACAGGAAGTTTCCAAACACTTTCTAGGTTGTAAAGAACTGAAAATTGTCATTTGTTGTGTTTGCAGCAAATTTACTGAAATCAAAAGCTATTTCAATCAAACTTTTCCCAACATTGTAACTTTGTAAACATTTGAAGCGGTCACGTTACATTGTAACATAGGAGCCCTTATCTGATAGCAGATCACAAGTCTGGCATCCATTGAACTTGGCAGTTTTTGGACAGTTTCTGCTTGAATTTGTTGGCAAGATGTCAGAATCGCCTCCCAGAGCTGCTGTTTGGATGTAAACTGCCTCCCACCCTCATAGATCTTTTGCTTGAGGATGCTCCAAAGGTTCTCAATAGGATTGAGGTCAGGGGAGGATGGAGGCCACACCATGACTTTCTCTCCTTTTATCCCCATAGCAGCCATTGATGCAGAGGTATTCTTTGCAGCATGAGATGGTGCATTGTCATGCATGAAGATGATTTTATTACGAAAAGCATAGTTCTTCCTTCTGTACCAGGGAAGAAAGTGGTCAGTCATAAACGCCACATACTTTGCAGAGGTCATCATTACACCTTCGGGGGCTCTAAAGGGGCCAACACGCTCTGTTCCCATGATTCCGGCCCAAAACATGACTCCACCACCGCCTTGCTGACGTCGTAGCCTTGTTGGAACAGGGTGGCCGTCCACCAACCATCCACTACTCCATCCATCTGGACCATCCAGGGTTGCACGGCACTCATCAGTGAACAGGACTGTTTGAAAATTAGTCTTCCTGTATTTTTCTGCCCAATGCAGCCGTTTCTGCTTGTGAGCATTGGTTAGTAGTGGCCGAATAGAAGGTTTCTGCACAGTTACAGGACTCTGGAGGACTCTACACCTTGATGTCCGTGGGACTCCAGAGGCACCAGCAGCTTCAAATATCTGTTTGCTGCTATGTAATGGGATTTTAGCAGCTGCTCTCTTGATCCGATGCCTGGATCTGGCAGAAATCTTCCTCAATGTGCCTTTATCTGCACCAACCCGTCTGTGCTCTGAATCAGCCACAAATCTCTTCATAGTGCGATGATCACGCTTAAGTTTTCGTGAAATATCGAATGTTTTCATACCTCGTCCAAGGCATCGAACTATTTCACTCTTTTCGGCAGCAGAGAGATCCTTTTTCTTCCCCATATTGCTTGAAAATGGCGCTCTGCTTAATAATGTGGAACGCCGTCCTTTAGGAGTTTTTCCTGAAATTGGGCTCAATGGCCAATCTAATTATCACAGGTGTCCCAGATTGTTTTCAGTGATCAAAAGAGCCCTGACACACAATGCCATCCATGAGTTACACTGAAAAACAAAATATTTCATCTTTGTGACACTTAAATAGAATTTGCAGAATAATTTGGAACAGGGTGTAGATTCTCATCTGGGGCTGTTTTGCTAAGCAGCAGTTTCTGGGAACCCTTACCACGGGATACCCTCAGGCAGCTGGGTGAAGAGGAGGATTCATCTGGAGTCTGAGGAGGTACATCAGAGAGCTGGGATGCAGAGACTATTTTGTCCATATCTGTACATAATGGCTAAGGAGTTTGTCCTCAAGTTTGCAGTTCCCTTGGGCATCCCATACATTCCTCAACACCCCAAATTCAAAAACCCTTCAAAAAGTGGAGCTCCACCCAAAAGGGGAAGTTCCGCTTTAAGCCATCCCCAAATTCAAAACTTCCAGTCTGGACACTTATTCCCGTCTGGACACTTTCACCCCCTGGAGTCCGGACCCAAAGAGGGGAAGTTCCGCTTTAAGCCTTTTTGTCCCCCATATCCCTATTAAACCACTTCAGTCTGGACACTTTCACCCCCTCCAGTCTGGACACTTTCACCCCCTTTCAGTCCGGACACTTTCACCTCCTTCCAGTCCGGACACTTTCACCCCTTTCCTGTCCGGACACTTTCCCCCCTTCCAGTCCGGACACTTTCATCCCCCTTCCAGTCCGGACACTTTCACCCCCTTTCAGTCCGGACACTACTTTCACCCCCTTCCAGTCCGGACACTTTCACCCCCCTTCCAGTCCGGACACTCCCATCCCCCTTTCACACTTTCCCCTCCTTCCAGTCCGGACACTTTCACCCCCCCTTCCAGTCCGGACACTTTCACCCCTTCCAGTTTCACCTCCTTCCAGTCCGGACACTTTCACTTTCCCCCCTTCCAGTCCGGACACTTTCACCCCCTTCCAGTCCGGACACTTTCACCCCCTTCCAGTCCGGACACTTTCACCCCCTTCCAGTCCGGACACTTTCACCCCCTTCCAGTCCGGACACTTTCACCCCCTTCCAGTCCGGACACTTTCACCTCCTTCCAGTCCGGACACTTTCCCCCCTCTTCCAGTCCGGACACTTTCATCCCCCTTCCAGTCCGGACACTTTCACCCCCTTCCAGTCCGGACACTTTCACCCCCTTCAGTCCGGACACTTTCACCCCTTCCAGTCCCAGTCCGGACACTTTCATCCCCCTTCCAGTCCGGACACTTTCACCCCCTTCCAGTCCGGACACTTTCACCCCCTTCCAGTCCGGACACTTTCATCCCCCTTTCCAGTCCGGACACTTACATCCCCCTTCCAGTCCGGACACTTTCACCCCCTTCCAGTCCGGAACACCACTTTCATCCAGTCCCCCCTTCCAGTCCGGACACTTTCACCTCCTTCCAGTCCGGACACTTTTCACCCCCTTCCAGTCCGGACACTTTCATCCCCCTTCCTGTCCGGACACTTTCACCCCCTTTCCAGTCCGAACACTTACACCCCCTTCCAGTCCGGACACTTTCATCCCCCTTCCAGTCCGGACACTTTCACCTCCTTCCAGTCCGGACACTTTCACCTCCTTCCAGTCCGGACACTTTTCACCCCCTTCCTGTCCGGACACTTTCACCTCCTTTCCAGTCCGAACACTTACACCCCCCTTCCAGTCCGGACACTTTCATCCCCCTTCCAGTCCGGACACTTCACCCCCTTCCTGTCCGGACACTTTCACCCCCTTCCAGTCCGGACACTTTCACCTCCTTCCAGTCCGGACACTTTCATCCCCCTTCCAGTCCGGACACTTTCACCCCTTCCAGTCCGGACACTTTCCCCCCCTTCCTGTCCGGACTCTTTCACCCCCTTTCCAGTCCGAACACTTACACCCTCTTCCAGTCCGGACACTTTCACCCCCCTTCCAGTCCGGACACTTTCACCCCCTTCCTGTCCGGACACTTTCACTTTCCCCCCTTTTCCAGTCCGGACACTTTCTTTCCCCCCCTTCCAGTCCGGACACTTTCATCCCCCTTCCAGTCCCGGACACTTTCCCCCCTTCCAGTCCGGGACACTTTCATCCTCCTTCCAGCCGGACCCTTTCACCCCCTTCCAGTCCGACACACACTTTCACCCTCTTCCAGTCCGGACACTTCCCCCCCCTCCCAGTCTGGACACTTTCCCCTCCATCCCAGTCCGGACACTTTCCCCCCTTCCAGTCCGGACACTTTCCCCCCTTCTAGTCCAGACACTTCCCTCCCTCCCCTTCCAGTCCGGACACACTTTCCTTCCCCCCCTTCCAGTCTGGACACTTTCCCCCCTTCCAGTCCGGACACTTTCCCCCCTTCCAGTCCGGACACTTCCCCCCCTTCCAGTCCGGACACTTTCTCCCCCTTCCAGTCCGGACACTTTTCCCCCCCTTCCAGTCCGGACACTTTTCTCCCCCTTCCAGTCCGGACACTTTCCCCCCCTTCTAGTCCAGACACTTCCCTCCCCTTCCAGTCCGGACACTTTCCCCCCCTTCCAGTCCGGACAATTTCCCACCTTCCAGTCCGGACACTTCCCCCCCCCTTCCAGTCCAGACACTTTCTCCCCCTTCCAGTCCGGACACTTTCACTCACCCCCCTCAAGTCCGGACACTTTTCCCTTCCTTCCAGTCCGGACACTTTCCCCCCTTCCAGTCCGGACACTTTCCCCCCCTTCCAGTCTGGACACTCCCCCCCCCCTTCCAGTCCGGACACTCCCCCCCCTTCCAGTCCGGACACTTTCCCCCCCTTCCAGTCCGGACACTTTCCCCCCCTTCCAGTCCGGACACCTTTCCCCCCCTTCCAGTCCGGACACTTTCCCCTCCTTCCTGTCCGGACACTTTTACCCCCTTCCTGACCAGGGCAATTTTCAGCTTTCAGCGCTATCACACTTTGAATGACAATTGCGCGGTCATGCAACACTGTACCCATATGAAATTTTTAGCATTTTTTTTGAGACAGATAAAACTTTATTTTGGTGGTATTTATTCACCGCTGGGATTGTTATTTTTTTTTGCTATATAAATGAAAAAGTCCAAAAATGTGAAAAAAAGTGTTTTTCTTATACACTTTTGCAAATCAATCTTTCTTCAGAAATCTCGGCTAAATTATATTCAGTTATCTTTTTAGTAAAAAAAAAAAAAAAAAAACCTAAATTAGTTTTATAACCAAAAATGTATACTTTTTCAAAAATTTTATTTACATTCATTTTATTTTTTTTTATATTATTTATGTTTTTTTTCGCATACCATCACCCTAGCAGTACAGGGTCACCATAGTGACCCTGTACTGCTTGTGGGGGTGATGAAGATTTTTTTTTTTTTACACTGATTGCTTTTACACCCATAAAGGCTGTAAGAGGAATCATTTCTCCTTCTCTCTGGCTGCATTCCTGCAGCCATTGAGAAATACTGTGTGAGGTCACAGCTTGTCACATGGTACAAGGCTGTTGTGAATGGCCTGTAACGTGACCTCTGTGATCATTCACAGATTTCACACGTAGTAAGCAATGATGTCAGAAGTGACATCTTGCTTACTACTCTTCATGTGATCACTGATTGGCCAATTAGTGATCACATGATCAGGACCTTGCAGAGAGGTCTCGTACAGCAATCAGTGTTCCACTGTGTCCGGAGGACACAGCAGGCACCGGATCACAGTGCTGCGCGCTCCCAGGGAGTGTGAACAAGCAGTGGGCAGGGAGGCCGTTTATAAAGGCCCCCCCGCCCCTGCACTGCCACCATCCGGCCGTTTATATACATGGGCCAGACGGGAAGTGGTTAAGGATTGGCACCTTTGGGGAGCGGGGGAGGGAGCAGGTACCTGAATTTGACAGGTAACCGCTCCCACTTCTGCTGCGTTCGCCTCGGTGATGGGAAGCAGAAGTTGTCCTCCCCCCTCCCTCCCCATAGCAGGACACGTGACAGATCCCAGAAGACTACGGGGCCATTCACAAAGTGCAGCACTTCTCGCGCATGCTCAGTGGGCACCCGGCTTTGAAGC
The DNA here is from genome assembly GCA_951230385.1 of Staurois parvus. Classification (NCBI taxonomy): domain Eukaryota; kingdom Metazoa; phylum Chordata; class Amphibia; order Anura; family Ranidae; genus Staurois; species Staurois parvus. Next base: position 28,732 of record CATNWA010016762.1, read on the forward strand.
CGCAAGCTGTCCCAGCCGGGTGCCCACACTGAAGATGCCGGCGGCAGGGAGAGAAGACGGCCGAAGAAACCAGCCTTGGTGAGGACACCGTGGGACTGAGGGACTGGTAAGTGAGCGGTGGTGAGGACACTGCTGGACTGAGGGACAGGTAAGTGAGCGGTGGTGAGGACACTGCTGGACCAAGGGACAGGTAAGTGAGCGGTGGTGAGGACACTGCTGGACCAAGGGACAGGTAAGTGAGCAGTGGTGAGGACACCGTGGGACTGAGGGACTGGTAAGTGAGCGGTGGTGAGGACACTGCTGGACTGAGGGACAGGTAAGTGAGCGGTGGTGAGGACACTGCTGGACCAAGGGACAGGTAAGTGAGTGGTGGTGAGGACACTGCTGGACCAAGGGACAGGTAAGTGAGTGGTGGTGAGGACACCGCGGGACTGAGGGACAGGTAAGTGAGCAGTGGTGAGGACACTGCGGGACCGAGGGACAGGTTAAACAGGTGGAAGAGAGTGAGTGGTGGTGAGGACACCGCGGGACACAGGGACAGGTAAGTGAGTGGTGGTGAGGACACCACGGGACAGAGGGATGGGTAAGCGAGTGGTGGTGAGGACACCGCGGGACCGAGGGACAGGTAAGTGAGCAGTGGTGAGGAGACGGTGCGACCGAGGGACAGGTAAGTGAGTGGTGGTGAGGAGACGGTGCGACCGAGGGACAGGTAAGTGAGTGGTGAGGAGGAGACGGTGCGACCGAGGGACAGGTAAGTGAGTGGTGGTGAGGAGACGGTGGGCGACATCGTGTGGATCGGGACAGGTAAGTGAGTGGTGGTGAGGACACCGCGGGATCGAGGGACAGGTAAGTGAGCAGTGGTTAGGACACGGTGGGACGAGGGACAGGTAAGTGAGTGGTGGTGAGGACACCACGGGATCGAGGGACAGGTAAGTGAGCAGTGGTGAGGACACCGTGGGACCGAGGGACAGGTAAGTGAGTGGTGGTGAGGACACCACGGGATCGAGGGACAGGTAAGTGAGTGGTGTGAGGACACCCGCGGGATCGAGGGACAGGTAAGTGAGCAGTGGTGAGGACACCGCGGGACCGAGGGACAGGTAAGTGAGTGGTGGTGAGGACACTGCGGGATCGAGGGACAGGTAAGTGAGCAGTGGTGAGGACACGCGGGACCGAGGGACAGGTAAGTGGCTGTATTTTAAAAGCCAGCAGCTACAGTTTTTGCTGCTGCTGACTCTAATTTTTCATTTTTTTTTTTAGGTGGAACTCCGCTTTAACAAAACATCAAAAACCCAAGCTCAAGGACCGTTTACTGACTTCAGCGTGCCGGTGTGGAAGAAAATGCGTGTTGCCTGGATGTGCAGAGCTTTAGGGGAACCCAAAACTCAGGGGCTCCCAAGGGGGCAGTGCTACATTAACTTTTCTACTTTTATTTTATAAGTCAGATGATATCTTTAGTTTTCTTTTTCCTTTTTGTCTTTCTATAGTTGCCTGGAGAGGGTTAAGCAGAAAGGCTTCGGGCAGAACATCCCACCGGTTTTGGCTTTTCCCAACTATCGGCTTTTTTCATTTCCTGAAAAACATTAACAGTTGTGGTAAATAGCGACCAACTTCACTGGAAACGAGCCGGAGAATAAAAGCCGCAACTGACTCCTAATTAGTGTAATTAATGTCGCCGTCATTTTCTTTATCTAATTGCAAAGTCTTTGCTGTAACATCCGACCTGGCACATGTGCAACGATTTAATTACATGCCCGAGTCCGTAAACGCACAACACTTCACACCTCAGAAGCCGCCTCCTAGGTGGATCAGATGTGGAACGTTTTGCTGGAGAAACATGGCGATCCCGAGAGGGTTCAGGTGCCAACAAACAGAAGAGGGACTGTCTGTGCCGGGGTGTGTTGAGCTCACACATAGCTGTAACTGTGTGAGGAACCGTCCCAACCTCTACAACTCACAGTGCGGTCCCACACACTAACCGCCTCTTAAGGAACAGGATTCCCAAATTCTTCTTTGTCCACCTCAACTCCCACTATTGTAAGTCTCTTGGCAATAGATTGATTTTGCTTTACCTCCAAAAGTGGGGGTGACTTTCTAGACCAGTATTTCTCAACCTTTTTTCAGTCACGGCACCCTTTAAAATTATGGACAGTCTTGGGGCACCCCATTCTAAAATGGGGTGCCTCAAGACTGTCCATAATTTTTAACCACTTCCAGTCCGGACACTTTCGCCCCCTTCCAGTCTGGACACTGTCCCCCCCTTTCAGTCCGGACACTTCCCCCCCCCTTCCAATCTGGACACTTTCCCCCCCTTCCAGTCTGGACACTTTCCCCCCTTCCAGTCCGGACACTTTCCCCCCTTCCACTCTGGACACTGTCCCCCCCTTTCAGTCCGGACGCTTCCTCCCCCCTTCCAGTCCGGGACACTTTCACCCTCTTCCAGTCCGAACACTTTCCCCCTCTTCCAGTCCGGACGCTTCCCTCCCCCCTTCCAGTCCGGACACTTTCCCCCCCTTCCAGTCCGGACACTGTCTACCCCTTTCATTTCGGACGCTTCCCCCCCCTTCCAGTCCGGACACTTTCACCCCCTTCCAGTCCTGACACTTTCCCCCCTTCCAGTCCGGACACTTTCCCCTCCTCCAGTCCGGACGCTTTCCCCCCCCCCCTTCCAGTCCGGACACTTTCCCCCCCTTCCAGTCCGGACAATTTCCCCCCCCCCCCCCTTCCAGTCCAGGCAATTTTCAGCTTTCAGCGCTGTCACACTTTGAATGACAATTGCGCGGTCATGCAACACTGTACCCATATGAAAATTTTAGCATTTTTTTTGACACAGATAAAGCTTTATTTTTGCTGGTAATTATTCACCGCTGGGGTTTTTTTTTGCTATAGAAATGAAAAAGTCCAAAAATTTGTAAAAAATAGATTGATTTTGCTTTACCTCCAAAAGTAGGGGGTTACTTTCTACACCTCTAATAACCAAGGTCTCCAACTGTGGAGGAACGGTCAAGGAAGGCAATTGCCACTCAAACCTGGCCAGTACTAATAAAACATGTCAGGAACCTCTTGTAAGCCATCGCAAAGAGCGTGTGCACAGCAGCATGCCGGACACGTCCACCACAGATTGTAGCACTTGGTGGACTATTTAAACTTCAGGCCCTCATGCAGTTATTGCTGGATGTTCTTTCAGCTTGTATCTCTTTTAACTCTGATCCCAAATCTGCTTGACTTTGGTATTAACCCGACTTTCGCCTGACCTGGAGGATGACCCGTGTTGGGTAGGTGCAGCGTGGTACAGGTGACCCTGGAGGAGGATGACGCGTGTTGGGTAGGTGCACGGTGGAACGGTCAAGGAAGGCAATTGCCACTCAAACCTGGCCAGTACTAATAAAACATGTCAGGAACCTCTTGTAAGCCAAAAGAGCGTGTGCACAGCAGCATGCCTGGACACGCGTGTTGGGTAGGATGACGTGTGTTGGGTAGGTGCAGCATGGTACAGGTCACCCTAGAGGATGACCCGTGTTGGGTAGGTACAGCGTGGTACAGGTCACCCTGGAGGATGCCGCGTGTTGGGTAGGTGCAGAATGGTACAGGTCACCCTGGAAGATGACGCATATTGGGTAGGTGCAGCGTGGTACAGGTCACCCTGGAGGATGACGCATGTTGGGTAGTGTCAGGGACCATCGCGCGACGCATGGGTCTGCACATGCGTAGGTGTCTGTCAAGACATGCAGGCAGCAGGGCACTAGGACCCAGGCGCACCCGTCACCTATGATGGTGCTGGGCAGGCACTAGGACCTAGGCTGCGCCTGTCAGGTGCAGGGCGGGCTACTTAAACCAGCCCTGCACAGACACAAGTTGCCGTATGGTCTGATCTGGTTCCTGTGTTCCTGTTGTTTGAGATTCGTTGCTGACCTACCTGGACCTAACCCCTGCTGACTTCTCCCACTCTGACCCCTGGCTAAGTTTGACCTCTCTTTTAGATATCCCTACCTGATCTGAACTACTGGTACCGACCCCGGCGAGTGACCTGACTATTCTTCTGCCTGCTGCCTTGTACTACGTTGACCCCTCTGTTACCGACCTGGCCCGTTTGACCACACTTGCTCAGCCAGCCATCCATCTGACCCGCACGGATTAGCTGCTACTCTCCAGACCTGTCTGCCTCTTCACGTCAGGCTCTCTACCTGTCATTACCTCTGGTGATTCCTCTACCTCAGGTGGGTGTACTCAGGGGCCGCGACCTGGTCACTGTCCGCTCCAAGCCCATCCCCACCATCAGGGGCTCTGGTGAACAAGCGGACTGGGCTTAGACTCTGCGCCCTGGGGAATCCTGTCCTGTGGACTGCTAGAGTACACCAGGTGGTCCATAACAGGTAGGTGCAGCGTGGTACAGGTCACCCTGGAGGATGACACGTGTTGGGTAGGTGCGGCACGGTACAGGTCACCCTGGAGGATGACGCATGTTGGGTAGGTGCAGCGTGGTACAGGTCACCCTGGAGGATGACGCGTGTTGGGTAGGTGCAGCGTGGTACAGGTCACCCTGGAGGATGACGCGTGTTGGATAGGTACAGCGTGGTACAGGTCACCCTGGAGGATGACACGTGTTGGGTAGGTGCGGCACGGTACAGGTCACCCAGGAGTCAGAGGAAGTAGGCCTGAATTATAGACAGTGCCTGGCAAGGAATGCGGCCCAGCCGGTCCAACCCAAAAGTAAGTCTACTGAGATGTAGACGTTGGCCCTGAGCTTTCCCTCCTCCTCCAGAAAACCTCTCCCGGCCGCTGGTTCTGTCCCGGACAAATGGGTTCACTCTCCCTATGCTAGCTGCTAGTAGCAGTATAGCAGCTGTGTAGTAGTGTGTGTAGTAGTGGTTTAGTAGCAGTGTAGTGGTGGTGTAGTAGCAGTGTATTAGTAGCGTAGTTGCAGTGTAGTGGTGGTGTAGTAGCAGTGTAGTAGTAGCGTAGTTGCAGTGTAGTGGTGGTGTAGTAGCAGTGTATTAGTAGCGTAGTGTTGCAGTGTAGTGGTGGTGTAGTAGCAGTGTATTAGTAGCGTAGTTTGCAGTGTAGTGGTGGTGTAGTAGCAGTGTATTAGTAGCGTAGTTGCAGTGTAGTTGAGATGCTGTAGAGGTGTAGTTGCAGTGTAGTAGTGGTGGTGTTGTTGTAGAGGTGTAGTATCAGTGTAGTGGCGGTGTTCTAGCACTGTAGTTGCAGTGTAGTAGTTGCAGTGGTGGTGTTGTAGAGGTGTAGTAGCAGTGTAGTTGCAGTGTGTAGTAGTGCAGTGTGTGGTGATGTTGTAGAGGTGTAGTAGCAGTGTAGTTGCAGTGTAGTAGTGTAGTGGTGATGTTGTAGAGGTGTGTAGTAGCAGTGTAGTAGTAGTAGTATCTACTACAGTGCTTTCCCGCTTCCAGAAGGCTCCCCAAGGTGTTCTGTATACATAGTTGGTTGAAGCTGCAACAATGTAACTGTAATAATCAGCGGTAAGAGGTACACAGCGCTGGTGTGACAGCCGGGTGTGAAGTCTGAAATGGAACTTCCCTTTAGTTTTGGGATTATCACTGACGAGCGTTGAGCCCAAGAAGTTAACCCTTTCCTTCCCCTGGACCCCCACTCTCCAGTTCAGGCCCCACGCCTTCCCCCGAACCCCCACTCTCCGGATCAGGCCCCACGCCTTCCCCCCGACCCCCTCTCTCCGGATCAGGCCCCACGCCTTTCCCCGACCCCCTCTCTCCGGATCAGGCCCCACGCCTTCCCCCTGGACCCCCACTCTCCGGATCAGCCCCACGCCTTCCCCCGGACCCCACTTTCCAGATCAGGCCCCCCACGCCTTCCCCCGAACCCCCACTCTCCGGATCAGGCCCCACGCCTTCCCCCGGACCCCCTCTCTCCGGATCAGGCCCCACGCCTTCCCCCCGACCCCCTCTCTCCGGATCAGGCCCCACGCCTTCCCCTGGGCCCCCACTCTCTGGATCAGGCCCCACGCCTTCCCCTGGACCCCCGCTTTCCGGATCAGGCCCCACGCCTTCCCCCGAACCCCCTCTCTCCGGATCAGGCCCCACGCCTTCCCCCCTACCCCCACTCTCCGGATCAGAACCCACGCCTTCCCCCGGACCCCACTTTCCAGATCAGGCCCCACGCCTTCCCCCGGACTGCCACTTTCCGGATCAGGCCTCACGCCTTCCCCCGGACCCCCACTCTCCGGATTCAGGCCCCACGCCTTCCCCCGGACCCCCACTTTCTGGATCAGACCCCACGCTTTCCCCCGGACCCTCACTTTCCGGATCAGGCCCCACACCTTCCCCCTGGATCCCCACCCTCCGGATCAGGCCCACGCCTTCCCCCTGATCCCCACTCTCCGGATCAGGCCCCACGCCTTCCTCCGGACCCCCACTCTCCGGATCAGGCCCCACACCTTCCTCCGGACCCCCACTCTCCGGATCAGGCCCCACGTAACAATCAGAAGTCAGCCATCCCTTTGCTCTCCGAACAAAAATAAATTCAGCTGCTTAAAATTCATGGAAATGCAAATCCGCGGAGAGACAAAGCAAAGGGCGCCATGTAAACTGCTGTCATCTATATATTTTTCCCAGCTTTATTAGAGCGGATTATAGAATGACAATAACATTTATCACAGTCGAAAGATTTGCAAATAAAAGAGCCGCCATAAGGACGGGATCACAGGCGTGGTAAACATGATGTATTGATGCTGCTGGAAATACGGAGACAAGAGGAGGGAGATGGAGACAGGACCGCCATTGTCTGCCAGCCAATGAGATTCCCTCTTCCCTCCACGACTGCAGGGGGATCCTTATATTGGAGGAGAAATCATGATGGAAGGATGCCAGGAATTCCTTAACATTCTATGTATTGTTTATAAAAATATAAAAACCTTGCCCCACAGAAAAATCAAAAATGCCATCAAAATGTAAATGCTGCTGTTCATAAAAGAAAAAAAAACAATCAATTATAAATATAAACTCTCCACATCGCAAATAAATGACTAATGTGTAAACAATAAACAATGTGTCCAAATAAAGTCCCAAAGATATATAAAAAAATTATATAAATTGTTCTCAGTCCAAAAAATAGAGCTCAAAAAAAATCTTCAACAAAAATGTATATTCTTTATGAACTCTTTTTAGATTTTTTTTATAGTAAATGAAACTTTAAAGAGTAACTGCACTTTTGTTGGGGGAAATAATTCTCCCCTCGGGGGGTGATCTCTGTACACTGCAGGGATACATCATTTTGTAACAGATTCCTACTGTGAATAAATAGCTGTTTGTGTCCCCATGTCCTGTGCGGACTGATCCTGAATGTGGGGTCTGCTTCATTATAATCACCCGGTACATGCTCAGTGAGGTACGTTGCAGTGTCTGCATCTCTTCAGAAGTATTCTATTTAAATTATCTCACTGACACTGAAATTCCTATTGCAGGGGATGCCTAAAATCTGACTTGTTTCTTAGTTCAGACTTAAATCAGTAATTCAATTGCATGACATTTCTGGAGGCGTTCCGTAACCGTCTCTCGCCCGCCATATAAGGAAATGATGGGCGCAAGGCGGTTCTCTCGTTCTGGGAGGACGTCATATGACATCGTCCCATTCTAACCGCGAGTGCGCAGCGCGGTGATCGGTGGAGCGCTGAGTCCCTCGGACATAGGCGAATCAACGGAAAGAGCCGAAGATGTCGGCTCAGTCATGTGATCAGCTGTGTCCAATCACAGCTGATTGAATGTTAATAGGGAAATGCTGGTTATCAGAGTTTCTCTGACAGAGGAGAGGAGAGCTGGTAATCGGCATTAGTCAGAGGGGACATGTACACTGATCATCAGGGCACTGATGATCAGTGTAGCCCCAGCAGTGCCACCTGCCAGTGCCCATCAGTGCCCAGATCAATGCCACATATCAGTGCTCATCTAAGCTGCCTTGGGATAGGTAGGATGAGAACCAGTGAAGAGTACAGTCGTGAAGACCAAAGGAGTAGAGTTTTATGAGGAGGAGGGGGTGGTCCACTGTGCCGAAGGCAGCAGAGAGAGGTCCAGGAGTAGGAGTACAGGATAGTGCCCATTGGATTTAGCTGTTAGTAGGTCGTTTGTGAGTTTAAGGTGAGTAGCTTCCGTGGCATGCTGAGGGCAAAATCCAGACTAAAGGGGATCAAGAAGGTTACTTTCAGTGAGAAGATCGCTCAGTCGGTTGTAGACCAGGTGTTCGAGGAGTTTGGAGGAAAAGGGGGAGTAAAGAGATGGATCTTAGGTTATTAAGATTGGTGGAGTCTAGTGAGGGTGCCTTTTTTAAGTACGGGGGTGACAAGTGCATGTTTTAAAGAGTTGGTGAAGATTACAGAAGAGAGAGATTGAAGATGTGAGTGAGGGAGTGTAGGATAGAGCAGGGCTCAAAATTTCAAGTCCTGAGCTAATGTCAGGAATGGACTGGCCAGCAATGGTGGGACTCACCTGCCTTATGAGCTGCAGTACCAGGGCTGGCCAGCGGGTGCTCCCAGCAATCAGAGACTCAACCTTGCAGCCAGCTAAACACCTGAAACTGTTTACACTGGTGTATTTAAGGGATGGCCAGACCTGCAGGACTCTGCCTTGGTGTGTGTTTTTCCTGGGCCCTGTATCTTGTAAGCCTGCGTTCCTGTTCCTGTTCCTGTTCCTGTCGCTGACCCTGCTTGATTCTGACCTCTGCTGACTTCTCCTGTTCTGATCCCTGGCTTGTGACCCTGACCATCCCTCTGCTGACCCTCTGTACCACGCTGCCCGCTACCTGCTGAACCTGGCCTGTGACCCCCGACCATTCTCCGCTTGCTCCCCCTGTACCTACCTGCCCGATTGATATTGACCTGGCCTGCCTGACGACGCTTGCATTGTATGTACTGTTATCTGTTGGGTGGGTGGTTGGTTTGGTTTGTTTGCACTGTATTATGTATTTTTAGTATTGCACTGCGTTTATATCTGAAGCCTGCGTTTCCCTGCGTCAGTCACACACCTCTGGTCACACCCTGGAGCCCTGACATTACACCAAGGCCAATCCTGACCAGAAGTGGCTGCACAGGGAAGCCATCTTGGCTTGTTGCTGGGAAGGATGGATCTGGGTGGGTTGTGTATTTATATCTGCTAGTGTTTGATGACAGGGAGTATGCTTATCAAACTCTGAAGGAGTATCCCCGGGATCAACTGCTAGAATGTATACGGATCGCTCATGTTCTAGTAGATCAGGGCACAGAGTTCTCTGAGGTGCAGCCATTGATTGAGGTTTGTGCGGAGTTGGTTTCATCTGGTACCCCCAAATGCAGGGATGAATTTTTGCCACCATTTAGTGCCGACCAGGTGAGTCCCTGGTGTGGTTATTAGAGGATGATATGGATAGCTTCTTGGAGCGTTATTCTGCATGTTCACCACAGACACTAAGAGAATTGTATAAATGCAGTGCAGTCATTGACCAGACAGGCTTTGTGTAAGCTGAGCTTTGTTCAACCCATACTGCAGACATGGACAGACTTGTTGCACCCAGCCTCAGTCAGCTTACAAAGACCCCGTCCTGCTTCTAATCTATTTCCTCAAAGCTCTACTCCTGTATTCCCAACAGCTCCTCCTGCCCTGCTATCTACCGCATGTCAGTCCTCTGCTCCCACTCGCTGCACCTATCCTGCCTTTAACCCTGTAAGAAGTCCTCTGTAGCAACTGCTCCCTCCTCTGTTCCATCCTCCAGCTCTCTCTGTCTCCAGCTGCTCCAGTCGTTTGCAGACCTGCGTTTACTTGCAGTGCTCCAGTAGTTAAAACCAGAAAAAAGCGAAAATTCTTTCCAACCAATACCATCCTGCCAGTATCCAAACCGGTGAACCTGCCGTCTGAGAACCTGCCTTCCGTGGTTCAGCCTGAAGCCTCTACTCAGCCTGATGCCTCTACTCAGCCTGATGCCTCTACTCAGCCTGAAGCCTCTACTCAGCCTGATGTCTCTACTCAGCCTGATGCCTCTACTCAGCCTGATGTCTCTACTCAGCCTGATGCCTCTACTCAGCCTGATGCCTCTACTCAGCCTGATGTCTGTACCCCAGCCTGATGCCTCTACTCAGCCTGATGCCTCTCTTCAGCCTGAAGCCTCTACTCAGCCTGATGCCTCTACTCAGCCTGATGCCTCTACTCAGCCTGAAGCCTCTACTCAGCCTGATGCCTCTACTCAGCCTGATGCCTCTACTCAGCCTGATGCCTCTATTCAGCCTGATGCCTCTACTCAGCCTGATGTCTGTACCCAGCCTGATGCCTCTATTCAGCCTGAAGCCTCTACTCAGCCTGATGCCTCTATTCAGCCTGAAGCCTCTACTCAGCCTGAAGCCTCTACTCAGCCTGATGCCTCTACTCAGCCTGATGCCTCTACTCAGCCTGATGCCTGTACCCAGCCTGATGCCTCTACTCAGCCTGATGTCTGTTACCCAGCCTGATGCCTCTACTCAGCCTGATGCCTCTACTCAGCCTGAAGCCTCTACTCAGCCTGATGCCTCTACTCAGCCTGAAGCCTCTACTCAGCCTGAAGCCTCTACTCAGCCTGAAGCCTCTACTCAGCCTGAAGCCTCTACTCAGCCTGATGCCTCTACTCAGCCTGATGCCTACTCAGCCTGATGCCTCTACTCAGGCGAATGCCTCTACTCAGCTGATGCCTCTACCCAGCATAATGAACTGATCCAGCTGATGATCCTATTAGGCCAGTTGACTCGATGCCCGCTGTTGCAATCCAGATGATCCGGTACCTGATCCGGTGCCCGCTGTCGTGCCAATTGACTCAGAGCCCGCTGTCGTACCTGGTGACTCGGTGCCCACTGCCTTGCCAGATGACGCGGTGCCCGCTGGCAAGCCAAATGACCTGATGCCTGGTGACCCAGTGCCCGCGTCATACCTGGTGACCCGATGCCCGCTGTCGAGCCAGACGATCCAATGCCAGACGACTCGGTGCCCACAGTCTTGCCAGACGACTCGGTGCCGCAGTCTTGCCAGACGACTCGGTGCCCGCAGTCTTGCCAGACGACTCGGTGCCCGCAGTCTTGCCAGACGACTCGGTGCCCGCAGTCTTGCCAGACGACTCAGTGCCCGCTGTTCCGCCAGTTGACTCGATGCCCGCTGTTCCGCCAGACGACTCGGTGCCCGCAGTCTTGCCAGATGACTCGGTGCCCGCAGTCTTGCCAGACGACTCGGTGCCCGCAGCCTTGCCAGACGACTCGAAGCCCGCTGTTCCGCCAGTTGACTCGATGCCCGCTGTTCCGCCAGGTGACTCGGTGCCCGCAGTCTTGCCAGACGACTCGGTGCCGCGCAGTCTTGCCAGACGACTTCGGTGCCCGCTGTTCCGCCAGACGACTCGGTGCCGCAGTCTTGCCAGACGACTCGGTGCCCGCAGTCTTTGCCAGACGACTCGGTGCCCGCAGTCTTGCAGACGATCGGTGCCCGCAGTCTTGCCAGACGACTCGGTGCCCGCAGTCTTGCCAGACGACTCGAAGCCCGCTGTTCCGCCAGTTGGCTCGGTGCCCGCAGTCTTGCCAGTTGACTCGGTGCCGCGCAGTCTTGCCAGTTGACTCGGAACCCACTGTCGTGCCTGGTGACTCGGTGCCAGATGACGCAGGGTGTGCCACTGGCGAGCCACATGACCTGATGCCTGGTGACCCAGTGTCGCTGTCATACCTGGTGACCCGATGCCCCGCTGTCCAGCCAGACGATCCAATGTCTGACCCAGTGCCAGCGGTCATGCCAGTTGACTCGGAGCCCACTGTCGTGGCCTGGTGACTCGGTGCCCGCCGCTCCGCCTGGGGGCCCAGGACCTGTCGCTCCGCCTGGGGGTCCAGCGCCCGCCGCTCCGCCTGGGGGCCTGAGACCTGTCGCTCCGCCTGGGGGCCCGAGATCTGTCGCTCCGCCTGGGGTCCGGCGCCCGCCTGGGGGCCCGGAGACCTGTCGCTCCGCCTGGGGGTCCGGCGCCCGCCGCTCCACCTGGGGCTCGATGCCTGTTGCCCCTCCTGGGGGCCCGATGCCTGTCGCCCCTCTGGGGGCCCGATGCCTGTTGCCCCGCCTGGGGGCCCGATGCCTGTTGCCCCGCTTGGGGGCCCGATGCCTGTCGCCCCGCCTGGGGGCCCGGCGCCCGCCGCTCCACCTGGGGGCCCAGCGCTGTCGCCGCCCCGCCTGGGGGCCCGGTGCCTGTTGCCCCGCCTGGGGGGCCCGGTGCCTGTCGCTCCGCCTGGGGGCCCGGGGCCTGCTGCTCTGCCTGGGGGCCCGGGGCCTGCTTGCTCCACCTGGTGGCCCGCTGCCTGCTGCTTCGCCTGGTGATCCGATGTGCCTCTGCCCGGAGTCCCAGCCGATGTGCCTCTGCCGGAGTCCAGCCCCGATGTGCCTCTGCCCGGAGTCCAGCCCGATGTGCCTTGCCCGGAGTCCTGCCCGATGTGCCTCTGCCCGGAGTCCTGCCCGATGTGCCTCTGCCCGGAGTCCTGCCCGATGTGCCTCTGCCCGGAGTCCTGCCCGATGTGCCTCTGCCCGGAGTCCTGCCCGATGTGCCTTGCCCGGAGTCCTGCCCGGTGTGCCTCTGCCCGGAGCCCAGCCCGATGTGCCGCTGCCCGGAGTCCAGCCCGATGTGCCGCTGCCCGGGAGTCCAGCCCGATGTGCCGCTGCCCAGTGTGCCGCTGCCCCCCGGTGTGCCGCTGCCCGGAGTCCTGCCCGGTGTGCCAGTCTTTGATATCCCGCCAGTTACCAGACCGGGCGGTGGAAACATTTTGCCCAGCTAGGACTGTTTGGAGCATCCTGAGGCGCTCCTTGAGGGGAGGGTACTGTCAGGAATGGACTGGCCAGCAATGGTGGGACTCATCTGCCTTATGGGCTGCAGTACCGGGGCTGGCCAGCGGGGTGCTCCCAGCAATCAGAGACTCAACCTTGCAGCCAGCTAAACACCTGAAACTGTTTACATGGTGTATTTAAGGGATGGCCAGACCTGCAGACTCTGCCTTGGTGTGTGTTTTTCCTGGGCCCTGTATCTTGTAAACCTGCGTTTCCTGTTCCTGTTCCTGTTCCTGTCGCTGACCCTGCCTGATCTGACTTCTGCTGACTTCTCCTGTTTTGATCCCTGACTTGTGACCCTGACCATCCCTCTGCTGACCCTCTGTACCACGCTGCCCGCTACCTGCTGAACCTGGCCTGTGACCCGCCATTCTCCGCTTGCTCCCCCTGTACCTACCTGCCCGATTGATATTGACCCGGCCTGCCTGACGACGCTTGCATTGTATGTACTGTTATCTGTGGGTGGTTTGGTTTGTTTGCACAGTGTTATGTTTTAGTATTGCACTGCGTTTATGTTTGTATTGTTAGTGTTAATAAATTATATTGTTTATAACATATCTGAAGTCTGCGTTTCCCTGCGTCAGTCACATACCTCTGGTCACACCCGGGAGCCCTGACAGCTGATAGGCAGGACTTAAGAGTTACTCGCCACCAATTGCCCACACAACCCCTACCCTGCCCCGCCCCTAAACTCCGCTCCTAAACATGCAACGCGTAAATTATATCATGAAATGGCACTGTTAAATGTTTTATGCACAATGAAGGAAGGAAGAAAGGAAATGGAAATGAAGGAAAGGGAGAAAGATGGGAGGGTGAAAAAAAGGAGAAAGGGGTGGACCCTGCATTCACTATATCCGCTCTCCCGGACCCAGCATTCACTATATCCGCTCTCCCCGGACCCCGCATTCACTATATCCGCTCTCCCCGGACCCCGCATTCACTATATCCGCTCTCCCCGGACCCCGCATTCACTATATCCGCTCTCCCCGGACCCCGCATTCACTATATCCGCTCTCCCCGGACCCCGCATACACTATATCCGCTCTCCCCGGACCCCGCATTCACTATATCTCTCTCCCCGGACCCGCATTCACTATATCCGCTTTCCCCGGACCCCGCATTCACTATATCCGCTCTCCCCGGACCCGCATTCACTATATCCGCTCTCCCCGGACCCCGCATACACTATATCCGCTCTCCCCGGACCCCGCATTCACTATATCCTCTCTCTCCCCGGACCCGCATTCACTATATCCCGCTTTCCCCGGACCCCGCATTCACTATATTCGCTCTCCCCGGACCCCAGATTCACTATATTTGCTCTCCCCGGACCCGCATTCACTATATACGCTCTCCCCGGACCCCGCATTCACTATATCCGCTCCTCCCGGACCCCTCATTCACTATATATCCGCTTCCCCGGACCCCGCATTCACTATATCCTCTCTCCCCGGACCCCGCATTCACTATATCCGCTCTCCCCGGACCCCGCATTCACTATATCCGCTCTCCCCGGACCCAGCATTCACTATATCCGCTCTCCCCGGACCCCGCATTCACTATATCCGCTCTCTAGTGGGCCCTGTGCTCACTGCCCGGCACCATAGAGCTGGATTGGCATTTGCCATTGAACCCCAGAATGGCAGGTCCACCACTGGCACCCTGTGCTTTTCACAGATGAGAGCAGGTTCCCCCTGAGCACATGTGACAGACGTGAAAGGGTCTGGAGAAGCCGTGGAGAACGTTCTGCTGCCTGTAACATGGTTCAGCATGACCGTTGTGGTGGTGGGTCAGTGATGGTCTGGGGAGGCATATCCATGGAGGGACACACAGACCTCTACAGGCTAGACAATGGACCCCTGACTGCCATTAGGTATCGGGTGAAATCCTTTGGACCCATTGTCAGACTCTACGCTGGTGCAGTGGGTCCTGGGTTCCTCCTGGTGCAGTGGGTCCTGGGCTCCTCCTGGTGCAGTGGATCCTGGGGGTTCCTCCTGGTGCACAACAATGTCCAGCCTCATGTGGGGAGAGTATGCAGGCAGTTCCTGGAGGATGAAGGAATTGATACCGTCCCCCCGACATTGTCAGGCATGCATACAAGCACGTGGGGGCCACACAGACTGCTGAGGACCATTCTGAGTTGCTGCAATGACATTTCAGCCAAATGGACTCGCCTGCTGCATCATTTCTTCACTTTGATTTTCGGGGTGTCTTTGAATTCAGTCCTCTGTAGGTCAATTATTTCCATTTCCATCAAATGATGGGGCATCCTTACGTTCCTCACCCATCCCCCATCCATGTCAGTACAGAGATCCAGCAGGAAATTCCTCCCCATTGAGACCTGATGGGTTCTCAGAGTCTTCCCTTTTCAGCAGTATATACAGTGAAGGAAATGTGTATTTGCCCCCTGCTGATGTTGAATGTTCGCCCCTCACACAGAAACGATTGGTCTAACAATGGAATGTTCGCCCCTCACACAGAAACGATCGGTCTAACAATGGAATGTTTGCCCCTCACACAGAAACGATCGGTTTCACCAGACTAGGGAGACTGACACTTGTTTTGTGTTTCTTCCATTTGTGAATGATTGCACCAACTGTTGTCACCTTCTCACCAAGCTGCTTGGCCATAGTTTGGTAGCCCAGCCTTGTGTAGGTCTATCCATCTTGTCCCTGACATCCTTGGACAGCTCTTTGGTCTTTGCCATGGTGGAGAGTTTGGAATCTGATGGTTTGATTGCTCCTGTGGACAGGTGTCTTTTATACAGGTAACACAATGAGATTAGCAGCACATCCCTTTAAGAGACTTCTAATCTCAGCTTGTTACCTGTATGAGAGACACCTGGGAGCCAGAAATCCTGCTGAATGATAGGGGATCAAATCCTTCTTTCCCTCATGAACATGCAGATCCGTCATCATTGTTAGACGCATTTCTGCTGAATTTGTTGTTGTATTCTGTCTCTCAGTGTTACACCGAACATTCCATTGTTAGACCGATCATTTCTGTGTGAGGGGCGAACATTCCATTGTTAGACCGATCATTTCTGTGTGAGGGGCGAACATTCCATTGTTAGACCGATCGTTTCTGTGTGAGGGGGCGAACATTCCATTGTTAGACCGATCGTTTCTGTGTGAGGGGCGAACATTCCATTGTTAGACCGATCGTTTCTGTGTGAGGGGCGAACATTCCATGTGTTAGACCGATCGTTTCTGTGTGAGGGGCGAACATTCCATTGTTAGACCGATCGTTTCTGTGTGAGGGGCCAACATTCAGCATCAGAGGGGAGCAAATACACATTTCCTGCACTGTATATATATATACACACACATGTAAAGCGCGGCGTAAATTGATGTTGCTATGAAAGTACCTGTAATAAATAAATAAATCTAGGACATGCATCTCTCTCGGTATGTATAAGTAGCCTTTATGATCTTCATAGCCACACCCCCCATTTGTATACAGATGTGGTATTCATCCATCTGAACTTGCGTTCCTCCTTGTGAAGGCTCAAACCTCCATCTGAAGACATCACACCAGACGTACCAGATGGGACTCAACCAATTCTGTCAACAAGTGATGAGAAAAAAATATTGAGTGGTCCATATGTGTGTTATACAGTATGTACAATTCTTCTTTTACTTTGTAAAAGGATAGGTTCACCTTTGGAACATGTTATATGTTCCACCCTAAAACCGGGTGGACCATGTAACATGTTCCCATAGCCGCAGCCACGCCTGTGCCCCCCCCCCCCCACACCCTGTGACAGATAATACGGGGAGAAGTTTCCTCATATTATCTGTCAAATTTGAAAGCGGGGTTTGGGCTCCGCCCACACTGTGTCATCCATTCAAGGACTTCCGTGAATGAATGAACTGAAAGTCCCGACAGCCCTAGAAACTGTGGGATTGTAGTTTTCAATGAGCTACTATAGCGTTCTTACACCCCGTACATCCCGTACACCCCATACATCCCGTACATCCCGTACATCCCGTACATCCCGTACACCCCATACATCCCGTACATCCCATAGATCCCGTACATCCCATACATCCCATACATCCCATACATCCCATACACCCCATACATCCCATACATCCCGTACATCCCATACATCCCGTACATCCCATACATCCCGTACATCCCATACATCCCATACATCCCCATACACCCCGTACACCCCATACACCCCATACATCCCGTACATCCCATACATCCCGTACATCCCATACATCCCGTACACCCGTACATCCCGAACATCCCATACATCCCGTACATCCCGTACATCCATCCCGTACACCCCCTACATCCCATACATCCCATACATCCCATACACCCCCATCATACACCCCATCCCATACACCCCGTACATCCCATACACCTCGTACACCCCGTACATCCCATACACCCCATACACCTCGTACACCCCGTACATCCATATACATCCCATACATCCCATACACCTCGTACATCCCGTACATCCCGTACATCCCGTACACCCCATACACTCCGTACAACCCCATACATCCCGTACACCTCATAATCCCGTACACCCCATACACCCCATACACCCCGTACACCTCGTACACTCCATACACCTTATACACACCCGTGCATCCCGTACACCCCGTACATCCCATACATCCCGTACATCCCATACACCCCATACATCCCATACACCTCGTACATCCCGAACACCCCATACACCCCGTACACCCCGTACACCCCGTACAACCCATACATCCCGTACAACCCATACATCCCGTACACCTCATACATCCCGTACACCCCATACACTCGTGCACCCCGTACACCTCATACATCCCGTACACCCCGTACACCTTCTGTAATACACCCCGTGCATCCCGTATAACACCCCGTACACCTCGTACACCCCCTACATCCCGTACACCCCGTACACCTCATACATACACCCCGTACACCTCATACATCCCGTACACCCATACACCCCGTACACCCCGTACACCTCATACACCCTGTACACCTCATACATCCCATACACCCCGTACACCCCTTACACCTCATACACCCCGTACACCCCATACATCCCGTACAACCCATATACCCCGTACATCCCGTACATCTCATACATCCCGTACACCCCATACCCCCGTACACCCCGAACATCCCATACACCTCATACACCCCGTACATCCCATACACCTCATACACCCCGTACATCCCATACACCTCATACATCCCGTACATCCCATACACCCCGTACATCCCATACACCTCATACATCCCATACATCCCCTACATCCCATACACCTCGTACAACCCGTACATCCCATACACCCCGTACACATCGTACACCCCGTACATCCCCATACACATCCCGTACACTCCGTACATCCCATACATCCCATACACCCCGTACACCTCGTACACCCCATACATCCCGTACATCCCAAACACCCTGTACATCCCATACATCCCTGTACACCTCGTACACCCCATACATCCCGTACATCCCAAACACCCTTTACATCCCATACATCCCTGTACATTCTGTACACCCCAAACATCCCTTACATCCCTTACATCCCGTATACGCCGTACATCCCGTACACCCCGTACACCCCATACACCCATACATTCCCTACATCCCATACACCCTGTACATTCCCTACATCCCATACACCCTGTACATCCCATACATCCCCCACAGCATGTATATTCCTGTACCTCTCATACATCCTGTACACCCTGTACATCGCTTACATCCCGTATACCCTGTACATCCCATACACCCCATACATCCCCTACACCCCATACATCCCATACACCCTATACATCCCCTACACCCTGTACACCACGTACATCCATTACATCCCGTATACCCTGTACATTCCATACATCCCATACACCCCATACATCCCCTATACCCCATACATCTCATACACCTCGTACACCCCATACATCCCGTACACCCCATACATCCTGTACATCCTGTACATCCTTCCACCCTGTACACCCCGTAATTCCATACATCCCATATGATAAGCAGATATACTGACAGGTCTGCAGGAGTCCTGCATTGCACCAGCAATCTACTGATCTCTGCTGCTATGCTTTTCAGGCTCCTTTGGACAAAAGTAATAAATGCACATTTTTTTTACCTGCAAAAAAATGTACATTTATTATTTTTATCCATACGGTGAACTTATCCTTTAAATAAATTACTGAATTGGTGCCTAGAAAACCCCACCCTTTTTCTTTGTTTATCATATAGGACGGCTCTTTGATTCGGTTATCTCGGGGTTTTAATTCTCCGCATTTCCTGTCCGTATCTGTCTGCATCCACTTGGATATTCAGCCATGAACTCTTCCCCCGAGTCTGACATGTTAGTGCCGGGAATGATGTCTCCTTGCTCTGCACTCTGGCTCAGACGTGTACCGAGGCCGTGTGAAAATTGCCGTCGTGTTATTATTAATAGCTTTCTTTTTTAATTTTTTGGTTCAGCAGAAACACACCGGCCTGGAGGAATATGCAGCAGGTCTTAAATCTCCCAGCCTCTTGTGCAGCTCATTCTTACTTTTCTTGCTATTGGCGATCGTGGAGAGTGGAATATCACCAGCCGTTCGAGCTGCTTACATTTCAGCCTGTAGATGTTCAGCTACGCCTGTTTAAACAATCAATCTATTACTGGGGCTTCCTTTACTGATCGATCAATTGCCATGTAAAGAATGGACCTATTTATTTATTATAGGTACTTCTATGGCGTCGTCAATTTACGCAGCGCTTTACATATATATTGTACATTCCCATTAGTCCCCGCCCCCGAGGAGCGTACAATCTAAGATCCCTAACTTACATTCATACATACACATACTAGGGCCCAATTTAGACAGGAGCCAATTCACCTCCCAGCATGCCTTTCCATGCACATCCACCTTCCATATCTGTAGTGGACCGCCTGACAGCACCTCTATCAGTCCCCCGGTAGAGCCTCCCCAGCGTGCGGAGTCTAAGCACCGGAGCACTTGTTCACCAGGGCCCCTGATGGTGGGGATGGACTTGGAGCGCTCCGGTACCAGGTCGCAACTGCTAGGTATCTCCAACAGGGGTAGAGGAGTCTGACAGGAGCTCCAGGGGGCTAAGAGTCTGATGTGAGGGAGCCTAGTGATCCCTGCGGGATGGATGAGCTAAATCAGAGTCATACAGGCCGGGTCGGTAACTAGCGGGTCGGTGAGGTACAAAACGGTAGGCAAAGGATAGTCGGGTCACACGCAGGGTCAATACCAAAAGATCAGATTTAAAGGGGAACATCCAGGAGCAGAGTCAGGCAGGCCAAGGGTCAGGACAGGAGAAGGCAGCAAGGTCAAACAATCCAGATCAGAGTACTCACAACACAGGTAACAGCATACAAAGACCATTCGGCAACAAGTGTTTGTGCAGAGCTGGTTTAAATAGCCCGCCCTGCACCTGACAGGCGCAGCCCAGGTCCTAGTGCCTGCCCAGTACTGCCAAGACGACGGGTGCGCCTGGGTCCTAGTGCCCTGCCACCTACACGTCTCGGCAGACACCTACGCCTGTGCAGACCCATGCGTCGTGATGGTCCCTGACAATTTCCTTTTAGACATTTGTAGCCTCCCCCGAACCTCGTTAGCTCTGTCTTCCTATTTTCGGCAACATCTTGTTGAATTGTTTTAACAACATGTAGGCAGTGGCAGTTAGCCTTCCCACCTGTAGGTGGCCCTGCGCCATTGTTGCACGGGAAGGGGAGTCTAGTGAGGGAATTGATCCCTTAAGGATGCCATCCAGTGTCTCAAATAGGAAAGTAGTTTGATTGGACGCTAAACTCCCAAGAGACTTTGGCGGCCATTTTTGGGAGAGGGAACTCTAAAAATGGGAAGCCACATCATTTTGGTGAGTTTGGGCGAGTGGTTGGTCAGGGACAGGAGCCTGCTTGAGAAGGACAATGCTGAGAAGAGTGTCAATGTTTTCCCGCACATCACAGATCTTCAAAGTCTGAATGTTTTTTTATTGATTGGAGATCATATTTTGGAACTGTGCAAGACCCCTTCATCATGCAGAAGTACTGAGAGTAGGAATAGGTTGCAGACAAGCATAGGGAAGGCTCCTTACATATACTCTGATGATCTGTATAGAAGCATGGAGCCAGTGAAGGCTGCTAATATTACTTCTCAGGCACTCCATATAAAAGGACACCGGCCCCAGTGACTGAAAACGTCCTCTAGTAACACATCGTGTCAATAGCTGAGACGGGTCATTCTCTGAACAGTTGTTTGCAGCACTAAGGACTTGCGTAACCCATTTGTGCCAAATGTTAATGCCTAAGCACAATTTTTCAACTTTGACACGTGTTAGTAAAAACCGTCCGTATCATCACAACTACTTCGTGCATCCAGGTGGATTATAACGTTTTTTTTCAAGACAAATTGGGCTTTCATTTGGTGGTGAATGGTAATGGAAATCTCATGATTTTTTTTTATTATCAAAGAAAACTGGCCCAAATTAGTAAAAAAAAAAAAAATATTTTTTTTTAACTTAGCTGTATATTTCTTGTTACTACCATAAACTATCACCAACGAAGCGGATGTCAGTATAATAAATAAACTCTCCAGCGCTCCAGGGATCAAATGCCGCAGGAAAGCCAAGGGAACCAGGACCAAAATGGCTTATGGATAGCCTTTCAGAGATGCTGCCCTCCTCAGATAGGGAACTCAACAACTGAAAAAAGAGCAAACAGGAGGCGCACAGGGGCGGACTGACAACTCATGGGGCCCATGGGCAATAGGGGATCATGGGGCCCCTGTACCCTCGCCCACACTCAACCCACACCCAAAAAAGCCTATGAAAGGTACCAGGGGCATCTCATGGGGCCCCCTACTGATCCCGGGCCCTCGGGCAGTGCCCGAGTACCCAAATGGTCAGTCTGCCCCTGCGCACACCCCGAGTGCATTATCCAAGGTTTATTATAGTATAAAAAGGAATGAAAAATACTCACAAACATAGCATAAATATACAGCTTAGTAGAACGTGGAGATGGCCACAACAATGGCGGGGTGTCCAACTGTCAGTGTGGCTGGCTAGCCGATGCGTTTTGGGGACGAGTCCCTTTCCTCAGAGCTGATGACGGATCTGGTAGTAGGTCAAGTTATCAATAGCTATGGCTGAGGCCACGGAGAGCTTAGCTCCTCCCCCTGAGCTCGTTATGAGAACAACCACCAAAGAAGAACTCAAAATAAATTCTCCTGCTCCTGGCAATCGCAGCAATACCACAAAGTACAGCCCAGAAACAATAGTACGCATTTTGCTTCTTTTTCTATTTTATTCCTACCTAAAATACACTGACAATGATACTAATTTAAAAATTAAAAAAATATATATACTAAACCTTAACCCTGACCTTGACCCAAACACTAACCCTAGCACTGACCTAGATCAAACCTTGACTCAGACCTTGACCCAAACACTAACCCTAGCACTGACCTAGATCAAACCTTGACTCAGACCTTGATCCAAACACTAACCCTAGCACTGACCTAGATCAAACCTTGACTCAGATCTTGATCCAAACATTAACCCTAGCACTGACCTAGATCAAACCTTGACTCAGACCTTGATCCAAACACTAACCCTAGGACTGACCTAGATCAAACCTTGACTCAGACCTTGATCCAAACACTAACCCTAGGACTGACCTAGATCAAACCTTGATTCAGACCTTGATCCAAATACTAATCCTAGCACTGACCTAGATCAAACCTTGATTCAGACCTTGATCCAAACACTAACCCTAGCACTGACCTAGATCAAACCTTGACTCAGACCTTGATCCAAACACTAACCCTAGCACTGACCTAGATCAAACCTTGATTCAGACCTTGACCCAAACACTAACCCTAGCACAGACCTAGATCAAACCTTGATTCAGACCTTGATCCAAACACTAACCCTAGCACAGACCTAGATCAAACCTTGATTCAGACCTTGATCCAAACACTAACCCTAGCACTGACCTAGATCAAACCTTGACTCAGACCTTGACCCAAACACTAACCCTAGCACTGACCTAGATCAAACCTTGATTCAGACCTTGATCCAAACACTAACCCTAGCACTGACCTAGATCCAACCTTGACTCAGACCTTGACCCAAACACTAACCCTAGCACTGACCTAGATCCAACCTTGATTCAGACCTTGATCCAAACACTAACCCTAGCACTGACCTAGATCAAACCTTGATTCAGACCTTGATCCAGATATTTATTTACATTTTATTTTAGTATATTTATAAATATATATATAATTAATATATATACACAGATGTACCTCGGTTTACGAATTTAATGTGTTCTCCGGGACATTTCATATTACAAAAAATTTGTAAACCGGAACACGGTTTCCCATAGGAATGCATTGAAAACCAATTAATCCGTTCAGAAAAAAAGTTAAAAAAAAGTTGCTGTCACTATAGGTCAGTGCCGGATGCCCCTGGTACCTTTTCATAGGCTTGGTTTGAGTGTGGGCAAGGACACAGGGGCCCCATGAACCCCTGTTGCCCGGGGACCCCATGAACCCCTGTTGCCCGGGGGCCCCATGAGTTGTCAGTCCACCCCTGAACTACAGTACAATAATTATCAATAGATGATGCTCTCAAAGCCTTTACAGGTTACACAGGAGGTCTGGTGCTAGAATTATTGCTCTTGCCGTGATACCTTACATGCAAGCTCTGGGATGGGGGGGGGGGGGGGGAAGACAATGGCGCTTTAATTATTTTTTTTATTTTTATGCTGTTTCTATAAATTTTTATTTTGATCACTTTTAGTGCTGTCAGAAGGAATGTAAACCTCCCTAGTAACAGCAATAAGCAGTGACAGTAACTCTTTATGGAGAGATGGGGGGGTTTATTAGACCCCCCCATCTCTCCTTTGGGCCCCAAAGCAGCTGATCAGACACAAGTCAGTAACCAGAACCTGCTTGCTGATTCTTCTTTGCTTGACCTGGTTCTCCTTCTGACTTTGCCTGATCCAGACCCTTCTGTTAACTGACCTCCAGCTTGTAATTTGACTTCACCTCTTGCTTCTGGTCTTGGTACCATTCCTCCTACCCATGTGATACTGACCCCGGCGTGGCATCTGTTTCTGCCCTTGTCTCCTGAATCTTCATCTCTGCTGCCTGGTTGCTTTCAACTTCTGCTCGCTTGGCTACAGTTCCAATGTCTGTATCCACAAGTTCCTGTGATGACATCCAGAATGGGCTTCTGCTCAAGATCTTCTGCCATGCTGAATGATCTAGACCTATTTCTGGCCAGAACTTGGACAACAGCAGGGGAACAGGACAGATGATGCAAAGGGAAGCCCTCTTGTCAGTTCAGCCTCTACCAGGTGCGTGACAACCTGTCATTATTTTCTTTGACAAGTGGGACTTCCCATGGTTATATGGGTCTGGTGAGGGAATACTAATCTCAGGACTAGGGTCTGAACCTGCTGTGTTTGGTGATGTCTCTTCTTGCTGAGCCACCTGGGATGCTGGGCAGCTCCCTGGACAATTCCTTGAACGCTCTTGTCTTGAATCCTTGTTTCTCTTGAACCCTTGTCTCCTCCCATTAATTTTCTATTTTAACCATGCCTTTGCACCTCCTGTTTGCCAGATTATTGTGCTCTCTCAAGCCAATAACTCGCTCTTGTCACATCTGCTGCTCTCCATATCTCTGCTACCACTCCTTTGGCTTGCTCCTCTATTACGCTTCTGTATAATCACAACCTGCAACCACTTATTTTCAACCTTTGTCTTGTTTATTGACTACGCTTCTGCTTGATCCATACCTGTTAGATTTGCTACTGAACCCTGACTTTCTCACCTCCTGGTGGGGCGAGGACCTCAATCTGGTACTAACATGAAAAACCCATCTCCACCATCAGGAGCTCTGGTTAGTGCTTTGCACCTTGGGTGAGCCTGTATATCATCCTCCAGGGAGGCCAAATGGACAGTGGGAACCTCTCTACTGTTATACCTACTGGTCTCTGAGCCTGAACCCTGACTGTGACAACTATCCTTCTATATACACTCACCAGCAACTTTATTAGGACCACCTCGCTAGTGCCAAGAAAATCTCCCCCACACCAGGACACCACCACCACCATCCTGAACCGTTGATACAAGGCAGGATGGATCCACCACACCATGACACCATCACCACCAGCCTGAACCGTTGATACAAGGCAGGATGGATCCCCCACACCATGACACCACCACCACCAGCCTGAACCATTGATACAAGGCAGGATGGATCCCCCACACCATGACACCACCACCACCTGCCTGAAATATTGATACAAGGCAGGATGGATCCACCACACCATGACTCCACCACCACCAGCCTGAACTATTGATTCAAGGCAGGATGGATCCACCACACCATGACCCCACCACCACCAGCCTGAACCGTTGATACGAGGCAGGATGGATCCCCCACACCATGACACCACCAGCCTGAACCATGGATACAAGGCGGGACGGATCTACCACTCCATGACACCACCACCAGCCTGAACCATTGATTCAAGGCAGGATGGATCCACCGCACCATGACACCACCACCACCAGCCTGAACCGTTGATGCAAGGCAGGATGGATCCAACGTACCATGACACCACCAGCCTGAACCGTTGATACAAGGCAGGACGGATCCACCACACCATGACACCACCACCACCAGTCTGAACCGTGGATACAAGGCAGGATGGATCCACCACACCATGACACCACCACCCCCAGTCTGAACCGTGGATACAAGGCAGTATGGATCCATGCTTTCATGTTGTTTATGCCAAATTCTGACCTTACCATCTGAATGTCGCAACAACCAGTCTGCCCATTCTCCTCTGACCTCTGACATCAGCAAAGCATTTTCCTCCACACAACTGCCGCTCACTGGATATTTTCTCTTTTTTGGACCATTCTCTGTCAACCCTAGAGATAGTTGTGCGTGAAAATCCCAGGAGATCAGCAGCTTTTGAAATACTCAGACCAGCCCGTCTGGCACCGACAACCATGCCACGTTCAAAGTCACTTAAATCCCCTTTCTTCCCCATTCTGATGCTCAGTTTGAACTTCAGCAAGTCATCTTCACCACATCTAGATGCCTAAATGCATTGAGTTGCTGCCATGCGATTGGGTGATTAGCAAATTGTGTTACCAGGCCATTGAACAGGTGGACCTAATAAAGTGGCCGGTGAGTGTAGAATTTATTGCAAATTTCTTTTCTGCTCCAGTGGTTGGGTAACTTTACTCCATTGCTTTTTAGTAGAATTTATTCCTTTCCATACTTTTAATGTGGAGATTACAGAGTCTCTGCAGTGCAGCTTCGATCACTTTCTGATTGTCAGCGATGTTTCATTTACATTACAGGATGCATTTATATCTCTAATCTAATAAATGCTTTTAAGTCACTCAGTGATCTCTGTCTGCCTAAAACGCATCATTCCCTGCTAAACTTGCACTGGGGAGGGGACATCCACATCGGCATTACTCTGTCTGGGGCGATATTTCATTTGGTAGTCAGATTTGGCTAATCGAGTCACCCACCTTTGCTCCAAAGCTCCTAACTTAGCTGTCTGTAATTATGCCAAAAGGATTGATGTCAGTGAAAATTTCAGACTTTGCTGCGGCTAAATATTCATCAGAATGTTCTGTGACCGCCCATACAATGGCTGGAAGTTCTGGTCTACAGGAACTATGGTTTGCGGCATTCACTTCTGTGTCCCGGAGACCTCAGCTAGCGGTATTACCTTTTCTTTTCCTTCTTGTATTTGTGAAAGGACTTCTCCCGAATCTTTGTACTGCCTCCAGTATATAATTTCAATGGTAAAGAAAAATCAGCGTAAGCCAGAACTAGGGCTGGTGTTAATCTTTCTTTCATATATTGAAATGCCTTCTGATGTTCTGCTCCCCGGGTAATTAGGGCGGGTGTGTCTTTAATAGCACTTTCCTCTAAAAGTTTCTGTAAAAGTTTAACATGTTGAGCAAAATGTATTATTAATGTATGGTGGTATCCGCTGGTCCTAACAAGGCTCCGGCTTCAGTACTACGAGGGCTGTACCAACGGTAATGCAAAAGTGAGAATAATAGTTTTATTAACTTATATAGGCTGTTCACATTTTTTAGTATAAGGCATTCAGTAGCAGCACCACTGAGAATCCTTCTACCAGTGTGTCTCCCAGCGTGAGGCGGCCATGACGGCGGTACCTACAGCAGATAGCGGCTTTCTTTGATGAACGTCTGTTTTTACTTCTTATTTCGTAAATGTGCAATTTGTTGATTGTCAGAAATAAATCCATTGTGCTACATTCAGATTGGCGCTGCTTCTCTCCTCATATTGTTTGCAGAGTCTTTTCTAACTCTACAGTATACAGGAAGCAGATCCTGGATTATAGCCCTGGAATACCCATACAGAGACAGAGACTCTCTTCTCCATATATTATAGTGGACTGTTCTCTTCCCCTGCTGTAAGGGTTTCCTTACACTGTCACATTTCTCCTTCCCTCTTCTTCCTTCTGCCTTATTCTTTCTTCTTCTTCCTTCTTCTTTTTCTTCTCATTCCTTCCTTCCTCCTTCCTTTCTTCCTCTTTCAGTGCTCCTTCCTTCTTCTTCTTCCCCTTCCTTCCTTCCTCCTTCCTTCCTCATTCCTTCTTCGTTCCTCCACCTTCTTCATTCCTCCTTCTTCTTCTTCTTTCTCTTTCCTTCTTTTTCTTCTTCCTCCTTACTTCTTCTTCTTCTTCTTCCTGCTTCTTTTTCTTCTTCTCCCTGCTTCCTTCCTTCTTCTTCTTCTACTGTTTCTCCTTCTTCTTCTTCTTCTTCTTCTTCCTCCTTCCTTCTTCTTCTTCCCCCTTCCCCTCCTTCCTTCTTCCTCTTCCTCCTCCTTCCTTTTCCTCCTTTTCCTTCTTCTTCTTCCTCCTTCTTCTTCTTCTTCCTCCCTTCTTCTTCTTCTTCCTCCTTCTTCTTCCTCCTTCAGTCCTCTCCTTCCTTCTTCTTCTTCCCCCTTCCTTCCTCCTTCCTTCCTCATACCGTCTTCGTTCCTCCACCTTCTTCGTTCCCCTTCCTTCTTCTTTCTCTTTTCCTTCTTTTTTCTTCTTCCTCCTTACTTCTTCATCTTCTTCTTCTTCCTCCCTGCTTCTTTTTCTTCCTCTTCCTCCTTCCATCTTCTTTTCCCTCCTTCCTTCCTTCTTCTTCTTCCCCCTTCTTTCTTTTTCTTCTTCCTCCTTACTTCTTCTTCTTCCTTTTCCTTTCTTCTTCCCCTCTTTTCCCTCTTCTTCTTCCTCCTTCCTTTTCTTCTTCCTCTTCCTCCTTCTTATTCCTTCTTCTTCTTTTTTTCTTCTTCCTTCCTTCCTTCTTCTTCTTCCTCATTCCTTTTTATTTTTCTCCTTCTTCTTCCTCCTCTTTCTCTTCCCTCCTTCCTTTTCTTCTTCCTCCTTTCTTTCTTTTTTTTTTTCCTTCCTCCTTTCTTCTTCCTCCTTCCAGAGAAGGAGCAGAGAAGACAGTTTGGGTGATATTTGGAGACAAGATCGGTGATGTAATTTGGGGCGGAGTTATAAATGGCTTTATAGGTAATTGTTAATTTTTTTAAATTTTATTTGTTAGGCAATGAGAAGCCAGTGGAGGGATTGGCAAAGAGGGATGGAGGACACTAAATGGAGGCCAGTGGAGGGATTGGCAGAGAGGGGTGGAGGACACTGAATGGAGGCCAGTGGGAGGGATTGATAGAGAGGGATAGAGGACACTGAATGGATGCCAGTGGAGGGATTGGCAGAGAAGGGTGGAGGACACTGAATGGAGGCCAGTGGAGGGATTGGTAGAGAGGGGTGGAGGACACAGAGTAGAGGCCAGTGAAGGGATTGGTAGAGAGGGGTGGAGGACATTGAATGGAGGCCAGTGGAGGGATTGGCAGAGAAGGGTGGAGGACACTGAATGGAGGCCAGTGGAGGGATTGGCAGAGAGGGGTGGAGGACACTGAGTGGAGGCCAGTGGAGGGATTGGTAGAGAAGGGTGGAGGACACAGAGTAGAGGCCAGTGAAGGGATTGGTAGAGAGGGTGGAGGACATTGAATGGAGGCTAGTGGAAGAATTGGCAGAGAGGGTTAGCAGACACTAAGTGTAAGCCAGTGGAGGGATTGGCAGAGAGGGGTGGAGGCCAGTGGAGGGATTGGCACAGAGGATGGCAGATATGGAACGGTTAGTAAGGTGGATGAGTCTGGCAGCAGCATTCATGATGGGCTGTAGTGGGGATAGCCTGCAATGAGGTCGGCCAATGAGGAGGGAGTTACAGTAGTCAAGGTGAGAGATTACCAGGGAGTGAATAAGTTGCTTAGTGGTTTCCAAGGTGAAGAATGGGAGTATCTTGGAGATGTTGCGGAGATGTTGTGGAGATGATTGCGGAGGTTGGAGATGTTGCGGAGGTTGGAGATGGTGCGGAGGTTGGAGATGTTTGCGGTGGTTGGAGATGTTGCGGAGGTTGGAGATGTTGCGGAGGTTGGAGATGTTGCGGTGTTTGGAGATGTTGCGGTGTTTGGAGATGTTTGCGGAGGTTGGAGATGTTGCGGAGGTTGGAGGTGTTGCGGAGGTTGGAGATGTTGTGGAGGTTGGAGATGTTGCGGAGGTTGGAGATGTTGCGGAGGTTGGAGATGTTGCAGAGGTTGAAGATGTTTTGAAGGATGGAGATGTTTTGAAGGATGGAGATGTTGCGGAGGTTGGAGGTGTTGCGGAGGTTGGAGATGTTGCGGAGGTTGGAGATGTTGCGGAGGTTGGAGATGTTGCGGAGGTGAAGTCTACAAGTCTACTATTAGGGAAGAACCAGCTAACACCAGCGGCCCCTACAAGGGGAATGCTACGGGTGAAAGGTATTTGTGATCAGCCAGACCTAAGAGAGGAAAGAATCTTTCAGCCTGCACCCCATGTCCATCTAAGACTCGAGTGATATATTTGAAGCATAAACATTTCCTTGTTGGACACTATAATTTCATGTAACATTAAAGTCGGAAACGCTGACTGCTTGGCCGCATCTCTTTCTTAGTTACCAACATTGCCTGTTTTAGCTCCCCCCCCCCCATAGTCTCTGATTAAACTTACTTTATGGAGGCCCCCCCACCCCCTCACTGCAGAGCTGTCGCCAGAGGCCAAATGGAGATGTGGAAGAAAATATTCGAAATCCTCA
The DNA here is from genome assembly GCA_951230385.1 of Staurois parvus. Classification (NCBI taxonomy): domain Eukaryota; kingdom Metazoa; phylum Chordata; class Amphibia; order Anura; family Ranidae; genus Staurois; species Staurois parvus. Next base: position 58,734 of record CATNWA010016762.1, read on the forward strand.
GATTCGTATTGGTGTGAAGGCCTTTGGGGAACGTCAACAGCGGCAGTTAGGGAGAGTTAAACAACTCGCATATTATAATTGGATAGATGAGATTCTGCTTGTTGTGCATTATTTTCCTCCAGCGTTGGAACGCCGGCAGGTCTGAAGTGGCTTAAACCCGCTTGTGTAATAATCTGTATCCTGTGAAAGGAATTTGATTAATAAGCTTCTTGTAATTTATGCAGCTGTAGGCAGATTATGTTTATTGCCGAAGTAAACCTCTTTGTCTTTGTGTACGGAGCCCGGTGGTTTCATTGCACGATACGGCATGTGCTGCACTACCTGCCACCGGGGGAGCGAAGAACGTTCACCTACAGCACCAACAACCCAAACAGTTCCCAAGGTATGGATAGAAAACCGTATTGTAGGCAGGAATGTGAATACTTCTCGGGTATATAAAGCTCAGATAGGAATCCAGATATTTAGAGCTGGTACTCTTCAGGGACAGGGGCGGGGAGGGCCAGCTTATGGGAGGGGAGGGCCAGCTTATGGGAGGGGAGGGCCAGCTTATGATGGCAGTATGCAGTCAGGGGAAGATTTCCTTTCTGTCCGGTAGGTGGCACTGTGCCATTATTACAGAGGGGGTGGAGTCTGCAAGGGTAATCGTCCCTCTAGGGCAAGGGGTGTCAAACTCAATTTAATCACTGGCCAGATCAGCATTATGGGTGAATGTGGGGTCCGAAGAGAGCGGATATAGTGAATGCGGGGTCCGAAGAGAGCGGATATAGTGAATGCGGGGTCCGGGGAGAGCGGATATAGCGAATGCGGGGTCCGGGGAGAGCGGATACAGCGAATGCGGGGTCCGGGGAGAGTGGATGTATTGAATGTGGGGTCCGGGGAGAGCGGATATAGCGAATGCGGGGTCCGGGGAGAGCGGATATAGCGAATGCGGGGTCCGGGGAGAGCGGATATAGCGAATGCGGGGTCCGGGGAGAGCGGATATAGCGAATGCGGGGTCCGGGGAGAGAGGATACAGTGAATGCGGGGTCCGGGGAGAGCGGATATAATGAATGCGGGGTCCGGGGAGAGCGGATACAGTGAATGCGGGGTCCGGGGAGAGCGGATATAATGAATGCGGGGTCCGGGGAGAGCGGATACAGTGAATGCGGGGTCCGGGGAGAGCGGATATAATGAATGCGGGGTCCGGGGAGAGCGGATATAGTGAATGCGGGGTCCGGGGAGAACGGATATAGTGAATGCGGGGTCCGGGGAGAGCGGATATAGTGAATGCGGAGGTCCGGGGAGAGCGGATACAGTGAATGTGAGGTCCGGGGGAGAGCGGATACAGTGAATGCGGGGTCCGGGGAGAGAGCGGATATAGTGAATGCGGGGTCCGGGGAGAGGGGATATAGTGAATGCGGGGTCCGGGGAGAGCGGATATAGTGAATGCGGGGTCCGGGGAGAGGGGATATAGTGAATGCGGGGTCCAGGGAAAGTGGATATAGTGAATGCGGGGTCCGGGGAGAGCGGATATAGTGAATGCGGGGTCCGGGGAGAGCGGATATAGTGAATGCGGGGTCCGGGGAGAGCGGATATAGTGAATGCGGGGTCCGGGGAGAGCGGATATAGTGAATGCGGGGTATAGTGAATGCGGGGGGGAGAGCGGATATAGTGAATAAACAATAAAATAATAATAAACACGTTATGTAAACGCGGCTAAACAGACATTTTCTAACCTCCGTTTTCCAGCAGCCGGTTTCCATCATTCAGAAACGTCCCGTGTACATGGGGTCTAACTGCCGAGCCTGAATGATCACGAGATTAAAAGAAGTCATGAAGATGATTTTATCCTGATAGACATTCCTTTGTATCGCGGACTTTTTGGAAAGCTTCAACCACATTACATTTTGACAACCTTTCTGTCTTCGTCAGTTGGCCACCCCAGGTTAGGCTGCCAGTTGTTTGACATTTACCTGAGAAGAATATCTGGAACTGATCTGATATTTCCGGCAAAGATCATCGCAAACGTTTGAGGAAAGACTTTCTTGTTAAAATAAAAATGTTTGGCGGAAATAAAACTTTTTTTTTTTTTTTTTTTCATGGAAGAAGTTATGATGCACTTTTCAGACTCATCTGTTCCATTGAGCCAATTTAGACTTTGTACTGAAGCTGAGAGATTTCATTTGCAGCCACCACAGAGTGGTGTCAACAGGAGAGGTTAAAGAGCCACGGTGTCACTGCCTGCAGACAGCATAGATAACAGCAAGGGATGCCTCAATGTCGGATGAAGTGTGCTTTTATCAGGCCGAGTCTGAGGTTCTATTGATCCGAGCAATCGGCAGCTCTCTGGGTCAGTAACCGGAGACAAATTCACACTGGCCATTCCACTCTTCGAGGTTTTAGAGCAGACAGTAATTTAACTTCAAAAACATCTTCCTCTCCTCAGCCGGTTTTCTCGGACAAAAAGAGAAGAAAACCGCCTGCCTGCAGATAGTACTTGTGAGACGGACTCTCGGAACAATTGAATAATAATTGTGTAAAATCCCCTTTGAAAGGCACCCGTCCATTCTCTGCGTCTGGTAGCATTTGAAGTTGGATACGAGGGAGTGAGCTTGCAGAGCTGGGGGGCCCATGGACGCACCGAAAGGCACAGAGATAGCACAGAGAGGGTTTTTTTTTCTGTCCAAATAAAAAAAGGACGGCGGTTGTCCAGGCAACATGATGTTGTGCATTCGTGAATAATAATAAATTACACGTTTTGCAACAATTTTCTGGGATAGCGTGTAATTAATTGGAAATTTGAATGCACACTTTGGGTATTTGAGAGACTGAATGCCGTCCCGCCGTATCTACAACCAACAATAGACATCAAAAGTCCAAGTCTTCCTCAATTTGTAACCATTGGAAAGTCGTCCAAATGGACAACAAATGCTTTTATCACCAGAGTATGAATGTTGATGCCAATGAACAAACAACGGAGAAGTGGCATGTACCTTGTTGTAGAGTCAGATATTTATTTATTTCAGGTACTTATACAGCGCCATCAATTTACGCAGCGCTTTACATATATATTGTACATTCACATCAGTTCCCCGCCCCCGAGGAGCGTACAGTCTAAGGTCCCTAACTCACATTCATACATACACATACTGGGGCCAATTTAGACAGGATCCAGTTAACCTACCAGCATGTCTTTGGAGTGTGGAAGGAAATCGAAGCACCTGGAGAAACCCACGGAGGCACAGCAAGAACATGCAAACTCCAGACAGGTGGTGCTGTGGTTGGGAATCAAGCCAATGACCCTAGTACTTCCAGGCAGGAGTGCTAACCATTTAGCCACTGTGCTACCCTACTAACATGAAGAGAAAGGCCTCTTGTCAGGGTTCTGTCCACGGCAGAAGTTCTGGAAGATCTGGCATTTCTGCCAGTACTCTGCATGGCCGCAGAAGGACACATCAGCCTCAGTTTGGTGCCAGACGGCCTTTATAAGGAGGCTCATCACTTCCTCAAGTTGCTGGATGATCTCTAGCTCCCCGTGCCCTGTTCCTGTTTCCTGTGACTTTGACCCGTGATTTTCTGTTACCGACTCGGCTTGCTCCTGGACCTGTCTACTCTGATTTACCCCTGATCTGACCTCTGCTTGGCTTATGGATACTCTCTCTCTCTCTCTCTCTCTTGCTTCTCTGTGTATGACCTCGGCTTTGCCATCTGACTACGTCTGCTCTGATTCCCACCTGGTACCTGACCTTGGCTTAAACCGACTACCCAGTAAACATCTAAATCCCGGAAGGGCTTCCATACCTCGCACAGGCGCCTCCTGTCTGCAGACCTATCTCCGTACACCAGCTGTGCTTCTGAGTGAACCACCAACCAGCACTCCTACAGGTGACCTGTGCAACTCTGGGCCTGACTCCCGCTGTCCCACTCTCAGGGGAGTCCGGAACTTAGCCGCAAGGGAAGCCCTCTCTCCATTGGCCTCCATCACCAGGTACATGATACCTCTCTTACAGCTCTGGGCTCAAGGACCCTTGGTAGTGAGACAGTGGCTGCAAGAGTGCCTGTAAGATTTCCTGCAGACTGTACAGGCAGGTATCTGATGCCTCACCAGGAGCGGACCAGATGGCCAGGACAGAAGATGGCAACAGGCAGAGCAGGCCCCAAACTGGCAAATGGCAGACGAGCATTGGTTTGGCTGGCAGGTGACTAGTGCAGAACAGGCTGGCAGACACTTGGCTGGCAAATGACTGGCAGAGACCAGGTAAATAGCGTGCAGGTCTGGGGACACTAGACAGGCAGGACACGACTGGATGCAATGGTGAGACGGTAATAGAAGGTCAGATCAGGCATAGACGGCAGACAGGAGAATGATCAGAGCACAGGCCGAGGTCAGCACCAGAAGAGCAGGGAGAGGGGCAGAAGGTAAAGCTGGGTCAAAAGACAAGCTAAGGTCAGGTCGGGGAGCATTCAAGCATAGTCCAGACAAGCCGGGTCAATCACAGAAATCAGGCACGGGAAATGCTGTAGATCAGAAAGCAACCGACTAGTGCAGCTGCTCAACCTAAAATAGTCCATTTGGTGCCAATATTAGCCATGGTTGCGCTTGCACCTGGGCATTCACAAGTACATGCAGGTCCATGTCTGTGCATCCATATGGGCCTCGGAACTCCATTTGCACTATGGGCAGAACTTCCCTGACATGAAGTGTGTAGACAGGTATAAGTTTCCCCTTAATTCTTACTCCTCCCTCTAGTCCAGGTGCCTATTTAAGGTGTGGATGGAGTCTAGAGAGAGAGCCGGGAAGAAGAGAGAGCAGCAGAGAAGGGTGGCTCATGCTCTCCCCTTCAGGAAAAGGACTGGGAAGGACTCCATCTCCATCTAGAAAAGACTCTATCCAGCAGAACTCAGAATGGGACATGGAGATAAGACAGAGAGTCTTCAGGAATGAACTGTGGGCTGTGTGGGTACACACGTCCCTGAAGGGTCTCCCAAGTTGGAGCACATTTAACAGTAGGTAAACTAAGGGCAGGTTTGCCTGGAGGGAACCCACTCATATACAGTCATGGCCAAAATTATTGACACCCCTGCATTTCTGTCAGATAACGCACCACTTCGCCTAGAAAATTGTTGTGATTACAAATGTTTCGGCATTCTCATGTTTATTTCATTTGTTTGTATTGGTATGATACAAAAAAGTGGAGAAACAAAAAGCCAAATCTGACACATTCCATGCAAAACACCAAAAATGGACTGGACAAAATTATTGCCATCCTCAATTTAATATTTGGTAGCGCACCCCTTGGAAAAAATAACTAAAATCAATGTCTTCCTGCCACCATCAATGAGTTTCTTCCACCTCTCTACTGGAATTTTGGATCGCTCTTCTTTCACCAACTGCTCCAGGTCTCTCAGATTGGAAGGGTTCCTTTTCCCAACTGCTGTTTTGAGATCTCTCCACAGGATCTCTATGGGATGGAGATCTGGACTCATTGCTGGCCATTTCAGTCCTCTCCAGCGCTTTGTCTGAAACCATTTCTGGGGGCTTTTTGACATGTGCTTTGGGTCATTGTCCGGCTGGAAGACCCATGACCTCTGATGGAGACCTAACTTTCTTTAATTCTTACACCTCCCTGCAGGTGAAGCTCTAGTCAGGGGGCCTATTTAAGGCATGGGTCGAGTCTAGAAGAGAAGGAGAGCCAGTAAACAGCAGCAGAGAAGGGTTGCTCGTGCTCCTCTCTTCGGTGAAAGGGCTGGTGAAGGACTCCTTCTTCATCTAGGAATCCATCTAGTAAACCTCAGAATGGGACATGAAGATAAGACCGAAATCCTCAAATAATTAACTGTGGACTGTGTCGGTACACGTATGCTCCTCCTACCTCATGTTTGGTCTGACAAATGATGGTTTGTACCAAAGTTCTATTGACCATTATCTAGGAGCAACTTTACCAAAAATATGGACTGTTTTTACATAATTAAGGAAGTAAAGACGTTTTAGGGCAACCAGAGGCTCGGTGTGATGATCTACTACAGAGAAGTATTAAGGATAGCCAATGCCTGGGGTAGAGAGAGTTCTGTGTTTGCTGGTGCTGGTTGGTTCTGGAGTGGGTGGCGATATAGGAAAATGAGTCCCCCCCCCACCCGGAGGTTAAAGAGAACCTCCTCACATATCAGAAACCTCACACTGGTCACTCCACTCTTCAAAGTTTTAGAGCAGACAGTAATTTAACTTCAAAAACATCTCCGTCTCCTCAGCCGGTTTTCTCGCACAAAAAGAAGAAACCGCCTGCCTGCAGATAGTACTTGTGAGACTAGACTGACTCTTGGAATAATTAAATGATAATTGTGTAAAATCCCCTTTGAAAGGCACCCGTCCAATCTCTGCGTCTGGTAGCATTTGAAGATAGATACAAGGGAGTGAGCTTGCACAGCTGGGGACCTTGTACGCTTTGAAAGGCACAGAGATAGCGCGTTTTGTCTGGCCAGATAAAAAGGACGGTGGTTGTCCAGGCAACATGCTGTTAGTGAATAATAATAAATGACACATTTTGCAACAATTTTCTGAGATATCGTGGTGTGAACTGGATATTTGGATGTAGAGACTGAATGCCCCCACGCTGTATCTAAAACTAGCAATAGACATCAAGTGAGGCCTGACGTTTAACTGTAAGTCCGTGCCAACATCCCTCAAGATGACAACAAAAAATGTTCATGTGGGTATGTGGGACTTTTAGGCACAAATTGTGCTCAAACGTTTGCATCCACTGGTGAAATTATGGCATTGATAGTGAAAATACACGGCTCAAAAAGTTAAAGGAAGACTTTGAAAACCCATCAGATCTCAATGGGGAGGAATCTCCTGCTGGATCTCTGTACTGACATGGACGGGGTGATGTGTGAGGAATGTAAGGACGCCCCATAGTTTGATGGAAATGATCGACCTACAGAGGACTGAATTCAAAGACACCCCCAAAAATCAAAGTGAAGAAATGATGCAGCAGACGAGTCCATTGTGCTGAAATGTCATTGCAGCAACTCAGAATGGTCCCTGACAACGTTGGGGGAGGCTCCTAATGAGACCACAGATGGTGTCCTGGGGGATTTCCTCCCAGATCTGGACCAGGGCATCACTGAGCTCCTAGACAGTCTGAGGTGCAACCTGGAGGTGTTGGATGGACCGAAACATGATATCCTGGAGGTGTTCTATTGGATTTAGTTCAAGCGAGCGTGAGGGCCATTCAATGGTATCAATTCCTTCATCCTCCAGGAGCTGCCTGCATACTCTCCCCACATGAGACCGGGCATTGTCATGTACCAGGAAGAACCCAGGATCCACTGCATCAGGAGGAACCCAGGACCCACTGCACCAGGAGGAACCCAGGACCCACTGCACCAGGAGGAACCCAGGACCCACTAAATCAGGAGGAACCAAGGACCCACCGCACCAGGAGGAACCCAGGACCCACTGCACCAGTGTAGGGTCTGACAATGAGTCCCAGGATTTCATCCCCATACCTAATGGCAGTCAGGGGGCCATTGTCTAGCCTGTAGAGGTCTGTGCGTCCCTCCATGGATATACCTCCTCAGACCATCCCTGACCCCCACCACCAAAACGGTCATGCTGAACCATGTTACAGGCAGCAGAAAATTCTCCACGGCTTCTCCAGACCCTTTCACGTCTGTCACATGTGCTCAGGGGGAACCTGCTCTCATCTGTGAAAAGCACAGGGCGCCAGTGGTGGACCTGCCAGTTCTGGGGTTCAATGGCAAATGCCAATCCAGCTCTATGGTGCCGGGCAGTGAGCACAGGGCCCACTAGAGGATGTCGGGCCCTCAAGCCACCCTCATGAAGTCTGTTTCTGATTGGTCAGAGACATTCCCACCAGTGGCCTGCTGGAGGTCATTTTGTAGGGCTCTGGCAGGGCTCCTCCTGTTTCTCCTTGCTCAAAGGAGCAGATTCCGGTCCTGCTGATGGGTTAAGGACCTTCTACGGCCCTGTCCAGCTCTCCTAGAGGAACTGCCTGTCTCCTGGAATCTCCTCCATGCTCTTGAGACTGTGCTGGGAGACACAGCAAACCTTCTGGCAATGGCAGGTATTGATGTGCCATCCTGGAGGAGTTGGACTGCCTGTGCAACCTCTGTAGGGTCCAGGTATGGCCTCATGCTACCAGTAGTGACACTGACCCTAGCCAAATGCAGAACTAGTTAAAAACAGTCAGAAAGGACGAGTAGGGAAAGAATTTCAGTGTCCTCCACCTGTAAAACCATTCCTGTTTTGGGGGTCGTCTCATTGTAGCCCATCTAGTGCACCTGTTGTTAATTTCATGAACACCAAAGCAGCTGAAACTGATGAACAACCCCCTCTGCGACTTACCTGACCAGATCAATATCCCAGGAGGTTCATGGACTTGATGCCAGACTAAAAGTCATCCTCACTTTTTTTTAGCAGTATATATATATATATATATATATATATATTGTCCATTCACATCAGTCCCCGCCCCCAAGGAGCGTACAATCTAAGGTCCCTAACTCACATTCATACATACTAGGGCCAATTTGCACAGAAGCCAATTAACCTCCCAGCATGTCTCAGGCACAGGGAGCACATGCAAACTCTGCATCCATTACAATAGTAACAAATTTAAATGAATCCGAAATAACAAAACAAAAATTTTTGTGTGAAGTTCAAATCAAATTTGAAACAGAATTTGAAATATAAACATGTTGCGAACTAGTGCTGATTTCCTTCAAAGACTATGTGTGTTAGTGCTAGAATATAGCCGTCTTGTGACATTCGATTTTCGAAAAGAATAGAATAAAATAGAATAGAAAATAATCAAATCGAAAAGAATAGAAGAGAAAGAATATAGCCGTCTTCCGAAATGCGATTTTTGAAAAGACTTGAATAAAATAGAATAGAAAATAAAGGAGTAGGATAGAATAGAAAAGAATCATATAGAAAATAAAATAAAATAAAATGATAGAATAGAAAGAATATAGCCGTCTTCTGACATTCGATTTTTAAAAAGAATAGAATAGAAAATAAAAGAAAAGAATAGAAAATAATCAAATTGAAAAGAAAAAAAAAAAGAAAAGAAAATGAAGAATAGAAAGAATATAGCCGTCTTCTGACATTCGATTTTCGAAAAGACTAGAATAAAATAGAATAGAAAATAAAAATAGGATAAAATAGAAAAGAATCAAATCTAAAGTAAAATGATAGAATAGAAAGCATATAGCTGTCTTCTGACATTTGATTTTTGAAAATAATAGAATAAAATAGATGAGAAAATAAAAGAATAGGCTAGAATAGAAAAGAATCAAATCGAAAATAAAATAAAATAAAATGATAGAATAGAAAGAATATAGACATCTTCTGACATTCGATTTTTAAAAAGAATAGAATAGAAAATAAAAGAAAAGAATAGAAAATAATCAAATTGAAAAGAAAAAAAAAAAAAGAAAAGAAAATGATAGAATAGAAAGAAGATAGCCGTCTTCTGACATTCGATTTTCGAAAAGACTAGAATAAAATAGAATAGAAAATAAAAAATAGGATAAAATAGAAAAGAATCAAATCTAAAGTAAAATGATAGAATAGAAAGCATATAGCTGTCTTCTGACGTTTGATTTTTGAAAAAATAGAATAAAATAGATGAGAAAATAAAAGAATAGGCTAGAATAGAAAAGAATCAAATCGAAAATAAAATAAAATAAAATGATAGAATAGAAAGAATATAGCCATCTTCTGACATTCGATTTTCGAAAAGACTAAAATAAAATAGAATAGAAAATAAAAGAATAGGATAGAATAGAAAACAATCAAATCGAAAATAAAATAAAATAATAGAATAGAAAGAATATGGCCGTCTTCTGACATTCGATTTTCGAAAAGACTAGAATAAAATAGAATAGAAAATAAAAAATAGGATAATATAGAAAAGAATCAAATCTAAAGTAAAATGATAGAATAGAAAGCATATAGCTGTCTTCTGACATTTGATTTTTGAAAATAATAGAATAAAATAGATGAGAAAATAAAAGAATAGGATAGAATAGAAAAAAAATCAAATCGAAAATAAAATAAAATAATAGAATAGAAAGAATATGGCCGTCTTCTGACATTCGATTTTTGAACAGAATAAAACAGAATAGAACAGAAAAGAATAAAAGAAAAGTAAAACAGAACAGATATAAACAAAAACTTGCAGAGGGGGACTTTATATTTACCGCCGAAGGTGTCATACAGACAAAAAATATGAATGTAACATATTGGCGCTTTATTTATCATGTATCAGATAATATATATATATTTTGTGGGGAAGTCCGGCTTCATCGGGACCTTGGATCTCAATGTAACCAACTGCTGAAACAATGTATACAGCTGGATTACAAACAGAACATGTAACAGTTGTTCTCAGACCCGTAAAACACGTTATTACAGTTTTATATATCATATACTGTATATATATAATATTAATAGACTGAATTCTACCACCCCGGATTATAAAAGAGGAATGGAGGAGAGGTAAAAAAAAAACAACAAATTACACTGTTCAACAGGTAAAAAGTTTTGGGCATAAAATTAGCTAATCTTACATAATTTTGGGGTGCTGAAAACGAAAATGACCCTAAAAAAATGTTGATTGGCTCTAGTTTCCATGATATATTCACCCATCTAATGACGTAAGCCATTCAAAATGATGATGCAACTTCAGCTGCATATTGCGCAATTGATACTGGTGACCAATAGAAAATGTCATGTATACTGAGATGATGCAATATTAGCCTTTAATTGCATCACTTCACTGCATAAAAGCTGCAGTATCTGTAGCTGCTTGGAGTTCGTCTTTACATTTCGTTTTCTGCTTCTATAGGCTACTCAGTAATGCCTCGAACTTGTGTGAATAAAGCAGATAATTTCTGCTATATCTGCGGTGAAATAACTTTTATCTCACAAAAAAGGAGGATAACAGGAATGATTAAGAAAGCCTACAACTTGTATTTTGGCTGCAAGATAGGAGACCAGGACAAGAGCTGGGCACCACATATATGCTGCAATTCTTGTGGGACGGCACTGGAGCAATGGTTGAATGGAAAAAAGGCACCTATGCCTTTCGCTGTGCCAATGATTTGGAGAGAGCCAACAGATCATGTTAGTAATTGTTACTTTTGTATGGTGCCTCCAATTGTAAAAGGGCTAAATAAAAAGAAAAAGTTATCTGTGCACTATCCAAATATTCCATCGGCAATACGTCCAGTTCCTCATGGAGAGGGGCTACTAATTCCTAAAGCACCAGAATCCTTCGTGGTTGAGTCAAGTGAGGAAGAACCTGAAGCGTGTAGTCACGTGCAGTTGTAAGAGATAGCCCTTTCCTCGAATACAAGAGAAAAGCCAAGAGAAGCAAAACCGACACAAACTGAAGACAAAACTAGTGAGAATCCTAAGTATTAAAATGATTCAACTTAGCTTATGGCTATAATTTTTCTTGGTAATCCTATGCAATATATTCTGCCATTTAGGCTTTGTTATGTATCAATATCACTTGCTTTATATTTGTGGAAAGTCATCTATCTATAGAATTATTGTGCATTATGTAGTCACTACGCCTATAGTAGAAAACTTTCCGTTTACAGAAAAACTAGAGCCAATTGACAAATTTCATTGTTATATTTGAACTCAGAATGTGAAATTCATTAAGAAATGGATCCTTTTGTTTCCAAAACTGGCAAAAAATAAAAATTTGTTGAACTGTGTAATCCAACGGAATGAACGGAATTCTGATTACTGAATACACAAACAATGTATCCAAATTCCTGAATTACAATAGTGACAAATTTAAAAGAATCAAAAATAACCAAACTACATTTCGGCCGCAATTCAAATCAAATTCGAAAACAAATTTGAATGATAAATATGTTGCTGACCATTGCTGATTTCCGTCAAAGACTGTATATAGCCGTCTTTAAATTCAAATTTCAAAAAGAATAGAATAGAATTAGATAGAATAGGAGCAGGGGCGGACTGACCATTTGGAAACTCGGGCACTGCCTGAGGGGCCGGGGTCAGTAGGGGACCCCATGAGATGCCCCTGGTACCTTTCATTGCCTTTCATTGGCTTTTTCACAGGCTTTTTTGGGTGTGGGCGAGGAACAGGGGCCCAATGAGTTGTCAGTCCGCCCCTGAATAGGAAATAAAAGAATAGGATAAAATAGAAAATAAAGGAATAGAAAAGAAAAGTATCAAGTCAAATAGAATTGAAAGAATATAGTCATCTTCTGAAATTCGAATTTTGAAAAAAATTTGAATAAAACAGAATAGGATAGAAAAGAATAGAGTAGAACAGAACAGAACTGAGTAAAGGCCAGTTCACACCACAAAAACGCACTCTGGATGCATTCTGGATCAGGGGTGGACTGATAACCCATAGGCCCCCCGGGCAATAGGGGATCATGGGGCCCCTGTTTCCTTGCCTAAACTCAAAAAAGCCTATGAAAAAGGTACCAGGGGCATCTCATGGGGCCCCCTACTGACCCGGGCCTTTATTTTGGATAAGATTTATGCTGAAATATTTTTATTTGCAAAATTTTATAAGAAAAACACTTTTTTCAAAATTTTTGGACATTTTCATTTACATAGCAAAAAAAGTAAAAATCCCAGCGGTGAATAAATACCACCAAAATAAAGTTTTATCTGGCTTAAAAAAATGCAAAAAAAATTCATATGGTACAGTGTTGCATGACCGCGCAATTGTCATTCAAAGTGTGATAGCGCTGAAAGTTGAAAATTGGCCTGGGGGGGAAGGGGTGGAAAGTGTCCAGACTGGAAGGGGGGTAAAAGTGTCCAGACTGGAAGGGGGGGGGGGAAAGTGTCCGGACTGGAAGAGGGGGAAAGTGTCCGGACTGGAAGGGGGGGAAAGTGTCCGGACTGGAAGGGGGTGAAAGTGTCCGGACTGGAAGTGGGTGAAAGTGTCCGGACTGGAAGGGGGGGAAAGTGTCCGGACTGGAAGGGGGTGAATGTGTCCGGACTGGAAGGGGGGAGAAGTGTCCGGACTGGAAGGGGTGAAAGTGTCCGGACTGGAAGGGGGGGAAAGTGTCCGGACTGGAAGGGGGGGAAAGTGTCCGGACTGGAAGGGGGTGAAAGTGTCCGGACTGGAAGGGGGGAAAGTGTCCGGACTGGAAGGGGGGGAAATTGTCCGGACTGGAAGGGGGTGAAAGTGTCCGGACTGGAAGGGGGGGAAAGTGTCCGGACTGGAAGGGGGTGAAAGTGTCCGGACTGGAAGGGGGTGAAAGTGTCCGGACTGGAAGGGGGTGAAAGTGTCCGGACTGGAAGGGGTGGAAAGTGTCCGGACTGGAAGGGGGGGGAAAGTGTCTGGACTGGAAGGGGGGGAAAGTGTCTGGACTGGAAGGGGGGGGAAAGTGTCCGGACTGGAAGGGGGGGAAAGTGTCCGGACTGAAAGGGGGGGAAAGTGTCCGGACTGAAAGGGGGGGAAAGTGTCCGGACTGGAAGGGGGGGAAAGTGTCCGGACTGGAAGGGGGGAAAGTGGACTGGAAGGGGGGGGAAAGTGTCCGGACTGGAAGGGGGGGAAGTGTCCCGGACTGGAAGGGGGGAAAGTGTCCGGACTGGAAGGGGGGAAAGTGTCCGGACTGGAAGGGGGTGAAAGTGTCCGGACTGGAAGGGGGTGAAAGTGTCCGGACTGGAAGGGGGGGGGAAAGTGTCCGGACTGGAAGGGAGGGAAAGTGTCCAGACTGGAAGGGGGGGAAGTGTCTGGACTGGAAGGGGGGTGTCATGGAAATTTTGTATTGTTGGTTGAACTTTAAATGTGTCATATATTCATGTTCTTCATATGTCTCTGGTGTGTATAATTAAAGCTCTGAAGGCTGCAATTGGGCCATGCCATGTACAATGTATGTATTACAGTACTCAGCTCGGTAATGGATGAGATGGCAGATCTGCGCTTATAGACCGGCGTGTATACCACCATTCGATGCGAATTCCGCCGGCGGTAGGCCGCGGGCCTGTATCCACATATCAGCAGCAAAGTACCGCATGGACTTTGTATGGCCAGGCACCGGGCAGTGCGAACTCCGTGTGTAGGCTCATGTATATCTTACAAGCCACTACCGACCTGAACTGTATCTGGATGGATGTGTTTCAATATAGATCGAATCGGGCCCATTCAGATACAGACTGACACTGTTTAATCTAAGGGGATGCTTGTACAGAGAGTGAACATACTACTAGGAGCTGATAGCATGTAAAGGATGGGAAGCTTGCTCTCCACAGAGAGCTCACCAGGGGGAGGGGAGGATTGGTTTAATTGGTTTTCTGTATAGATAAGAGGAAACGCTACACTCCAAACAGGATGTACATTCTCGTGTATGGACACCCCCTATACATTGTTCTGTGGGAGGGGATTGACCTGACCCCCGGGGGGGGGGGGCGTGTGTGTTTTTTTTTGTAAGTGAATAAATCAGGAGTCCGGGGTTAGAGCCGGACAGAGAGTGAATTCCAACTCCAACCTGAGAGTGTCACCTGATCATTCCTGGGTCACGGGGAGCTCCATTTTTTCCCACATCTCAACAGAGCTAAAAACCTTTGCATACCAGTTGGAAGCGCAGGAATCGTAGAGCTAAGCTGCTGTCGCTGTAAGTGGAGGGCGTAATATGGCTGCAGTGAAATTCGCACAGCTTTATGGGGGATTGCTGCGCATCCAACTGCGGGTACTCACGGTAAGGAAAAAATTCATTGAAAGCGAATTTCCAAGACAGGGAAAGTGTCCGGACTGGAAGGGAGGGAAAGTGTCCGGACTGGAAGGGGGTGAAAGTGTCCGGACTGGAAGGGGGCGAAAGTGTCCGGACTGGAAGGGGGGGAAAGTGTCCGGACTGGAAGGGGGGGAAAGTGTCCAGACTGGAAGGGGGGGAAAGTGTCCGGACTGGAAGGGGGGGAAAGTGTCCGGACTGGAAGGGGGGGAAAGTGTCCGGACTGGAAGGGGGGGGAAAGTGTCCGGACTGGAAGGGGGTGAAAGTGTCCGGACTGGAAAGGGGGAGAAAGTGTCCGGACTGGGAGGGGGTAAAAGTGTCCAGACTGGAAGGGGGGGAAAGTGTCCAGACTGGAAGGGGGGGGAAAGTGTCTGGACTGGAAGTGGGGGGGGGAAAATGTCTGGACTGGAAGGGGTGAAAGTGTCCGGACTGGAAGGGGGTGAAAGTGACTGGAGTGGAAGAGGGTGAAAGTGTCCGGACTGGAAGGGGGTGAAAGTGACTGGAGTGGAAGGGGGTGAAAGTGTCCGGATGGAAGGGGGGGGGGAGTGTCCGGACTGGAAGGGGGGGGAAGTGTCCGGACTGGAAGGGAGTAAAAGTGTCCGGAATGGAAGGGGGGGGAAGTGTCCAGAATGGAGGGGGGGGAGTGTCCGGACTGGAAGGGAGTAAAAGTGTCCGGAATGGAAGGGGGGGAAGTGTCCGGACTGGAAGGGGGGAAAGTGTCCAGAATGGAAGGGGGGGGAAAGTGTCCGGACTGGAAGGGGGGAAAGTGTCCAGAATGGAAGGGGGGAAAGTGTCTGGAATGGAAGGGGGGAAGTGTCCAGAATGGAAGGGGGGAAAGTGTCCGGACTGGAAGGGGGGAAAGTGTCCAGAATGGAAGGGGGGAAAGTGTCCGGAATGGAAGGGGGGGAAGTGTCCGGACTGGAAGGGGGTGAAAGTGTCCGGAATGGAAGGGTGGGGAGTGTCCAGACTGTAAGGGGGGGGGAAGTGTCCGGACTGGAAGGGAGTAAAAGTGTCCGGAATGGAAGGGGGGGGAAGTGTCCGGACTGGAAGGGGGGAAAGTGTCCAGAATGGAAGGGGGGGAAAGTGTCCGGACTGGAAGGGGGGAAAGTGTCCAGAATGGAAGGGGGGGAAAGTGTCCGGAATGGAAGGGGGGGAAGTGTCCGGACTGGAAGGGGGTGAAAGTGTCCGGACTGGAAGGGGGGGGGAAAGTGTCTGGACTGGAAGGGGGTGAAAGTGTCCGGACAGAAAGGGGGGAAAAGTGTCCGGACTGGAAGGGAGGGAAAGTGTCCGGACTGGAAAGGGGGGAAAGTGTTCAGACTGGAAGGGGGGAAGTGTCTGGACTGGAAGGGGGGGAAAGTGTCCGGACTGGAAGGGAGGGAAAGTGTCTGGACTGGAAGGGGGGGAAAGTGTCCGGACTGGAAGGGGGTGAAAGTGTCCGGACTGGAAGGGGGGGAAGTGTCCGGACTGGAAGGGGGGAAAGTGTCCGGAATGGAAGGGGGGAAGTGTCCGGACTGGAAAGGGGGGAAAGTGTTCAGACTGGAAGGGGGGGAAGTGTCCGGACTGGAAGGGGGGGAAAGTGTCCGGACTGGAAGGGAGGGAAAGTGTCTGGACTGGAAGGGGGGGAAAGTGTCCGGACTGGAAGGGGGTGAAAGTGTCCAGACTGGAAGGGGGGGAAGTGTCCGGACTGGAAGGGGGGAAAGTGTGTCCGGAATGGAAGGGGGGAAGTGTCCGGACTGGAAGGGGGTGAAAGTGTCCGGACTGGAAGGGGGGGAAGTGTCCGGACTGGAAGGGGGGAAAGTGTCCGGACTGGAAGGGAGGAAAGTGTCCGGACTGGAAGGGGGGGAAAGTGTCCGGACTGGAAGGGGGGGAAAGTGTCCGGACTTGAAGTGGTTAATTTTTTGCCTTATAAACAAAAAAAAATGTGATAATTGTGAGAAAATAACAATATTTGTGACTTTTTGCTGTTAAACACGTCCAGTATAAAATTCTTAAAAATCTAATTTTGTAATAAATTTAGACCAAAATGTATTCTGCTCGGTGCCTTTGCTATAAAAAAATCCCAATACGTGTAAATTCATCGGTTTACGTGAAAGTTATAGTGTCTACAAATGGCGGTATAGATAATGGGATTTTTTCATTTTTAATTTTTACTAGTAATGGCGGCGATCAGTGACTTGTAGTGGGACTGCGGCGGGCATTCTGACACTGGGGGGGAACTGACTTGGTGCCACTGACATCCCCAGTGACACCAATACAGTGATCAGTGCTAATAAAAAGCACTAACACTGTACCAATGGCACTGGGCAGGAAGGGGTTAATGTGAGGTGCGACCAAAGGGTTACCTGTGTGCAGGGAGTGTTTACATTGGGGCAGGGTCTGTGTGCTTCACTGTAAGCACATTGCTGTGTATAGCTGTGTGCACCCCCTACCCGGAAATGCATAAATACGTGATTTTGTGCACTGTGCCGCCCTGTAGCAGTATTTCTTCTATAGGGCGGATGGGAAGTGGTTAACCATGCCCCTTTAAGACCCACTTACTGTTAAAATGATTTGGCCACACCCACTGTTCACCGTGGAGCGCTGGGGTGGGGGGGCTCATTGATGGAGGTGGGGGGGGGCTCATTGATGGGCTGGGCGGGAGGCTCATCAATGGAGGTAGGGGAGAAAAGCTCATTGATGGAGGTGGGGGGGGGGGCTCATCTATGGAGCTGGGGAGGGAGGGAAGGCTCATTGATGGAGGTGGGGAGAGAATGCTCATTGATGGAGGTGGAGGGGAAGGCTCATTGATGGAGGTGGGGAGGGAAGGCTCATTGATGGAGGTGGAGGGGAATGCTCATTGATGGAGGTGGAGGGGAAGGCTCACTGATGAAGGTGGGGAGGGGAATGCTCATTGATGGAGGTGGAGGGGAAGGCTCATTGATGGAGGTGGAGGGGAAGGCTCATTGATGGAGGTGGGGAGGGAAGGCTCATTGATGGAAGTGGGGGAGGGAAGGCATATTGATAGAGGAGAGGGGACGGCTCATTAATGGAAGTGGAGGTGAAGGCTCACTGATTGAGGTGGGGAGGGAAGGCTCATTGATGGAAGTGGGATGAGGGAAGGCTCAATGATGGGGGTGGGGCAAGAAGGCTCATTGATGGAGGTGGGGGGAACGCTGATTAATGGAGGTGGGGGGTAGGCTCATTGATGGAGGTGGGGGGGAGGCTCATTGATGGAGCTGGGAGGGAAGGCCCATTGATGGAGGTGGGGAGGGAAGGCCCATTGATAGAGGTGGGGAGGGAAGGCTCATTGATAGTGGTGGGAAAGGAAAGCTAACCTGTATAGTCCAATCCAATAGAAGAGCTACTGGAGCTCAAATGTCTGAAAAAGTGAATGCTGGTTCTGATAGGTGTAAGAATGCACAGAGCATCGCATTTTGTTGTGTATGGGGCTGTGTAGCTGCAGCTGATCATGGTGCCCCATGCTGACCCATGTGCACAGCCAAAAGGGCCTACAATGGAACGTGGCATCAGAACTGGACCATGAGCAATGGAAGAAGGTGGCCTGGTCTGACGAATCATGTTTTCTTTTCCATTGTGTAGATGGTTGGGTGTGTGTGCTTTACTTACCTGGGAAGAGATGGCAGGATGCAGTGTGGGAAGAAGGCAAGCCGGTGGGGGCAGTATGATGCTTTGGGCAATGTTCTGCTGGGAGACCTTGGATCCTGCCATCCATGTTGATGTTACTGGACACGTACCGCCTACCTAAACATTGTTAGTGACCAAGTACACCCCTTCATGGAAATGGTATCCCCTGATGGCAGTGGCTTCTTTCAGTAGAATAATGGGCCCTGACAAAATGGTTCAAGAATGTTTTGAGGAACACACCAATGAGTTTGAGGTGTTGGCTTGATCTCCAATTTCTGCAGATCTCAATCCAATTGAGCATCTGTGGGATGTGCTGGAAAAACAAGTCTGATCCATGGAGACCCCACCTTACAACTTACAGGACTTATAGGATCTGCTACTGACGGCTTGGTGCCAGGTACCTTCAGAGGTTTAGTTTCAGAGTCCAAGCCTTGACGGGTCAGGGCTGCTTTGGAGGCAAAATGGGGACCTACCCAACATTAGGTGGGGGGTCATGATGTCATGGTGGGTGGTCATATTCTCATGGCTGTGATCATTGCATGGCAAACAGTACATTTTTTGGAAAAAAAGTAAAATAAAGAGTTAAAAAAGTAAAGCAGCAGAGAGTCAGACCTCGACGCCTTTACATTGTACATCAAAGCTTGCTCCACTTCTACTGCTGAGAAACTCCAATAAAAAAGGACAAATGAATAGAAATAAATATGAAGTGGTAATAACAATCTGTCCCTTGATGAAATATTTGGTGGGCTCTTTTTTCTTTCAGCCCTCTACTAAATCTCTGATTATCTTCGCAAAGTGAACTCTGCTCATCCTAATTTCTTTGTTCTTTGATCCTAAGTTTCTTTTAAAGTAACTTTTGATTATTTTCCATTAGTATGTGTATAAAATTCAGACCAGCCAGCTGGATGCGGTATTCTAATCAGACGTCGCCTTCGGAGCAAACACATCCATACACCGTGTGCATATCAACATCTTCACACCAGACCTCCCAGACGAGAGGTCAGATTTTATCCCAGTGTGGTAGAAAAAATGTTTTCTTCATCCGATGTTTCATGGGCAACACAAACCCTGCTGGAGCTTTGTATTAATTTTGCGTTTCTTTTTGATGGAAGCCGGATGAAAGAGTTACTTAAAACAAGATCAAAACCCATCCTCATCAGTTCAGAAGGAAAGCCCTCTGAAGTCTCTCCACCGCCTGAATCACAAAGTGTCTCCTAGTTTTCTTTATACATTAGTTTTTAAGAAGCTCACCTAATTAGCGAGACCTAAAAACAGATACATTTTGCTGTTTCCATCAACTCCGATACCTGCATTTTGTTTGGGAAGATGCGTTCCTATTAATTGACCTGCATCGCCCAGTGAATATTGTCCATAAAACTGGAGATAATCTCGGCATGCTTGGATGTCCACCTAGAGTTTGTTTTTTATTCCTAGAACACTTTATTCGTTTATTTATTTGTTATTGGTCAAACTAGATGGACCCGGTCCAAAAAATGATGAAAGCAGTTTGATTTGTTACATCCCTAAATTAAATGTATTTACAGTCATGGCCAAAAATATTGCCCTCCCTGCGTTCCTGACAGATAATCCACCACTTTGCTCAGAAAATCGTTGTAGTAACAGATGTTTTATCATTCTCATGTTTACTTCTTTGGTTTGTATTGGTGACACAAAAAAGTGATGAAGCAAAAAGCCAAATCAGAGATGTCCGTAGCGAAAGGAAAGAGAAGAAAATAGCGCAGGGCAGACATGACTAGGCTAAGAGGTGGTTAAACAAAGACAGGAAAGGGTTAAAAAAAGGAAGAGGTGGGATTTAGGGTATGGCCAAGTACCTGATTGGTAACTGAGGGGTGTAGGGTGGGGTCTTCGACATCTTTGGGTGTGGATGGGGGAGGGTCGTCAATCAGTGTAGGAGGAGACAGCGGAGAGCGAGCTTCCCTCCCGCCCTCCCTTGGGGTTTGTGTGGGTGTTTTGTCACTTCTCCGGGGTTTTTTGTTCAGGTTCCGAGGACGGTTGTTGATCTTTGGAGGCGGCACTTATTTTGAAGCTAAAGATAATGGTTTGGGACCCATCGGTGGTATGGTGTGCCCGGGGGGGTATTACAGTTAACTGAGGTTTAACTGGAAGGTGGAGGTTCTGCACTGCGGATGGTATGTTTTGTCTCCGAGCCCGTGCATTGCGGCTGGAGGCCTAGTTATAATATTGGTTCCGCAGGGGGATATCGGTTCTGCTTTGGTGCCTTCGAAGACCAACAACTTCTCCTGTATGTTTCTGTTTTAAGGAATGTTTTGTGTATTGAAGTTGAAGTGTTAATAAAAGGCCGTGTTGGCCATTTGACTCCAATCGGTGTTATGTTTTTCTTTAACCACATGCCGCCCAGCCACTGTATAAATACGTTGGCAGGGCGGCACGGCTGGGCAAAACCACGTTTTAAAACGTGTGTTTTGCAAACAGGTAGGGGGCGTGCGCGAGGCGTGCCGCCGCCCTACCTGTCCCGCTGATCACAGCCGCGGATGTCAGTCGCCGGGTCACAGCCGGTCGTTACCGGCTATGTCCCAGCGATCGGCGGCAGTCGCTGACAGAGAGCACAGCTGCAGTAGCTCTGCTTTCTGTCAGTTCCCTGACAGCTCCTGACACGCTGATCGGACAGAAGAGTTTATCTGTCCCGATCAGCGGTGTTCCCTGCAGCACACCCCCCCCGCCCCGCCCCCTAGTAAAACACTCCCCCCTCACACAGATAACCCTTTCCCTGAAAAATAAAGTTAACCCCTTCCTCCCCAGTGCCATTAGTACAGTGTCAGTGTTTTTTTTTTTTTGCACTGATCACTGTATTGGTGTCACTGGGGATGTCAGTGACCCCAAGTCAGTGCCCCCCAATGTCAGAATGTCCGCCGCAGTCCCGCCATAAGTCACTGATCGCCGCCATAAGTCGCTGATTGCCGCCATTATTAGTATAAAAAAAAACTAAAAATCCCAGTATCTTTCCCGCCATTTGTAAACGCTATAACTTTCATATAAACCAATTAATTTACACGTATTGTTTTTTTTTTTTAGCAAAGACATGTCGCAGAATGCATTTTGGCAGAAATTTATGACTAAATTTGAGTTTTAAATTTTTTTTTACTGGACATGTTTTATAGCAAAAAGTCCAAAAATATTGGTTTTTTTTTCCACAAAATTGTCCGCCTTTTTTTTTATAGCGCAAAAAATAAAAAACCGCACAGGCGATCAAATACCACCAAAAAGAAAGCTCAATTTGTGGGGAAAATAAGGATGTAAATTTCATTTATGTACCGTATTGCATGACCGCGCAATTGTCCGTTAAACTAGCGCAGCGCTGTATAGCAAAAAAATGGCGTAAATTGCAGTATTTATACCATAGTTTGTAGACGCTATAACTTCACACAAAGCAATCAATATACACTTATTGGGATTTTTTTTTACCAAAAACATGGAGCAGAATACATTTTGGCCTAAATTTATAACCAACTTTTTAACTATATATTTTTTAGAGCTGAAAGTAAAAAATATTGTTTTTCTTCAAAATCTTTGGCCTATTTTTGTTTATAGCGTGAAAAATAAAAAGCGCACAGGTGATCAAATACCACCGCAAGAAAGCTCTATTTGTGTGAAAAAAAGGATGTAAATTTCGTTTGGGTGCAGCATTGCATGATGACCGCGCAATTATCAGTTGAATTAGTGTAGCGCCCAGTAGCAAAAAGAGGCGTGGTCATTAAAGGGGGTAAATCCTCTAGAGGTCAAGTGGTTAATGATAGGTTAAAGAGGGGGTATGTGAGAGAGTGAGATGGTGGTGTAGAGGGTCTTGACTAGCTTATCTCTTGTGCACTGGTCATGACACATTCCACACAAAACCCCAAAAATGGACTGGACAAAATTATTGGCACCTTCCCAAAATTGTAAGAAAAAATTGCATTCCCAGTCTGTGATGCTCCTGTGATTTGTCATTAAACTCCCCGTATCCAGGACCGGGCGCTGACAATATAGAAATCACACCAACAACCGGGGACAATGGTGACAAATGGACTCCACCTTTCTGTTGGGTGTCTCTGTGTGCCACATGGAGGAGAGGAAGAGCAGCAAAGAAGTGTCTGAGGATTGGAGAACAAAAATGGTGGAAAAGCATGGACAACCTCAAGGTTCCAAGTCCAACTCCAGGGATCTTCATGTTTCTGTGTCCACTGTACGCAACATTGTCAAGAAGTTTACAGACCATGGTGCTGTAGCTAATCTTCCTGGACGTGGATGGAAGATAAAAATTGATCAAAGATTGCAATGAAGGATTGTTTGAATGGTGGCTAAAGAACCTCGATCAACTTCCATACAAATTCAAGCTGACCTTCAGGCACAGGGTACAGCAGTGTCAGCTCGCACTATTCGTCACCATCTGACCAAGAAAGGACGCTATGGTAGGAGACCCAGGAGGACCCCACTGCTGACACAGAGATATGGTAGGAGACCCAGGAGGACCCCACTGCTGACACAGAGATATGGTAGGAGACCCAGGAGGACCCCACTGCTGACACAGAGATATGGTAGAAGACCCAGGAGGACCCCACTGCTGACACAGAAATATGGTAGGAGACCCAGGAGGACCCCACTGCTGACACAGAAATATGGTGGGAGACCCAGGAGGACCCCACTGCTGACACAGAAATATGAGAGGAGACCCAGGAGGACCCCACTACTGACACAGAAATATGGTGGGAAACCCAGGAGGACCCCACTGCTGACACAGAAATATGGGAGGAGACCCAGTAGGACCCCACTGCTGACACAGAAATATGGTGGGAGACCCAGGAGGACTCCACTGCTGACACAGAAATATGATGGGAGGAGACCCGGGAGGACCCCATTGTTGACACAGAAACATAAAAAAGCTAGATTGGCGTTTGCCAAAACTTACTTGAGGAAGCCAAAATCCTTTTGGAAGAATGTGCTGTGGAGAAACAAAATTCCAGCTTTTTGGTAAAGCCCATCATTCTACTGTTGTCAGAAAAAGCAATGAGGCCTTTAAAGAAAAGAATACAGTCCCTCACTGATGGTTTGGGGTAGCTTTGCTGCTTCAGGCACTGGATGTCTTGGCCATGTGCATGGCATTATGAAATCTGAAGACTACCAAAGAATTCTGGGGGGCAATGTAGGGCCTGGTGTCAAAAAGTTGGGTCTCCGTCAGAGGTCATGGGTCTTCCAGGACAATGACCCAAAGCACACGTCACAAAGCCCCCAGAAATGGTTTCAGACAAACCGCTGGAGAGGACTGAACTGGCCAGCAATGAGTCCAGATCTCCATCCCATAGAGCTCCTGTGGAGAGATCTCAAAACAGCAGTTGGGAAAAGGAACCTTCCAATCTGAGAGACCTGGAGCAGTTGGAGGAAGAAGTGCGATCCAAAATTCCAGTGGAGAGGTGGAAGAAACTCAACTGATGGTGACAGAAACACATTGAGTTCAGTTATTTTTTTCCAAGGGGTGTGCTACCAAATATTACATGGAGGGTGCCAATAATTTTGTCCAGTTCATTTTTGGGGTTTTGCGTGAAATGGGTCAGATTTGGCTTTTTGTTTCTCCACTTTCTTGTGTCACCAATACAAACAAAAGAAATAAAATGAGAATGGCAAAACAGTTGCCATTGCATCAGTTTTCTGGGTTAAGTGGTGCGTTATCTGACAGAAATGCAGGAGGGCGGGGGGGGGTGTTAAGATTTTTGGCTATGACTGTAGAGTTCTTGTGGTTCCTCAAAGGCAATGTGTAGAACGATCGACAGGTCAGGCCTTTTGAAGCCCTCCCACCTTTCCAAAGACTGGAGAACTTTTTGTAAATGGGGTGGAAGAGGGGAGGAGACCCAGATCTACATGTTTGAGGGACTTCGGCTAATCCCCTAGAAGGACGCTGGGAATGGTGTCCACGGCAACCTTCAAATATGACAGAGCCTGGGGAGAGGGGAGATGGGTGGAAGATGGGTGGGTGGGTAGCTGATTTCAGGCCTTTTGCTGGGCTGGCTACTTCCCTGCTGCTCAGGAAGTCCTCCTCAGGAGACTTTGGGCAGTGGAGATCCGGGGTCCGGGGAGAGCGGATGTAGCAAATGCGGGGTACAGAGAGAGCGGATATAGGGAATGCGGGGTCCGGGGAGAGCGGGTATAGTGAATGCGGGGTCCGGGGAGAGCGGATATAGTGAATGCGGGGTCCGGGGAGAGCGGATATAGTGAATGCGGGGTCCGGGGAGAGCGGATATAGTGAATGCGGGGTCCGGGGAGAGCGGATATAGTGAATGCGGGGTCCGGGGAAAGCGCATATAGTGAATGCGGGGTCCGGGGAGAGCGGATATAGTGAATGCGGGGTCCGGGGAGAGCGGATATAGTGAATGCGGGGTCCGGGGAGAGCGGATATAGTGAATGCGGGGTCCGGGGAGAGCGGATATAGTGAATGCGGGATACGGGGAGAGCGGATATAGTGAATGCGGGGTCCGGGGAGAGCGGATATAGTGAATGCGGGGTCCGGGGAGAGCGGATATAGTGAATGCGGGGTCCGGGGAGAGCGGATATAGTGAATGCGGGGTCCGGGGAGAGCGGATATAGTGAATGCGGGGTCCGGAGAGAGCGGATATAGTGAATGCGGGGTCCGGGGAGAGCGGATATAGCAAATGCGGGGTCCGGGGAGAGCGGAGATAGTGAATGCCGGGTCCGGGGAGAGCGAATATAGTGAATGCGGGGTCCGGGGAGAATGGATATAGTGAATGCGGGGTCCGGGGAGAATGGATATAGTGAATGCGGGGTCTGGGGTTTAGTAACACTTTCAGTTTGCTGTAGTTATGATGGGAATAGGGAAAGGCTCCTTTTGGCCGGCACCCAAAACATTTGCGGCTGGGGTTGGAGAATGGAGCCTGGAGCAGTATTAAAACCAAATATACAGTATGTTGTCACCTTCCTTCTGCTACAGACCACCCAGGACCACCTCAAAGGAGCAAAGGAGGACAGTGTGTAGGTAGGTACGGTTTGTATTCTCCACTGCAGGTGGCGCTCAACTGTGTGGAACCACAGCCTGGAGAGGAAGTCCAAAGGAAACATCCTTTCTCTATGGTTTTCTGGGTTGATGGAGCAGTGTTCTGGTTGGCTATCGGTGGCCATCTTGGGTCAGCAGGGTTTATTTAAGTCCTTACCCCCAAGTTGTGATTCGTGGCTGGTGTAGGGAGAGGGACCCTGCTGGTTAGGGAAAGCAACTAGCAGTAGGAAAAGGCTCCTGATGAGGAGGGAAAGGTTAGGGACTCGCATTCTGGACAGGAGCCTCCCACTTGGGACCGGACCGGCCAGGATGCGCTTCACAATTTGCAACAGACACTGTCGACACCTCTCCTCCGCCACATCTGACTACGTTGAGGGTGCTTGTCAGGTTGGCATTCTGTTTAATACAAGTTCCTCGTTTTGCTGCAACTGGATTTCGGTGTATTTACTACCTGCACCACTCTACACCTCCCCACAAATGGGTCTGTAGCCTATAGTAATGTGTAGTATATCCCCAGGGTGACAGCATGATAGTAATTCATTAATCTGCCTGGCCACAGCAACATGGGGCAAGTAGATCCTCACACCAGATGAATGGATTACTGTGATGCCTTCACCCTGGGGATATACTGACACATTACTATGGCCTGCAGATCATTTGGCCTCAGCGGATGCATGCTGCTTCTTTTGGGGCACTCCTGGGTGGTCCATAGCAGATGGAAGGTGACAAGTTACTGTATATTTGGTTTTAATACTGCTGGCTTGTTGCACACTCTGTATAATACATCCATTATATCCCTGAAGAAGGCACTCGCCGAAACGCGTCAGCTTGGTCCATTGCGTGGGGATGACTTTGACCACCATCATACTTTGGATACATTTTCATAGATTTCCCAGCTATGGACAGTTATTTGGGTATTATGTACCTTTGTAACTTGCCAGCAAATTTGTGATTTTATTGCCAACAGCCCTCTAGGTCAGTCGGGTTTGTTGTTTTATTATATAGAGGCTGAGTAGCAGCCTGGGATGAGTCAGCCTGGGGTGAGGTAGAGTGAGTTCACCTCAGGACAGGCTAGGGAGGTTCTACAGGTCAGGCCTTTTGAAGCCCTCCCACCTTTCCAGAGACTGGAGAACTTTTTGTAAATGGGGTGGAAGAGGGGAGGAGACCCAGATCTACATGTTTGAGGGACTTCGGCTAATCCCCTAGAAGGACGCTGGGAATGGTGTCCACGGCAACCTTCAAATATGACAGAGCCTGGGGAGAGGGGAGATGGGTGGAAGATGGGTGGGTGGGTAGCTGATTTCAGGCCTTTTGCTGGGCTGGCTACTTCCCTGCTGCTCAGGAAGTCCTCCTCAGGAGACTTTGGGCAGTGGAGATCCGGGATCCGGGGAGAGCGGATGTAGCAAATGCGGGGTACAGAGAGAGCGGATATAGGGAATGCGGGGTCCGGGGAGAGCGGGTATAGTGAATGCGGGGTCCGGGGAGAGCGGATATAGTGAATGCGGGGTCCGGGGAGAGCGGATATAGTGAATGCAGGATTCCGGGGAGAGCTGATATAGTGAATGCAGGATTCCGGGGAGAGCGGATATAGTGAATGCAGGGTCCGGGGAGAGCTGATATAGTGAATGCAGGATTCCGGGGAGAGCGGATATAGTGAATGCAGGGTCCGGGGAGAGCGGATATAGTGAATGCGGGGTCCGTGGAGAGCGGATATAGTGAATGCGGGGTCCGGGGAGAGCTGATATAGTGAATGCGGGGTCCGGGGAGAGCGGATATAGTGAATGCGGGGTCCGGGGAGAGCGGATATAGTGAATGCGTGGTCCGGGGAGAGCGGATACAGTGAATGCGGGGTCCGGGGAGAGCGGATATAGTGAATGCGGGGTCCGGGGAGTGCGGATATAGTGAATGCGGGGTTCCGGGGAGAGCGGATATAGTGAATGCGGGGTACGGGGAGAGCGGATATAGTGAATGCTGGGGTCCGGGGAGAGCGGATATAGTGAATGCGGGGTCCGGAGAGAGCGGATATAGTAAATGCGGTGTCCGGGGAGAGCGGATAAAGTGAATACGGGGTCCGGGGAGAGCGGATATAGTGAATGCGGGGTCCGGGGAGAGCTGATATAGTGAATGCGGGGTCCGGGGAGAGCGGATATAGTGAATGCGGGGTTCCGGGGAGAGCGGATATAGTGAATGCGGGGTCCGGGGAGAGCGGATATAGTGAATGCGGGGTCCGGGGATAGCGGATATAGTAAATGCGGGGTCCGGGGAGAGCGGATAAAGTGAATGCGGGGTCCAGAGAGAGCGGATATAGTGAATGCGGGGTCCAGAGAGAGCGGATATAGTGAATGCGGGGTCCGGGGAGAGCGGATATAGTGAATGGGGGGGTCCGGGGAGAGCGGATATAGTGAATGCGGGGTCCGGGGAGAGCAGATATAGTGAATGCGGGGCCCGGGGAGAGCGGATATAGTGAATGCGGGGTCCGGGGAGAGCGGATATAGTGAATGCGGGGTCCGGGGAGAGCGGATATAGTGAATGCGGGGTCCGGGGAGAGCGGATATAGTGAATGCGGGGTCCGGGGAGAGCGGATATAGTGAATGCGGGGTCCGGGGAGAGCGGATATAGTGAATGCGGGGTCCGGGGAGAGCGGATATAGTGAATGCGGGGTCCAAGGAGAGCGGATATAGTGAATGCGGAGTCCGTGGAGAGCGGATATAGTGAATGCGGGGTCCGGGGAGAGCGGATATAGTGAATGCGGGGTCCGGGGAGAGCGGATATAGTGAATGCGGGATACGGGGAGAGCGGATATAGTGAATGCGGGGTCCGGGGAGAGCGGATATAGTGAATGCGGGGTCCGGGGAGAGCGGATATAGTGAATGCGGGGTCCGGGGAGAGCGGATATAGTGAATGAGGGGTCCGGGGAGAGCGGATATAGTAAATGCGGGGTCCGGGGAGAGCGGATATAGTAAATGCGGGGTCCGGGGAGAGCGGATATAGTGAATGCGGGGTCCGGAGAGAGCGGATATAGTGAATGCGGGGTCCGGGGAGAGCGGATATAGTGAATGCGGGGTCCGGGGAGAGCGGATATAGTGAATGCGGGGTCCGGGGAGAGCGGAGATAGTGAATGCCGGGTCCGGGGAGAGCGAATATAGTGAATGCGGGGTCCGGGGAGAATGGATATAGTGAATGCGGGGTCCGGGGTTTAGTAACACTTTCAGTTTGCTGTAGTTATGATGGGAATAGGGAAAGGCTCCTTTTGGCCGGCACCCAAAACATTTGCGGCTGGGGTTGGAGAATGGAGCCTGGAGCAGTATTAAAACCAAATATACAGTATGTTGTCACCTTCCTTCTGCTACAGACCACCCAGGACCACCTCAAAGGAGCAGCATGCTTCCACTGAGGACAGTGTGTAGGTAGGTACGGTTTGTATTCTCCACTGCAGGTGGCGCTCAACTGTGTGGAACCACAGCCTGGAGAGGAAGTCCAAAGGAAACATCCTTTCTCTATGGTTTTTCTGGGTTGATGGAGCAGTGTTCTGGTTGGCTATCGGTGGCCATCTTGGGTCAGCAGGGTTTATTTAAGTCCTTACCCCCAAGTTGTGATTCGTGGCTGGTGTAGGGAGAGAGACCCTGCTGGTTAGGGAAAGCAACTAGCAGTAGGAAAAGGCTCCTGATGAGGAGGGAAAGGTTAGGGACTCGCATTCTGGACAGGAGCCTCCCACTTGGGACCGGACCGGCCAGGATGCGCTTCACAATTTGCAACAGACACTGTCGACACCTCTCCTCCGCCACATCTGACTACGTTGAGGGTGCTTGTCAGGTTGGCATTCTGTTTAATACAAGTTCCTCATTTTGCTGCAACTGGATTTCGGTGTATTTACTACCTGCACCACTCTACACCTCCCCACAAATGGGTCTGTAGCCTATAGTAATGTGTCAGTATATCCCCAGGGTGACAGCATGATAGTAATTCATTAATCTGCCTGGCCACAGCAACATGGGGCAAGTAGATCCTCTCACACCAGATGAATGGATTACTGTGATGCCTTCACCCTGGGGATATACTGACACATTACTATGGCCTGCAGATCATTTGGCCTCAGCGGATGCATGCTGCTTCTTTTGGGGCACTCCTGGGTGGTCCATAGCAGATGGAAGGTGACAAGTTACTGTATATTTGGTTTTTTTAATACTGCTGGCTTGTTGCACACTCTGTATAATACATCCATTATATCCCTGAAGAAGGCACTCGCCGAAACGCGTCAGCTTGGTCCAATGCGTGGGGATGACTTTGACCACCATCATACTTTGGATACATTTTCATAGATTTCCCAGCTATGGACAGTTATTTGGGTATTATGTAACTTTGTAACTTGCCAGCAAATTTGTGATTTTATTGCCAACAGCCCTCTAGGTCAGTCGGGTTTGTTGTTTTATTATATATATAGAGGCTGAGTAGCAGCCTGGGATGAGTCAGCCTGGGGTGAGGTAGAGTGAGTTCACCTCAGGACAGGCTAGGGAGGTTCTACAGGTCAGGCCTTTTGAAGCCCTCCCACCTTTCCAGAGACTGGAGAACTTTTTGTAAATGGGGTGGAAGAGGGGAGGAGACCCAGATCTACATGTTTGAGGGACTTCGGCTAATCCCCTAGAAGGACGCGGGGAATGGTGTCCACGGCAACCTTTCAAATATGACAGAGCCTGGGGAGAGGGGAGATGGGTGGAAGATGGGTGGGTGGGTAGCTGATTTCAGGCCTTTTGCTGGGCTGGCTACTTCCCTGCTGCTCAGGAAGTCCTCCTCAGGAGACTTTGGGCAGTGGAGATCCGGGGTCCGGGGAGAGCGGATGTAGCAAATGCGGGGTACAGAGAGAGCGGATATTTGGAATGCGGGGTCCGGGGAGAGCGGGGGTATAGTGAATGTGGGGTCCGGGGAGAGCGGATATAGTGAATGCGGGGTCCGGGGAGAGCGGATATAGTGAATGCGGGGTCCGGGGAGACCGGATATAGTGAATGCGGGGTCCAGGGAGAGCGGATACAGTGAATGCGGGGTCCGGGGAGAGCGGATATAGTGAATGCAGGATTCCGGGGAGAGCTGATATAGTGAATGCGGGGTCCGGGGAGTGCGGATATAGTGAATGCGGGGTTCCGGGGAGAGCGGATATAGTGAATGCGGGGTCCGGGGAGAGCGGATATAGTGAATGCGGTGTCCGGGGAGAGCGGATATAGGGAATGCGGGGTCCGGGGAGAGCGGATATAGTGAATGCGGGGTCCGGGGAGAGCGGATATAGTGAATGCAGGATTCCGGGGAGAGCGGATATAGTGAATGAGGGGGCTGGGGAGAGCGGATATAGGGAATGCGGGGTCCGGGGGAGAGCGGATATAGTGAATGCGGGGTCAGGAGAGAGCGGATATAGTGAATGCGGGGTCCGGAGAGAGCGGATATAGTAAATGCGGGGTCCGGGGAGAGCGGATATAGTGAATGCGGGGTCCGGGGAGAGCGGTTATAGTGAATGCGGGGTCCGGGGAGAGCGGATATAGTGAATGCGGGGTCCGGGGAGAGCGGATATAGTGAATGCGGGGTCCGGGAGAGCGGATATAGTGAATGCGGGGTCCGGAGAGAGCGGATATAGTGAATGCGGGGTCCGGGGAGAGCGGATAAAGTGAATGCGGGGTCCAGAGAGAGCGGATATAGTGAATGCGGGGTCCAGAGAGAGCGGATATAGTGAATGCGGGGTCCGGGGAGAGCGGATATAGTGAATGGGGGGTCCGGGAGAGCGGATATAGTGAATGCGGGGTTCGGGGAGAGCGGATATAGTGAATGCGGGGTCCGGGGAGAGCGGATATAGTGAATGCGGGGTCCGGGGAGAGCGGATATAGTGAATGCGGGGTCCGGGGAGAGCGGATATAGTGAATGCGGGGTCCGGGAGAGCGGATATAGTGAATGCGGGGTCCGGGGGAGAGCGGATATAGTGAATGCGGGGTCCGGGGGGAGAGCGGATATAGTGAATGCGGGGTCCGGGGAGAGCGGATATAGTGAATGCGGGGTCCGGGGTCCGGGGGAGAGCGGATATAGTGAATGCGGGGTCCGGGGAGAGCGGATATAGTGAATACGGGGTCCGGGGAGAGCGGATATAGTGAATGCGGGGTCCGGGGAGAGCGGATATAGTGAATACGGGGTCCGGGGAGGAGAGCGGATATAGTGAATGCGGGGTCCGGGGAGAGCGGATATAGTGAATGCGGGGTCCGGGAGAGCGGATATAGTGAATGCGGGGTCCGGGGAGAGCGGATATAGTGAATGCGGGGTCCGGGGAGAGCGGATATAGTGAATGCGGGGTCCGGGGAGAGCGGATATAGTGAATGCGGGATACGGGGAGAGCGGATATAGTGAATGCGGGGTCCGGGGAGAGCGGATATAGTGAATGCGGGGTCCGGGGAGAGCGGATATAGTGAATGCGGGGTCCGGGGAGAGCGGATATAGTGAATGCGGGGTCCGGGGAGAGCGGATATAGTGAATGCGGGGTCCGGAGAGAGCGGATATAGTGAATGCGGGGTCCGGGGAGAGCGGATATAGTGAATGCGGGGTCCGGGGAGAGCGGATATAGTGAATGCGGGGTTCGGGGAGAGCGGATATAGTGAATGCGGGGTCCGGGGAGAGCGGATATAGTGAATGCGGGGTCCGGGGAGAGCGGATATAGTGAATGCCGGGTCCGGGGAGAGCGAATATAGTGAATGCGGGGTCCGGGGAGAGCGGATATAGTGAATGCGGGGTCCGGGGAGAGCGGATATAGTGAATGCCGGGTCCGGGGAGAGCGAATATAGTGAATGCGGGGTCCGGGGAGAATGGATATAGTGAATGCGGGGTCCGGGGTTTAGTAACACTTTCAGTTTGCTGTAGTTATGATGGGAATAGGGAAAGGCTCCTTTTGGCCGGCACCCAAAACATTTGCGGCTGGGGTTGGAGAATGGAGCCTGGAGCGGTGCTGCTTCCTTTGATTTTTTTCTCACAATTCTATGTAGCCTCCCGCTGTAAGCCCTGGCTGCGTGATGACATACCCCCAGGTAGGTGCCCATGTCACCCTGGGTGCACAGGAAATGGATTGGACAATGCTTCACATCCTTCAATTATTTCTTCAAAATTTTATAAAATACTAAACCTTCCTATGGAACACCACATATGTCCTACTCACCCAATGTGCTGATCAGAGCAGTTCTATTGTAGTCATGGAACACAGGAACCTCATCATGGATGGCGCTTCCTTTAACCCTCATCCTCCAGTCAGGTAAGACATATGCCCTCAAACACCATGAGCTCCCAAATGTAGCCCTTTTTTGACCTGTTCCTCCCTTTAGTCATGCAGCCCTTCCATTCATTGCTCTTCTTCTGTTCTCACTTTACTCTCTGTGACGGGAGTCACTTTGGGTGGGGGGGGGCCCATGGAACCCAGCTCACTTTGGAGAGGTGGGGAGACCCCTGTCTCAGCTCCCCATATCCCTCTTATGTGTAAGTCACCCTGTGTCTGTTAGGGGTGCAGGGTGATATGTCCTGATATTGTGTAGACAAGTATAGGTGGGGTGGGGGGGTTGGTCATTGTTTAATGCCATGTGTTTTTTTCCCATTGTTCTATTGTGTGTCTTGCTTGGGAGCAAACTATTATGGGATGTATGTGTTTGTGTATTGGCTTGGTGGGGGGTGTCTGCTGATGTGTTTCTTGTTGCTAGATTTGGTTTGCCCCCCGAGTCATTATGCAGGGAGGTGGGTTGTTCCCTTGAATGTATATATCTTGTGTCTGTGTTAAAATAAAGAAGTCTATTTCCTGATTTATTTCAAGACTGGTCTTGTATGGTCAGCGGTGGTGTCCGTGGATCTGTGTTCGGACGGGGAAGCGGGAGTCTAACGGAAATACCCTAGTGCAGTCGGGGTCCGGTTCCGTTACATACAACAACCCTAATCGTTTGTGGACATTCCTTCCTGGGGTTATAATGTCCAGGAATGGAACGTGGAGCCCTCTGGCATGGAGTTGACAAAAGATTACACTCTCGATCAGTAGCTGTCGGTGACAGCTCGGTCCCCATGCTGGACATGAACGACTAAGAACGCTTCCAGCACAAACTGTGGTGACACAGAAGAAATCCCACTTCCGTGAGGAACCCAGTCAGCACCCCAGGATGTCACAGAACCCCGGCTGAGAAAGATCAGCCTGGAGAACATGTTTCTTGGTGAAAACGAGTGTTTTTGATGTTTCAGTTTACTAGAGATTGCAGAAAGCGTGTTTTTTCATGGGTTTTCAGTAAGATAAACGGTTACCAAGGTACGGCATATCCCTGCTCATTTGTGATATCAATTCCCTTTAAAAGAATCCCTGAACATTGATGATTTGAGAGGATACCACAAAGACAGCTCCAGCAGAAAAAAAAAGAAAAAAAGACAGCAATGTTGCTCATATCATGTTGATAAAAGACCACTTGCCTGGTCCACATTACTGCTGGAACGATATTGCGTGCAACAAACTACGACTCAAAGGTCAAACCTTTTAGCAAATTAGCACAGCTTCCTATCTGAAGAACATACGGTGCTCGGGAGATAATGGGGAGGTTTAACTGCCTAGGGGTCCAGACTGTGTGTAATCACTGAAGGACGTATGGATTCCAAGCTGTGTCAGGAAGTTCTGCAGCCGAGTGTCAGAGCTTATTTGTGATCTCAGACTCCAAAGAGGTTGTATCATGACAATGACCCGAGATACGGGACTAAATCAACAACAAAATGCTTCAGACAAAAGACATTCATTATTTTAGATATCGGAGTCCTGACCTCATTCCCACTGAAATTCGGTGGCATCAGATAAAGAAGACTGTTCAAGAAAGACGTACAAAAATAAACTGGGGCCTAAATAGTTCCATATTCAGGAAATACGTCCAGTTTGCTGTGCAGGTCCAATCATCAGGTACAGACAGGCTGTGACTGATGTTCCTGCTAATACAAGAAGGCCCACATGATACAAGATGTCAGGGCTCGCCTACGTTGTCTGTCAGTGGTTTTGGTTGTTGTGACTATTTGTTAAATGAAGATGCACCATTGTACAACGTGTAGGGAAAAATCATCTGATAAAATTCAATGTTTGGGGCACAGTGTTGGCCAGAACTATGAAAGAAAAATGTGGGGGTGCTTATTTCACAAGATTGCAAGACCTTTATATCACTAGAGGGGTCACCGGCAGGAGGAAGGAGGTCCTGATTCCTCTATATAGATCTATATATCACTAGAGGGGTCACCGGCAGGAGGAAGGAGGTCCTGATTCCTCTATATAGATCTTTATATCACTAGAGGGGTCACCGGCAGGAGGAAGGAGGTCCTGATTCCTCTATATAGATCTTTATATCACTAGAGGGGTCACCAGCAGGAGGAAGGAGGTCCTGATTCCTCTATATAGATCCTATCACTAGAGGGATCACCGGCGGGAGGAAGGAGGTCCCTGATTCCTCTATATAGATCCTATCACTAGAGGGGTCACCGGCAGGAGGATGGAGGTCCTGATTCCTCTATATAGATCTATCACTAGAGGAGTCACCTGCAGGAGGAAGGAGGTCCTGATTCCTCTATATAGATCTTTATATCACTAGAGGGGTCACTGGCAGGAGGATGGAGGTCCTGATTCCTCTATATAGATCCTATCACTAGAGGGGTCACTGGCAGGAGGAAGGAGGTCCTGATTCCTCTATATAGATCTTTATATCACTAGAGGGATCACCGGCAGGAGGATGGAGGTCCTGATTCCTCTATATAGATCCTATCACTAGAGGGGTCACCGGCAGGAGGAAGGAGGTCCTGATTCCTATATATAGATCTTTATATCACTAGAGGGGTCACCGGCAGGCAGGAGGAAGGAGGTCCTGATTCCGCTATATAGATATCACTAGAGGAAGGGGGTCTATATAGATCCTATCCTAGAGGGGTCACCGGCAGGAGGAAGGCGGGTCCTGATCTCTATTCGCTATAGGAGATCTATTATATCTTTATATCACTAGAGGGGTCACCGGCAGGAGGAAGGAGGTCCCGATTCCTCTATATAGAGCTTTATATCACTAGAGGGGTCACCAGCAGGAAGAAGGAGGTCCCAATTCCTCTATATAGATCTTTATATCACTAGAGGGGTCACCGGCAGGAGGAAGGAGGTCCCAATTCCTCTATCTAGATCTTTATATCACTAGAGGGGTCACCGACAGGAGGAAGGAGGTCCTGATTCCTCTTTATAGATCTTTATATCACTAGAGGGGTCACCGGCAGGAGGAAGAAGGTCTTGATTCCTCAATAAATGTCTTCATATCACTAAAGGGATCACCGGCAGGAGGATCGAGGTCCCGATTCCTCTATATAGATCTTTGTATCGCTAGAGGGGTCACCGGCAGGAAGAAGGAGGTCCTGATTCCTCTATATAGATCTTTATATCACTAGAGGGGTCACCGGCAGGAGGAAGAAGGTCTTGATTCCTCAATAAATGTCTTATATCACTAAAGGGATCACCGGCAGGAGGATCGAGGTCCCGATTCCTCTATATAGATCTTTGTATCGCTAGAGGGGTCACCGGCAGGAAGAAGGAGGTCCTGATTCCTCTATATAGATCTTTATATCACTAGAGGGGTCACCAGCAGGAGGAAGGAGGTCCTGATTCCTCTATATAGATCCTATCACTAGAGGGGTCACTGGCAAGAGGAAGGAGGTCCTGATTCCTCTATATAGATCTTTTATATCACTAGAGGGGTCACCAGAAGGAGGAAGGAGGTCCTGATTCCTCCATATAGATCTTTATATCACTAGAGGGGTCACCAGCAGGAGGAAGGAGGTCCTGATTCATCTATATAGATCTCTATATCACTAGAGGGGTCACCAGCAGGAGGAAGGAGGTCCTGATTCATCTATATAGATCTCTATATCACTATGATGAGAGTGAACAGGAGTTTTTCATTAGCAAGAAATTCATTCATTGGCATCTTAACTTTTTCTAAATCCATTCTGGGCCATGGCTTACCCCAGTCCTCAATAGGTATTGACTGTTTAAGGTATTGTTCCCAAAGTTGCATATAGGAAGGTGGGAGTTCACCAAAGTCCACCAAATGTGGAGGACATCCTCCTTCAGACCATAGTCTGTGAAGCATTGTAGGACGGGAGGGCTTTTGATATCCATGCTGATACCCAGCACCACTGAAAGAGAACTTTGTAAGGGGAATAAAGTATAGTGGTGTTGAAATAACATTCTACTATGTTGGACCAAGCCTTACTCTAGTCCTCAAGAGGTATTGAGCATTTAAGGTCTTGTTCCGAAAGTCTCATATTGGAAGGGAGTAGCCCACCAAAGCAAGCCCACCAAAGGCTAAACATCCTCCTTCTGGCCACAGTCTCTGAAGTGTCTGTTATCTTAGAAAATACGAGGACCTTTGCCTGATAGTGCTGATTTGTGCTGATAGTGCTGAAGTTCTCATGTGGATGACACCCTCCTTCTGACCACAGTCTCTGAAGCATCTGTTATTGTAGGATGGGAGGACTTTCGCTATTTGTGCTGTCATCCAACACCATCTAAAGAGAACTTTGTAAGTGGATTCAAGTATAGTGATGTTGAAAGAACATTCCAGTATGTTGGACCATGCCTTACTCCACTCAAGAGGTATTGAATGTTTAAGATCCTGTTCCCAAAGTCTCATATAGGAAAGGGGTAGTCCACCAAAGGCAAGCCCACCAAATGTGGAAAACATCCTCCTTCTGGCCACAGTCTCTGAAGCGTCTGTCATCTTAGAAATACGAGGACTTTTGCCATTTGTGCTGATACCAGCGCCACTGAAAGAGAACTCTGTAGCAGATTGAAGTATAGTGGTGATGAGAGAACATTCCACTATGCTGGACCAGACCTTACTCTAAGGTCTTGTTCCCAAAGTATTATATAAGAAGGGCATAGTCCACCAAAGGCAACTCCACCAAATATGGAGGACATCCTCTTTCTGGCCACAGTCTCTGAAACATCAGTCACAGTACGACCCCACATGGAATAAAAAATATATTTCAAATATATTTTAAAATAATCTTCCCAAATATATTGACATATATTTGAAATACTATAATTTTGGCCATATTCAAATATATTTAAAAAAATATTTAAATAAAATATATGAAAACTATTTTTAAAAATACATTTTCAAATATACTGTATGTCTTTAAAAATACAAATCTACATTTTTGGAATGCATTTACAAATAAATGTTAAAATTACTTACATACTATATATATATATATATACACAGGGCAATTGAAAAGTAACTCCTTATATTAAAAATCTTATAATTTATTTTAATCATTATTTTTTACAAAAAATGATGAATATGAGAAGAACACACATAACATGGAGTTTTATTGAAAATTCGATATGTGCAGCAGCATTCGCCTGCAGCTTCTGAAGCCGCTCGGGAATCGCATCAACTGATCTTCACAGGAACTCTTGTGGGATGGCAGAAATAACTTCTCGTAGTCACCCTTCAAGTTCTTCTAAAGTCTTTGGTTTCGTAGAGTAAACTTGTTCCTTCAACCAACCCTAAAGAAAAAAGTCGCAGGGTGTTAAATCAGGGCTTGTGGCCGGCCACTCATGCGGACCATATCGACCCAACCATCTCCCAGGAAAATGTTCATTCAGCCATTCACGAACAATAATAGCAAAATGTGGAGGAGCACCATCTTGCATAAAAATCAAGTCTTCAATATTCTCCCAGGTATTGATAACTGGCCAGATTTCATCTTGCAGCATAGTGAGATACCTTTTGGCATTCATGGTATCGCAGATTTAATTGTCATAGATTAAGGAACATACATTAAAGAATTGAGAAAAAAGTAACTTCATCTAAAAAATGTATAGTTTAAAATAGGGAGTTACTTTTCAATCGCTATATACAGTCAGGTCCATAAATATTGGGACATCGACACAATTCTAACATTTTTGGCTCTATACACCACAATGGATTTGAAATGAAACAAACAAGATGTGATTTAACTGCAGACTGTCAGCTTTAATTTGAGGGTATTTACATCCAAATCAGGTGAACGGTGTAGGAATTACAACAGTTTGCATATGTGCCTCCCACTTGTTAAGGGACCAAAAGTAATGGGACAGAATAATAATAATAAATTAAACTTTCACTTTTTAATACTTGGTTGCAAATCCTTTGCAGTCAATTACAGCCTGAAGTCTGGAACGCATAGACATCACCAGACGCTGGGTTTCATCCCTGGTGATGCTCTGCCAGGCCTCTACTGCAACTGTCTTCAGTTCCTGCTTGTTCTTGGGGCATTTTCCCTTCAGTTTTGTCTTCAGCAAGTGAAATGCTCAATCGGATTTAGGTCAGGTGATTGACTTGGCCATTGCATAACATTCCACTTCTTTCCCTTAAAAAACTCTTTGGTTGCTTTTGCAGTCTGCTTTGGGTCATTGTCCATCTGCACTGTGAAGCGTCCAATGAGTTGTGAAGCATTTGGCTGAATATGAGCAGATAATATTCCCGAAACACTTCACAATTCATCCGGCTGCTTCTGTCAGCGTCACATCATCAATAAATCCAAGAGAACCAGTTCCATTGGCAGCCATACATGCCCACGCCATGACACTACCACCACCATGATCACTGATGAGGTGGTATGCTGAGGACCATGAGCAGTTCCTTCTCCATACTCTTCTCTTCCCATCACTCTGGTACAAGTTGATGTCGGTCTCATCTGTCCATAGGATGTTGTTCCAGAACTGTGAAGGCTTTTTTTACATGTCGTTTGGCAAACTCTAATCTGGCCTTCCTGTTTTTGAGGCTCACCAATGGTTTCCATCTTGTGGTGAACCCTCTGTATTCACTCTGGTGAAGTCTTCTCTTGATTGGTGACTTTGACACACATACACCTACCTCCTGGAGAGTGTTCTTGATCTGGCCAACTGTTGTGAAGGGTGTTTTCTTCACCAGGGAAAGAATTCTTCGGTCATCCACCACAGTTGTTTTCCGTGGTCTTCCGGGTCTTTTGGTGTTGCTGAGCTCACCGGTGCGTTCCTTCTTTTTAAGAATGTTCCAAACAGTTGTTTTGGCCACGCCTAATGTTTTTGCTATCTCTCTGATGGGTTTGTTTTGTTTTTTTCAGCCTAATGA
The DNA here is from genome assembly GCA_951230385.1 of Staurois parvus. Taxonomy (NCBI): domain Eukaryota; kingdom Metazoa; phylum Chordata; class Amphibia; order Anura; family Ranidae; genus Staurois; species Staurois parvus. The sequence continues at coordinate 98,268 of CATNWA010016762.1, forward strand.
TGGCTTGCTTTACTGATAGATGCTTCTCATCTTGTTGACAGCAACAGATTCCAAATGCAAATAGCACAGTTGAAATGAACTCTGGACCTTTTATCTGCTCATCTTAATTGGGATAATGAGGGAAAAAAACACACACCTGGCCATGGAACAGCTGAGAAGCCAATTGTCCCATTACTTTTGGTCCCTTAACAAGTGGGAGGCACATATGCATACTGTTGTAATTCCTACACCGTTCACCTGATTTGGATATAAATACCCTCAAATTAAAGCTGACAGTCTGCAGTTAAAGCACATCTTGTTTGTTTCATTTCAAATCCATTGTGGTGGTGTATAGAGCCAAAAATGTTAGAATTGTGTCGATGTCCCAATATTTATGGACCTGACTGTATATATATATATATATATATACACTGCACGTTGAAATATGTTTTTTTTTTATATATATTACAAAATCTATGAAAACTATTTTTAAAAATATTGTTGTTTTAAAATATATTCTTCAGATTTTTTTTAACATATAAAAAAGTCATTTTAACATAGATTTTTACATATATTTGTAAATGCGTTCCAAAAATGTAGATTTGTATTTTTAAAGACATACAGTATATTTGACATGTATTTTTTAAAAATATTTTTCATCTATTTTGTAATAAAAATGCTTTTCAACATGCAGCATACTGTATATATATGCATATTTATTCAGATATATTTTGAAATATATTGAATACGGCCAAAATTTTAGTATTTCAAATATATGTCAACGTATTTGGGAAGAATATTTTTAAAATATATTTCAAATATATTTTTCTTTCATATGGGACGGAGGGCTGTTTCTATTCATTCTGATACCCATCAGCTTTGAAAGAGAACCTTGTAAGTGGATTGAAGTGCAGTGATGTTGATAGAACATTCCACTATGATGGACTAGGCTGGGGCCCTTACTCCGGTCTTCAGGAGGTATTACCATTTAAGGCCTTCTTTCCAAAAGTGTCATATAAGAAAGGAAGAGTTTGCTGAGTATAAAGGAGATCTAACTTTAGGACAATCTGGAGCATGAAGTCATATTTGTTCAAAAGCTGACTTTGCATAGAGCAGTGGTTCTCAACCTTCCTAATGTCGTGACCCTTTAATAAAGTTCCTCATGTTGTGGTGACCCCCAACCATAAAATTATTGCACCCTGGTCAGTCGACTGAAGGAATTTTATGGGAACGTAAGTTAATCTGATTGCCAATTGGATCTGATTGTAAAATTGAAGTGTGTATGGCCAGTATTCCCCCCCTCCCCCCCAAGGATATCAGCCCTATCCCACACCAAGTCGTCTGTCCTGAGCCTCCTTGTATGACCCCGGAAAGTTTGGGATTGCTGGTCGCTGTGTACTTCCCTCTAGCGGGCCGGGTGCCCCGGTTCCAGCCCTTGTACAAGTGCTGTGAGGAGAAGCCTCCGTGGGAGGTGAGCAGTTGTAGGGCACATGCTCTGCGGGGAACCCAGATCCCCCCTCCCCTGAGACAAAGGGGGGCCCGGCTCACATCTAACCAGCTGTTGTGAGCAGCTGCCCGCCCAGGGAAACATGCAGCAGGTGCAAGGGCAACCAGTGGGTGGCAGCGGGGCACCTCCAACCCACCCCTTGCAGGGGAGGAGCCTCCAGCCTGACCGGCCTCTCATAACGCACAGGGAAGAGGGAGCGGGCCAGTCAGTGTGCTGGTGTTAGTTCAGAGTGAGAGGCTTGCAGAAAGCCGGGAGTGCGGGACACCCTGCCAAGCCCCTCCAGCCACCCTCACCACTACCTCATAGAGTATCTGCATGTGGGCGGACCCGCCTGAAGACAGATAGAGGAGCGGAGTCTCGGTTCCTAAGACCATCGGAAATATGTGTTTTCCGATGGTCTTAGGCGACCCCTGTGAAAGGGTCGTTCGACCCCCAAAGGGGTCGCGACCCACAGGTTGAGAACCGCTAGCATAGAGGAACATTTAGCTAGGGACATGATCAGGGGCGGACTGACCATTCAAGCACTCGGGCACTGCCCAAGGGCCCAGGGTCAGTAGGGGGCCCCATGAAATGCCCCTGGTACCTTTTTATAGGCTTTTTTGGGTGTGCTTTGAGTGTGGGCGAGGACACAGGGGCCCCATGATCCCCTATTGAGTTGTCAGTCCGCCCCTGGACGTGATCCGGTGTTTGAGTTGCAGGTGTTTGTAGCATTCTGATGCTCCTCGAAGGTCTGACCTTGAGAGGAAATATCAGGAATAGTGATGGGCCGAACATCCCCCCCCCCCCCCCCGTTCAGTTCACAGTTGAACATTGGAACCTACAGAACAATTTACTGAGCGGTATCTTACCATACCTGAGAACAGTTACTAAAATACCACATGCGTTATATTATTCGCGGTATCTTAGTAGTGAACCATTCATTCATGCTTCAGCTGTCAGTGGGGTTCCCCGACAATTAAAATGAAAAAAATAAAATAAATAAAATGGTGTGGGGGTCCCCCCCAATATCCATACCAGACCCTTATCCGAGCATGCAGTCCAGCAGCTCAGGAAAGGGGAGGGACAAGCGAGCAGCCCCCCCTCCCTCCGAACCATGCTAGGCCACATGACCTCAACATGTGTAGAGTCAGGCCATTTTCTCTCTTTCTTAGCCTTGGCCCTCCGTAGCCCACGGCCATTTATCGCTCTCCATCCCAGCCCTCTGTAGCCCACGGCCATTTATCGCTCTCCATCCCAGCCCTCTGTAGCCCATGGCCATTTATCGGAAAGCACCTTGTCCCCATGTGGAGGGCAACAAGGGCCTCTTCCCCACAACCCTGGGCTGTGGTTGTGGGGATCTGCTGGAGGGGGGGTTAATCGGAATCTGGAAGCCCCAGATCCCGCCCCCCCTCCCCCATGTGAATGAGTATGTGGTACTTGGTACTGCTACCCATTCACCAAAAAAAAGGGTAGTGTAAAAAGTCTTTGACAAAAATGTCCCCCGAAGTAGATCCAACGCCAATCACGGTGCCCGCTGCTACCCGAAAAAGTAAAAACAAAAAAAAAACCTGCTATGACAGTTCTTAAATACTGTCATGATGTCACAAGCAGGCGGGGTTCACCCTGCCCCCTTGTGATGTCATCCTGTGCCTTGATTGTCCAAACCATTGCACCTGACCTGTGGTCAGGAGCATTGCTTTGACCAATTACAATGCGCTGGCAGGGTGCAGTGCATTATGGGGTGCGGCGGACTAATAGTCTGCCGAACGCCCATATCCAGGGGTGTATTTATCACAGGGCAAACAAGGCATTTGCCTACGGTGGCATTTTTTAGGGGGGCAGCACTGCTCCCCGGAAGAAAGGACAGAAGAAGGGACACATGCGGCTTGGGGACCAGGTGGGATCCAAGAGAGCCTGCAGGCTGCTTGACGGTGTATGCAGAGCCCGACTCTTATTCCGGGGATGTCTGGAGTTGTGACGGTGAGTGTCTTTCTCTCTCTCGCCGGGTGGGGGGTGGCCAGTGTATGGAGGGTGAAGGTAGTGAAAGCTCTCTCGGGGTTGGGGGGGCAGGGGTGGTGTTGGTTGGTGTTTGATTTTTGTGTTGCCTAGGGCAGCACAAAACCTAAATACACCACAGCCCGTACCATTTGTATGTTCAGCGCAGGGGCGGTCTGACCATTTGGAAACTCAGGCACTGCCCGAGGGCCCGGTGTCAGTATGGGACCCCATGAGATGCCCCTGGTACCTTTTTCATAGGCTTTTTTTGTTTGGGCAAGGACACAGGGGCCCCATGATCCCCTATTGCCCGGGGGCCCCATGAGTTGTCAGTCCACCCCTGGTTCAGCGAACACACGAACGGCCCATGTTCAAGTCGAACGTAGGTTCATCTCGAACAGCCCAACTCTAGTCGGGAACTGAGGAAGTGATGGACCTGTGAAAATCCACCAGGCAAAAGAAGGGTTGGGAATGAATACAGAATTTGACATTTTGACCATAGATACACTTTAATTTCCTCTTTTTAGGATCTAAAGACTTTCAGATTCAGAAGACTTTATTTATCGCAAAGGGAAAACTGGTAAATTTCCAAATCTGGGGTCATTATGGGTTGAATACAGCAAACTTCTGCCTGGAAATGATTCATTTGACATTTTGGCAGCTCTGAAGGTAAATGCTGGAAAAAAACCATGACTACAGTAACGTGCTTGAAGGTGGGGAATGGAGCTCTCTCAGTTTATTATTTCTGATTGCAATACAAAGCTGTTATTTGATTTTCTTCTTCTCTCCCCATCGTTCTGCAACCTTTAAGCAACGCTAATTATTATGTTTATGCGCATGGGAGGGAAGGTCGACATTTATGGAAAGTGGCTCCAGTAATGCACTACCTGTGGTTCATTTCAAATTGCGAGCCAAGAAAAGTACAGCCAAATCTCCCTGCAGATGTCTTCAACTTCAAGTTCTCTGAAAAACATCGACGGCTTACCAGCTTCTTCAGCTTCAAAAACCTTTGTCAATAATTTATATTGTGTATAAGATGGAATTCCATGTACAATGTTATCATTGTGATTGCTGCTTCTTGTTTTATTTTGGTCTGGACTTGGGAAACCCCATTGCGGGTGGGGTCTACGCGGGTCCGGACTGGGAAAAAAAAATCAGAATGAGCAGCCAATTTTTCTAGAGACTGGGGAGGGGGTAGTGGGTGTTGGGGGGGGGGGGGGGGGGGGGGGGGATTGGTGATGAGACACTCACGGAGCCGTCCCTCTGCATTACAATGTAAAGGGGCACTGTGATATAAAAGGGACTGCACTGTAAAAGGGGACTGTAATCACTACAGTGCCCCTAGCAATGACAGCCCCCATTACAGTGCCCCTAGCAATGACAGCCCCCATTACAGTGCCCCTTGCAGTGACAGCCCCCCATTACAGTGCCCCTAGTAATGACAGTCCCCCATTGCAGTGCCCCTAGCAATGACAGTCCCCCATTGCTGTGCCCCGAGCAATGACAGCCCCCATTACAGTGCCCCTAGTAGTGACAGCCCCCATTACAGTGCCCCTAGCAATGACAGTCCCCCATTGCAGTGCCCCTAGCAATGACAGTCCCCCATTGCAGTGCCCCTAGCAATGACAGCCCCCATTACAGTGCCCCAGCAGTGACAGCCCCCATTACAGTGCCCCTAGCAGTGACAGCCCCCATTATAGTGCCCCTAGCAATGACAGCCCCCATTACAGTGCCCCAGCAGTGACAGCCCCCATTACAGTGCCCCTAGCAGTGACAGCCCCTATTACAGTGCCCCTAGCAATGACAGCCCCCATCGAAGTTCCCCTACCAATGACATCCCCCCATTACAGTACCCCTTGCAGTGACAGCCCCCATTACAGTGCCCCTAGCAATGACAGCCCCCCCATTTCAGTGCCCCTAGCAATGACAGCCAACCATTACAGTGCCCCTAGCAATGACAGCCCCCCATTACAGTGCCCCTTGCAGTGACAGCCCCCCATTACAGTGCTCCTAGCAGTGACAGCCCCCATTACAGTGCCCCTAGCAATGACAGCCCCCCATTACAGTGCCCCTAGCAATGACAGTCCCCCATTACAGTGCCCCTAGCAATGACAGCCCCCCCCCCCATTACAGTGCCCCTAGCAATGACAGTCCCCCATTACAGTCCCCCCTCCTGCTCTCTAGCTCCCTTGTCTCCTCCTCCCATGCTTGTCTCCAGGACTTTTCCAGAGCATCCCCCATCCTCTGGAACTCTCTACCCCAATTTATCAGACTATCACCTACTCTGCTCACATTTATGCAATCTCTGAAAACCGATCTCTTCAGGGAAGCCTATCCTGCCTCAGCTAATAATGGAATCTTCTACTCTTCCTACCAGTCCTTCCCCCACAGTTACTACCTTTTGTACCACTAGCCCCTCCCTCCTATATTGTAAGCTCCCAGGATCAGGGCCCTCCTATCCCTCTTGTATTGATCTGTATTGTTGCTGTATTGTCTCCCGTTATATTGTAAAGCGCTGAGCAAACTGTTGGCACCATAAATCCTGTATAATAATAATTACAGTGCTCCTAGCAATGACAGCCCCCCATTGCAGTGCCCCTAGCAATGATAGCCCCCCCATTACAGTCACCCTAGCAATGACAGCCCCCCATTACAGTGCCCCTTGCAGTGACAGCCCCCCATTGCAGTGCCCCTAGCAATGATAGCCCCCCATTACAGTCACCCTAGCAATGACAGCCCCCCATTACAGTGCCCCTTGCACTGACAGCCCCCCATTACAGTGCTCCTAGCAGTGACAGCCCCCATTACAGTGCCCCTATCAATGACAGCCCCCCCCCCATTACAGTGCCCCTAGCAATGACAGCCCCCCATTACGGTGCCCCTAGCAATGACAGCCCCCCATTGAAGTGCCCCTAGCAATGACAGCCCCCCATTGAAGTGCCCCTAGCAATGACAGCCCCCCATTACAGTGCCCCTTGCAGTGACAGCCCCCCATTAAGTGCTCCTAGCAGTGACAGCCCCCATTACAGTGCCCCTAGCAATGACAGCCCCCCATTACAGTGCCCCTTGCAGTGACCTCCCCCCCCATTACAGTGCTCCTAGCAGTGACAGCCCCCATTACAGTGCCCCTAGCAATGACAGCCCCCCATTACAGTGCCCCTAGCAGTGACAGCTCCCCATTGAAGTGCCCCTAGCAATGACAGCCCCCCATTACAGTGCCCCTAGCAATGACAGTCCCCCATTACAGTCCCCCTCCTGCTCTCTAGCTCCCTTGTCTCCTCCTCCCATGCTTGTCTCCAGGACTTTTCCAGAGCATCCCCCATCCTCTGGAACTCTCTACCCCAATCTATCAGACTATCACCTACTCTGCTCACATTTATGCAATCTCTGAAAACCGATCTCTTCAGGGAAGCCTATCCCGCCCTCAGCTAATAATGGAATCTTCTACTCTTCCTACCAGTCCTTCCCCCACAGTTACTACCTTTTGTACCACTAGCCCCTCCCTCCTATATTGTAAGCTCCCAGGATCAGGGCCCTCCTATCCCTCTTGTATTGATCTGTATTGTTGCCATATTGTCTCCCGTTATATTGTAAAGCGCTGAGCAAACTGTTGGCACCATAAATCCTGTATAATAATAATTACAGTGCTCCTAGCAATGACAGCCCCCCATTGCAGTGCCCCTAGCAATGATAGCCCCCCCATTACAGTCACCCTAGCAATGACAGCCCCCCATTACAGTGCCCCTTGCAGTGACAGCCCCCCATTGCAGTGCCCCTAGCAATGATAGCCCCCCATTACAGTCACCCTAGCAATGACAGCCCCCCATTACAGTGCCCCTTGCACTGACAGCCCCCCATTACAGTGCTCCTAGCAGTGACAGCCCCCATTACAGTGCCCCTATCAATGACAGCCCCCCCCCATTACAGTGCCCCTAGCAATGACAGCCCCCCATTACGGTGCCCCTAGCAATGACAGCCCCCCATTGAAGTGCCCCTAGCAATGACAGCCCCCCATTGAAGTGCCCCTAGCAATGACAGCCCCCCATTACAGTGCCCCTTGCAGTGACAGCCCCCCATTACAGTGCTCCTAGCAGTGACAGCCCCCATTACAGTGCCCCTAGCAATGACAGCCCCCCATTACGGTGCCCCTAGCAATGACAGCCCCCCATTGAAGTGCCCCTAGCAATGACAGCCCCCCATTGAAGTGCCCCTAGCAATGACAGCCCCCCATTACAGTGCCCCTAGCAATGACAGCCCCCTATTGAAGTGCCCCTAGCAGTGACAGCCCCCCATTACAGTGGCCATTGCAGTCATGCCCCCCTTTTCTCTCTAATCAGAGCACCCCTTTTCCTCTTTGCCTCCCCTGCACAGTCTACTTTCGGCAGGGCAGAGGCAGGATTCAGCCCGTGGGTTCTCTCCAGAGTCTCCCATCCCACGGATGATGTCATCCTATCAGCAGTTCAGGGGGGCGGGAGGAGCTGCAGGTCCAGATCACAATAACAAGCGGGTGATTACCCACTTGTTAGTATAAAAAGACTTTCGTTCTCTGTGCAGCCCTCCAGATTCTCCAACCGCTACTCTGCTAAAAGGAGGACATCATTGGTGGGGCGGGAGAGTAGGAGGTGAGTGGTGTCCACAGTCTGAGGTCACCGCTTACCTCCCACTGTGCTGCCTGGTCATCAACAGGCCGCGGCCTGGTGGTTGGGGACCTCTACATTAGCCAGTCTGGGCCTAGTCACTACTCCCTCGGCACCAGTGCAACCACTACAGCTGTCTGCTGCATCCTCCCAACTCCCGAAGCAATCACCTGCCAAGGTGCTGCCTTCTCCACCACCTCCTCTATGCCAATGCGATGTCCACCAAGCTCCTGCTGCAATCCCCATTTACTCTGCTGCAGCTTTGATCTCTGCTCCATCAGCACTCACAGCCATGATGTCCACCGAACACCTGCAGCGATCCCCACTGCAACAATCCCCGCTCTCCTCCTATTCCTGTCCAATTGGACCTCACTGTTTCACTGCTCCGGCCTTGCCTCTCACCTCTCCAGCACCTCCGGCCTTGCCGCTCACCACTCCATCCAGAAGATGGGATAGGTTCTGGAGAGAAAAGGGTAAAGCGTTCCAGAGGATGGGAGAGGTTCTGGAGAGCTTGGGGTAAGGAGTTCCAGAGGATGGAAGAGGTTCTGGAGAGCTTGGGGTAAGGAGTTCCAGAGGATGAGAAAGGCTCTGGAGATATTGGGGCAGGGAGTTCCAGAAGATGGGAGTCCCTGAAGAGATTGGTTTTCAGAGATTTCCTAAAGGTAGACAAAGTACTAAGTAGGAGATAACCAGATAGATTGAGGTAAGGATCTCAAGAGGCCGAGAGAGGTTCTGGAGAGATTGGGGTAGGGGGTTCCAGAGACTGGAAGAGGCTCTGGAGAGATTGGGGTAAGGGGTTCCAGAGGATGGGAAACGCTCTGCAGATATTGGGGTAGGGAGTTCCAGAAGATGGGCTTCCCTGAAGAGATGGGTTTTCAGCGATTGCAACATTTTCGACAAAGTAGGACACGGGTTTAAAACTGGCGGCTCTCCAGCTGTTGCCAAACTACAAGTCCCAGGAGGCATTGCAAGACTGACAGTTACAAGCATGACTCCCTAAGGCAGAGGCATGATGGGACATGTAGTTTCGTAACAGCTGGAGGGCTGTCAGTTTGACACCCCTGAAGTAGGAGATAACCAGACATACTGAGGTAAGGATCTCCAGAGGATGAGAGAGGTTCTGGAGAGACTGGGGTAAGGCTTTCCAGAGGATGGGAAAGGCACTGGAGAGATTGGGGTAGGCGGTACCAGAAGAAGGGGAGGCTCTGGAGAAGTCCTAGAGGTGAACAAGAGATGAGGTGATTAGGGAGCTAGAGAGCAGGAGGTCTTGGGCAGAGTAAAGAGGACAGGTGATATTTGGAGATGAAGTCAATGATGTAGTATGGGGCAGAGTTGTGGATGGTTAGTGGAGGGAGAACAATCCTGAACATTGTTTTCAGACTGGATGTGCCTCCCCCCATAACAAGCATGTAGAAGGCCATCCCACCCAGATCTACATCAAAGCCATCCATCCACAATACGCACGTTGGACAAACGTTGGCTCAGTATTCATTTTGTCAGAACATGAGACCGGTTTATAACCAGCAGCGATTATTATTATCATTTACAGTCAGTGAAATTGCCTCAGGAACAAATTATCCCCTTATATATTATTAATGCGGGAGCGGATTACACACAGAGACGTATCCCTTACTATTAGCTGATAAAGATTAACAACGGTCGATCATTACGCAAGATTAATTGGGAACATTTTTCTGCTTTAAAATGCCTGCAAATTAATTTTAATGGAATGAACAAACATTACGACCAGCCTTTTCCAAATACATATTAAAACCCTTTTTTGTAGATGATTCAACCTTCACACAAAGACGGGCCGAGGTTTTTATGGTATGTTCCATCTGCTGCAAATCCAAAACCCTCTGTGCGATTTCAGGGGCGCCATTATCTCTTTCAGTTCTCCTATGGTGAACGATGAAGATCAGGATTAAATGTCATTTTGTGGAAGAGACGGAAAGTAGCCGGAAATAATTCTACCTGAACAAGGCCACACTGGGCTGTTGTCCTTCCTTCCTCTTCTATGACCCCATCAAGAGATGGCCATTGAATGACTCCTACTCATGACTAATGCACCATAGATAGGCTTGTCCACTCCTACTTCCACCATTGCCTATCCATACCCCTCCAAACCCCCCTTAACCAAATAAACTTTACAAAAAACATGACACCATTTGGAGTAAATGGCCAACATGGCCTTTTATTAACAACTTCACATTTTAACATACATCAACCGTTCCTTAACGGAAACCAAAGAATTGTTGTTGGTCTTCAAAGGCACCCACAAACGATCCAAAATGCACCTGCGGACAACCCTATACACTAGGCCTCCAGCCGCAACCAACCAGCTCGGAGACAACCATACCGTCCGCAGTGCAGCACCACCACATTCCAGTTAAACCTTGGTTAACTGGGAATATCCACCGGGCCCCCCATACCACGGATGGGGTCCCACACCATTGTTTTCCTTCCAAGATGAGAACCGCCTCCAAAGACCAACAACCGCCCACGAACCAACAGAAAAACCCACCTCACCAACCAGTGTCACATTTTTTGGGTTTTTTTCCTTTGTTTTTCTTTTTCTTGCTCACCTGCCCCCGGATAAGACCCTATACCCAACCTAATAGGGAGGGCGGGAGGGAAGCTCTGGTCCTTGCACACATCCAGCTCCACTGACGCCCCTTCCGCAGCAACCCCCACCCTACAGTGCCACAGACCCCTCCTACACTCCACATCTGCCAATCCCGTAATTCCCAATCAATTCCCCACCCCTTGGAGCTAAATTTTAACCCTTTCCATTCCCTACACCACTCTGGGCCTAGTCAGCGCTATTTCCATTCTTCCCTATTCGCTACGGGCATTTCTTGAGATTATTTACATACACTCACCGACCACTTTCTTGGGTCCACCTGTTCAATTGCTTGGTAACACAAACTGCTAACCAGACAATCACAATTAGGCATCTAGTGATTTTGAACGTGGCATGGTGGTCGGTGTCAGACGGGCTAGTCTGAGTATTTTAAAAACTGCTGATCTACTGGGATTTTCCCGCAAAACCATTTCTAAGGTATACAGAGAATGGTCTGAAAAAGAGAAAATATCCAGTGAGCGGCAGTTGTGTGGAGGACAATGCCTTGCTGATGTTAGAGGTCAGAGGAGAATGGGCAGACTGCTTGAAGACGATAGAAAGGCAACAGTAACTCAAATCACCATTCGTTACACCCAAGGTATGCAGAATACCATCTCTGAATGCACAACACATCCAACCTTGGTCTACAGCAGCAGAAGACCACACCGGGTGCCACTCCTGTCAGCTAAGAACAGGAAACGGAGGCTACAATTTGCACAGGCTCACTAAAACTGGACAATAGAAGATTGGAAAACGTTGTCTGGTCTGATGAGTCTGGATTTCAGCTGCAACATTCAGATGGTAGGGTCATAATTTTGCGTGAACAACATGAAGCATGGATCCATCCTGCCTTGTATCGACTGTTCAGGCTGGTGGTGGTGGTGCCATGGTGTGGGGGATCCATCCTGCCTTGTATCAACGGTTCAGGCTGGTGTTGTCATGGTGTGGGGGATCCATCCTGCCTTGTATCAATGGTTCAGGCTGGTGGTGGTGGTGGTGTCATGGTGTGGGGGAGATTTTCTTGGCACACTTGGCCCCTCAGCACCAATTGAGCATTGTTTAAACACCACGGCCTGCCTGAGTATTGTCGCTGACCATGTCCATCCCTCTATGACTCCAGTGTCCCCATCTTCTGATGGCTCCTTCCAGCAGGATAATGCTCCATGTCACAAAGCTCAGATCATCTCCAACTGGTTTCTGGAACATGACAATGAGGTCACTGTACTCCAATGATGGCCTCTACAGTCACCAGATCTCCAGCCAATAGAGCACCTTTGGGATGTGGTGGAACGGGAGATTCCCATCTTGGATGTGCAGCCACAACAAATCTGCTGCAACTGCGTGATGCTATCATGTCAATATGGACCAAAATCTCTGAGGAATTTTTCCAACACCTTGTTGGATCTAGGCCACGAAGAATGAAGGCAGTTCTGAAGGCAAAAGGGGGTCCAACCCAGGACTAGCAAGGTGGCCCTAATAAAGTGATGAGGGAGTGTATGTAGGAGATACCAATGAACAGCGTAAACCAGCTGCAAAAGAGTAATACAGCAAACACATCTTCACTCCCTCCACATTATTTTTCCCCCTCTTACAATTTTTCCTTAAAACATCCACAAAAAACACCCTCACATGTCCTCCTAATCCTGCAATGTTCTGTAGGGAACCCTGCTCCGCTGCTGTTCCCAGGAGTCCCAGTGGTATCATCTGGAGCTGGTGGTCTCTCATGGGTTCTTGAAGCCAGACCCCTGATGAAAGGCATACACCATGCCTTAGTTATCAGGTGTCAGCAATGGACTTGCCAGTAATGGTGCCTTGTGGGCTGCAGTACCAGGGCTGGCCAGCGGGTGCTCTCAGCAATCAGAGACTCAACCCTGCAGTCAGCCAAACACCTGAAGCTGATTACGGAGGTGTATTTAAGGGATGGCCAGACCTGCAGTCTGGGCCTTGGTGTGTGTTTTTCCATGGGCCCCTGTATCTGGTTACCTGCATTCCTGTTCCTGTTCCTGCCTGCCTGACTTGTTGCCGACCCTGCCTGATCCTGACCTCTGCTGACTTCTCCTGTTTGATCCCTGGCTTGTGACCCCGACCATTCTCTGCCTGACCCCCTGTACCTACCTGCCCGTTAGTTGCTGTACCCGGCTCGTGACCTGACTACTCTCTGCTTGCTCCTCCTGTTCCTACCTGCCCGATTGTTGTTGACCCGGCCTGCCTGACTACGCTTGCATTGTATGTATTGTTATCTGTGGGTGGTTTGGTTTGGTTCGTTTGCACTTTGTTTATGTTTTAGTATTGCACTGCGTTTTGTATTGTTAGTATTAATAAATTATATTGTTTATAACATATCTGAAGCCTGCGTTTCCCTGCGTCAGTTCACATACATCTGGTCATACCCGGAGCCCTGACATCAGGGGGCTAACTACAAAAACCCATAAGAACAGCTGGCCCCCCATGATGACGCACACCGGTGCATGCACTGTTGAATACTCCGAGGCCTTTTGGAATTTGTGACATGAGTATCTCAGGAAGCTACATGTTGGCAATTGCATTTGCAGAGGTGGCTCTGTGCCAGAATAGTGACTGGTTACAGAAGATAGTGTCATCAGGTGCTAGGCCCTGTTTAGTGAGATCCTGCTGTAGTGATGTCCTGGATGAAACAATATCCCATATACAGATTAGGGCAAGGTCGGAGGATCCCAAGCTCAGTTTGGGCATGGGAACCAGAGACCCCACCAACAGGCAGATTTTTCAGCAAGTGGAGGCCCTGGACAGGACAGGGATAGATTAGACCTGCACTCAGAAGAACTGGCTGTAGATGGCCTGATCCTTATGGTGGTGACATCTAGGTTAGGCTTCAAAAGGCCTTTTAGGCCAGGCCAAGCGTTCCCTGGAGTGAGGCTATCCCCCTGGAGGACCTGGGGGAAGTGTTCCCAGCTAGAGGTGTCTGCAGTGATCACAGAAAGACTACCTGCAATTGAGCTGGACACAATGACTAATGCAAACCAGGCCTCTCTGAGTGAGCACTGGTGACCCTGAGAGGAGAGAGACAGCAGGAGAGATGGTTTACTAAAATGCACTGTGTGCTGCTTTCACATGTGACTGCTGTGGATCATCAACTATATGTGATTGACAAAATGCTGTCAAGTGACCCCCAGATAGAGTGACTATGTGATATGAATGCAATTCCATCTGAAAGTAACGTCAGTAACGTGCAGCAACCCTAACTTTCTGTGTGGACATTCCTTCCTTGGGATGTAAAGGTCTGTGAGCGTGACCTACTCACACGCACAGGGGTACCAATGCATGTGTGCGTCAATGCCGGGACCAGGCAGGGCCACGCTCATGTGACAAACATTATAGCGGTACCCCAGATTAGAGATGAGCTGTACACCGTGTGCAGTAGTAGATGTACGGAGATCCTCTGTGAACCTTTCCGTCCCATGTCATTACATATCTTTGTCTGTGAGTTCCTGCATTTAGGAGAGACATCACTGAGCCTATGCCCCCTCCACCTGTCCAATATATCTCTGCCACCTCACTCCCAGTGACAGAATGGGGTCCCACCGAGTACATAGTGAATAGGAATTGTATCCTGGTGCCAGGGTTCACACACTGCCTCCTATGGACTTCAATGAAAAGTCTTGTCCTATAAATTTCAATGTAAAGTCGCATCCTATAGACTTCAATGCAAAGTCGCCTCCCATAGACTTCAATGCAAATTCAGCTCCCATAGATTTTAATGCAAAGTCACCTCTCATGGACTTCAATGCAAATTCGCCTCCCATAGACACATGTGCAAGAATGGGGTCCTGCCGAGTACATAGTGACTAGGAATTGCATCCTGGTGCCAGGGTTCACACACTGCCTCCTATGGACTTCAATGAAAAGTCTTGTCCTATAAATTTCAATGTAAAGTCACATCCTATAGACTTCAATGCAAAGTCGCCTCCCATAGACTACAATGCAAATTCAGCTCCCATAAACTTTAATGCAAAGTCGCCTCTCATGGAGTTCAATGCAAATTCGCCTCCCATAGACACATGTGCAAGAATGGGGTCCCGCCGAGTACATAGTGACTAGGAATTGCATCCTGGTGCCAGGGTTCACACACTGCCTCCTATGGACTTCAATGAAAAGTCTTGTCCTATAAATTTCAATGTAAAGTCACATCCTATAGACTTCAATGCAAAGCCGCCTCCCATAGACTTCAATGCAAATTCAGCTCCCATAGACTTTAATGCAAAGTCGCCTCCCATGGACTTCAATGAAAAGTCTTGTCCTATAAATTGCAATGTAAAGTCACATCCTATAGACTTTAATGCAAAGTCGCCTCTCATTGACTTCAATGCAAATTTGCCTCCCATAGACACATGTGCAAAAATGCCTCCAATAGAGTTCAATGCAAAATCGCCTCCCATTGACTTCAATGCAACTTTTCCTCCCATAGACTTCAATGCAAAGTTTCCTCCCATAGACTTCAATGCAAAAATGCCTCCCAATAGACATCAGTGCAAAAACTCCTGTTAATGGCAATCCGATGTGAACACTTATCTCCGAATGCCACTCTACTCTATCACTTGTGAGTATGGAACGCAGCTTGCACAGGACCCTTTTGGTAACGGCACTCAAAACGCAATGCTTGTGGACCCCATCTGTGTGAACCACCTCAAGAGGAACACATAATATCTAGCCTGCCATGCGAATCTGTGAGTTTAAAAATGCATCCAGAATCGCATGTGTAGCCCAGGGGGGCTCCATTCACAGCGGGGTGTTTTGGGATCGTGGCAGAATCGCTGTTCTAGGAAAACACAGGTTTATGGGTTTAATCTCGAAACACGGAAAGGTTTCTTCACAGTAAGAGCTGTGAGAATGTGGAATAGACTCCCTCCAGAGTTGGGTGTGGCCAGCTCAGTGGATTGCTGTAGGAAAGTCCTGGATCCTTTCTTGGATACACAGAATATAACTGGATATAACATTTATAGGGAAAGGTGATCCAGGGAATATCCGATTGCCTCTCGGGGGATCAGGAAGGAAGTTTCCCCTGCAGGAGGAGATCGGATCGTGCTTTGCTGGGTTTTTGCCTTCCACTGGATCAGCTGTGGGTGTAGGATTAGAACTTTTTTCTATGGTTGAACTGGAAGGACTTTTGTCTTTTTTCAGCCAGACTAACTATGTAACTACTGTATGTAACTATATGTGCCATTATTTTCAATGGAGCCTAAAACATGGTGCAGTTTTGCTGTGATTGTCGCTTGGCAAATCACATCTCGTGAAGCTCGTTGCCCAAATGTTGACTTGCCCCGGGTGCTGACAATCCATGCTACACTAAAAAAAAAACCTGGCTCCTAACATTTTTAGCTGGCTCCTAGATTCAAAGCCCTGCTCTTTCATGCCAGGTACCACACTCCATGACTAGATGCTGTATACTCTCCACCAGTCTTTGGTTACCCATAGCAACTGTTCTCTAAATCCGTACCCTCTACTGAGATAACCCATTGTAGTTGCCTTGCTTTCAAACCCTGCGTGTACTTATACAGGCCCTACAAGTGAAGGGATGGCCGCTGCTCAACCGACCCCAGGAGTCCAATTTTGAGGAATGGCCTAAGATGCGTTCTGGCCATATCTTATGAGGCGCTTTAGGGCTTGGTGAGAACCTCTGTGCGCCCCTGGGTTGAAACGCATCAGAGGCAGGGCAGAATGGCGGCTGAGGTCCTCACATGAACTCCTGGGGTCGGTTGAAGCGACCAGATCAGAGAACCTCTGTGACCAAGCCCCTGTGGGTGGGGTGAAACGCATCAGGGCGGGAACAGAATGGCGGCTGAGGCCATTCCTCAACAATGAACTCCTGGGGTCGGTTGAGCAGCGTCCACCAGAAGACCAGAGAACCTCTGTGACCAAGCCACTGTGGGTGGGGTGATACGCATCAGGGGGCGGGAACAGAATGGCGGCTGAGGCCATTTCTCAACAATGGACTCCTGGGGTCGGTTGAGCAGCGTCCACCAGAAGACCAGAGAACCTCTGTGACCAAGCCACTGTGGGTGGGGTGAAACGCATCAGGGGGCGGGAACAGAATGGTGGCTGAGGCCATTCCTCAACAATGAACTCCTGGGGTCGGTTGAGCAGTGTCCACCAGAAGACCAGAGAACCTCTGTGACCAAGCCCCTGTGGGTGGGGTGAAACACATCAGTGGGCGGGAACACAATGGCGGCTGAGGCCATTCCTCAACAATGAACTCCTGGGGTCGGTTGAGCAGCGTCCTCCAGAAGACCAGAGAACCTCTGTGACCAAGCCCCTGTGGGTGGGGTGAAACGCATCAGTGGGCGGGAACAGAATGGCGGCTGAGGCCATTCCTCAGCAATGGACTCCTGGGGTTGGTTGAGCAGCGACCATCCCTTCACTTGTATTGGCTGCCACTGGAATCGCTCAGACTCATGCTCCCCTCTTCTCATTTGCCGATGGGGTGATCTTTTTCCTTCTGTCCATAGTTTGGAGCAGCGCCATAGGGGATACTTTTACAGATCCTGTTCTTTCAATACACCAGAAACCATCATGCACCCCTTTTAAATGACTTCAGACCAACACTTTGTTAATTTTATTGCAACTCTTCACAGCAGAACAGATAACAGGTTCAACATTGTCCAGACCCTAACTAACTAACAATATGGCTGCCCAGGCATACCTTCACAGGTGTTAGTCCATATCTGGAGATCTCCAGCAGCTGGTAGTGCCCACCCTGAATGCCGGCCTCTTGTACGCACATCATGCTGATTCTTGTGCTTCTGGACTCCATGAACTTGGAAACTTCTCTCACTCTCAGCCTCCCACCAGTTCCCGTGTCCCTAGCACTCTCTCTTGAACTGGACCTTTTTCCTATATATACACTATATTGCTAAAAGTACTGGGCCAACCCTCCAAAACATTGGATTCAGGTGTTCCAATCCCCTCAAAACATTGGATCCAGGTGTTCCAATCCCCTCCAAAACATTGGATCCAGGTGTTCCAATCCCCTCCAAAACATTGGATCCAGGTGTTCCAATCCCCTCCAAATCATGTGATTCAGGTGTTCCAATCCCCTCCAAATCATGTGATTCAGGTGTTCCAATCCCCTCCAAAACATTGGATTCAGGTGTTCCAATCCCCTCCAAATCATGTGATTCAGGTGTTCCAATCCCCTCCAAATCATGTGATTCAGGTGTTCCAATCCCCTCCATATCATGTGATTCAGGTGTTCCAATCCCCTCCATGGACACAGGTGTATACAATCCATCCCCTAGGCATGCAGACGGCTTCTACAGACATTGGTGAAAGAATGGGTCGCTCTTAGGAGCTCAGTGACTCCAAGCGTGGTCCCGTGATAGGTGGCCACCTGGGCAATAAGTCCATCCGTGACATTTCCTGGCTGCTAAATATTCCACGCTCAACTGTTAGTGGGATTATAACAAAGTGGAAGCAACTGGGAACAACAGCCACTCAGCCACCAAGTGGTAGGCCACGTCACATGACAGGGCGGGGTCAGCGCATGCTGAAGCGCACAGTGCGCAGAAGTCGCCAACTGTCTGCAGAGTCAATAGCTAAAGACCTCCAAACTTGGTGTGGGGTTGGCCCCTTCCTGTTACAACATGACTGCACACCAGTGCACAAAGCAAGGTCCATAAAGACATGGAGGAGCCAGTTTGGGGTGGAGGAACTTGACTGTCCTGCACAGAGTCCTGACCTCAACCCCATAGAACCCCTTTGGGATGAATTAGAGCGGAGACTGCGAGCCAGGCCTCCTCCCCCGACATCAGTGCCTGACCTGACAAATGTGCTTCTGGAAGAATGGTCCAACCTTCCCATAGACACCCTCCTAAACCTTGTGGATGGCCTTCCCAGAAGAGTTGAAGCTGTTATAGCTGCAAAGGGCGGGGCCAACTCAATATTGAACCCTACGGACTAAGACTGGGGGGCCAATAAAGTTCATGTGAGTGGAAAGGGCGGGGCCAACTCAATATTGAACCCTACGGACTAAGACTGGGGGGCCATTAAAGTTCATGCGAGTGGAAAAGCCAGTGGGCTAATACTGGGGCAATATAGTGTATATCCCACGGGGTAGAAGGCTGGCCCAAAACAAAAAGCCCTAGAACTGAGGTCTGACAGTTAACCCCTTCCTAGCACGGGCAAGCCAACTCTCTCTTGCTAGCAGCACCAACCTGCCTACAGGTCAATGGCCGGGAATGTTGTGAGGAGGCCTCTGGCATGGAGATTGACACAAGATGATGGAGGGCTAAACTTCAAGCAGTAGGGTTGTTGTTCTGGTAGGAGAAGGAGGGGGGCAGGGATTTGTGTTCTTGGCATCTTTATTAGCCATTTGCAAGCCTCCTTACATACAGGCAAAAGAGTAGATCATTCTCACTGAGAAATCAGGAAGTGTGAGGAAGGGGAAGGTAGACAAGGCCACAACTGAAAGATGACTCTAGTAGCAAAAATCCACTAGACATGAAGATTCCTCCCAGTAAATGTACACATCTGCACTAATAAATTCCTGACGTGTCACAATGTATCACCAGGCAACCATATCAAAATCTGTACATTTCATTATTAAAAAGGTATCCTCAAGCTCTAGTCCATTGACTGGGCTGTGATGGTATCATTGGTCTACTGCAGGCAAGAGGAAGCAGTTCCTACATCTCCTATTACTCAATAATCGGGCTGCAAAATTGTAATTTTCAAGCAAGTCACCAGGTGAGACGCTGCAGCAGGGGCTGATATGTGTCATACAGTTGTGAACACAGCCAATAACTGCACAGGCACCAGAACTTACATTACTCTGTCATCTCTCATGCTTTCTCTTTCAGTGCGTGAAGTAGATGCTAGCCAAGAGTAACGCCTGAACAAAGGTGGCTCCGCCCCCTTTATCTGAGGGGATATTTTGACTATTGAGAGGTAATAAATACAATAAGGAAAAACCTTAAAAGTTGGACTTTCACCCAGCCTGTTTGTATCTGTGTCAGATTTAATTACTGTGTAGCTCTCACCTGCAGACCACTAGACTGAGAGACCCGTTGGGGGGGGGGATTGTGGGATGTGTAGTTTCTTCACAAGAAGTGTCAGTTCTCACACTACAGACAGAGGTCATGCCGGTCAATGTAACAATTTAAAGAATGCCACACCCCAAATTATTCTTCAAATCAGAACTTCGCTCTTTCAGTCCGCATGAACTATTTGTAATCCTTAATCTGCTAGCACTAGTATATAGATCGGAAGGTTTAATATAGTTACTTGTTTTATACTTTTCTTTTCAGTTCATTCCTGGTTTCTGGCCTAGGCCAAAATGATGTCATACATCCCAGGGGTCTTCATGGGAGGAGGGGCTTTCTCAGCTGAGCACACCCTCCTGCTTGCATGCCTGAGTAATGGCAGACTGATTCCAGGAAGGAAATGCTACATTAATCATATGCCCATATTCAACATGGCTGCTAGAAATGCTGGGGGGTGTTTGAATGTGATTTCTCAGCAAAATAAAGCATGGAGACATGGATGGATGGGGGAATGGATTGATTGATGGACGGAGACACGGATGGATGGGGGAATGGATTGATGGATGGGTGGAGACATGGATGGATGGGAGAGTGCATGGATGGAGACATGGATGGAAAGAGATATGAATGGATGGTGGAGTGCATGGATGGAGACAGGAATGGATGGAGACATGGATGGATGGATGGATGGAGACATAGATGGATGGGAGAGTGGATTGATGGATGGAGACATGGATGGATGGAGGAGTGCATGGATGGAAGAATGGATGGATGGAGACATGGATGGAAAGAGACATGGATGGATGGTGGAGTGCATGGATGGAGACATGGGTGGATGGAGACATGGATGGATGGGAGAGTGGATTGATGAATGGAGACATGGATGGATGGAGAAGTGCATGGATGGATGGAGACATGGATGGAAAGAGACATGGATGAGTGGCGGAGTGCATGGATGAAGACATGGATGGATGGAGGAGTGCATGGATGGATGAATGGAGACATGGATGGAAAGAGATATGGATGGATGGTGGAGTGCATGGATGGAGACATGAATGGATGGAGACATGGATGGATGGAGACATAGATGGATGGATGGATGGATGGATGGATGGATGGAGACATGGATGGATGGAGACATAGATGGATGGATGGAGACATGGATGGAAAGAGACATGGATGGATGGGAGAGTGGATTGTTGAATGGAGACATGGATAGATGGAGAAGTGCATGGATGGATGGATGAAGACATGGATGGAAAGAGACATGGATGAGTGGCGGAGTACATGGATGGATGGAGAAGTGCATGGATGGATGGATGGAGACATGGATGAATGGCGGAGTATGCTTTTAATATTAAAAATGGATTAAATGGCATTTCAGTGGGTGGGGCTCAGATACAGTTTGGTTTTGCTTTAAGCTACTTTGCTCAATGTTGTTATTTTGTATCTCAGTATAAGAAATCCGCTCCAAATACAATGAACAGGTTTGCCAGCACTGGATGCATTCATGGTGGAGAAATGTCATGGGGAAATCACAAGTGAAAATGAGTGATTCTTCATCATACAGCACCTCCATCCAATTCCAGTCACCTTCATTTATTATCGGCCACCTCCATCCAATTCCGGCCACCTCCATCCAATATCAGCCACCTCCATCCAATTCCGGCCACCTCCATCCAATATCAGCCACCTCCATCCAATACCATCCACCTCCATCCAATATCAATCCACCTCCATCCAATACCATCCACCTCAATCCAATACCATCCACCTCCATCCAATACCATCCACCTCCATCCAATACCAATCACCTCCTCCATCCAATTCCAGCCACCTCCATCCAATACCATCCACCTCCATCCAATACCATCCCCCTCCATCCAATATCAATCACCTCCATCCAATACCATCCACCTCAATCCAATACCATTCACCTCCATCCAATATCAGCCACCTCCATCCAATACCATCCCCCTCCATCCAATACCATCCCCCTCCATCCAATACCATCCCCCCTCCATCCAATACCATCCACCTCCATCCAATACCATCCACCTCCATCCAATACCATCCACCTCCATCCAATACCAATCACCTCCATCCAATTCCAGCCATCTCCATTCAATTCCAGCCACCTCCATTCAATACCGGACACCTCCATCCAATTCCAGCCATCTCCATCTAATACCAATCACCTCCATCCAATACCAATCACCTTCATCCAATTCCAGCCATCTCCATCCAATACCATCCACCTCCATCCAATACCAATCACCTCCATCCAATTCTAGCCATCTCCATCCAATACCTGCCACCTGAATCCAATTCCATCCATCTCCATCCAATACCATTCACCTCCATCCAATACCAGCCACCTCCATCCAATACCACCCACCTCCATTCAATACTGGCCATCTCCATCCAATACCAGCCACCTCCATTCAATACTGGCCATCCATCCAATATCAGCCACTTTCATACAATACTAGCCACCTCCACCCAATACCAACCACCTCCATCCAATACCAACCACCTCCATCAAATTCCAGCCACCTCCATCCAATACCACCCACCTCCATTCAATGCTAGGCACCTCCATCCAGTACCAGCCACCTCCATTCAATACTGGCTATCTCCATCCAATACTAGCCATTTCCATCCAATACCAGCCACCTCCATTCAATTCCAGCCACTTCCATCCAATACAGGTCACCTCCATCCAATACTGGAAACCTCCATCCAATACCACCCACCTCCATCCAATACTGGCCATCTCCATCCAATACCAGCCACCTCCATTCAATACTGGCCACCTCCATCCAATACCAGCCACCTCCATTCAATACTGGCCATCTCCATCCAATACCAGCCACCTCCATCCAATACCAACCACCTCCATCAAATTCCAGCCACCTCCATCCAACATGAGCTGTATCCATTCAATTCCAGCTATCGCCATCCAATACTGGACACCTCCATCAAATTCCAGCCATCTCCATCTAATACCAATCACCTCCATCCAATACCAATCACCTTCATCCAATTCCAGCCATCTCCATCCAATACCATCCACCTCCATCCAATACCAATCACCTCCATCCAATTCTAGCCATCTCCATCCAATACCTGCCACCTGAATCCAATTCCATCCATCTCCATCCAATACCATTCACCTCCATCCAATACCAGCCACCTCCATCCAATACCACCCACCTCCATTCAATACTGGCCATCTCCATCCAATACCAGCCACCTCCATTCAATACTGGCCATCTCCATCCAATATCAGCCACTTTCATACAATACTAGCCACCTCCACCCAAAGCAACCACCTCCATCCAATACCAACCACCTCCATCAAATTCCAGCCACCTCCATCCAATACTGGACACCTCCATCCAATACCACCCACCTCCATTCAATGCTAGCCACCTCCATCCAGTACCAGCCACCTCCATTCAATACTGGCTATCTCCATCCAATACTAGCCATTTCCATCCAATACCAGCCACCTCCATTCAATTCCAGCCACTTCCATCCAATACAGGTCACCTCCATCCAATACTGGAAACCTCCATCCAATACCACCCACCTCCATCCAATACTGGCCATCTCCATCCAATACCAGCCACGTCCATTCAATACTGGCCACCTCCATCCAATACCAGCCACCTCCATTCAATACTGGCCATCTCCATCCAATACCAGCCACCTCCATCCAATACCAACCACCTCCATCAAATTCCAGCCACCTCCATCCAACATGAGCTGTATCCATTCAATTCCAGCTATCGCCATCCAATACTGGACACCTCCATCAAATTCCAGCCACCTCCTTCCAATACCAGCCGTCTCCATTCAATTCCAGCCATCTCCATCCAATACTGGACACCTCCATCCAATAGCGGCCACCTCCATCCAATACTGAATACCTCCATCCAATACTGGACACCTCCATCTAATACTGGACACCTCCATCCAATTCTAGCCACCTCCATCCAATTTCAGTCACCTCCAGGGGCGGACTAATCATTTGGAAACTCGGGCACTGCCCGAGGGCCCGGGGTCAGTAGGGGGCCCCATGAGATGCCCCTGGTACCTTTTTCATAGGCTTTTTTGAATGTGGGCAAGGACATAGGGTCCTCATGATCCCCTATTGCCCAGGGCCGCATGAGTTGTCAGTCCGCCCCTAGTCACCTCCATCCAATACCAGACACCTCCATCCAATACCAGCTGTCTCCATCCAATTCCGGCCACCTCCATCCAATACCAGCTGTCTCCATCCAATACCAGACACCTCCATCCAATACCAGCTGTCTCCATCCAATACCAGACACCTCCATCCAATACCAGCTGTCTCCATCCAATTCCGGCCACCTCCATCCATTACTTGTCATAGGTTTGTTGTTGTGGTAGACTCTGCATGTTGGTACAAATCTCCACTGGAAGGATGCGGTAGTCACGTTGAGTTCTCCGCACTGTACCGGGAAGGTATGCGGTTTCATTTTCAGTCTCTTCATTGGCTTTGCCTCCATTGTGCAGAATAAGACGACTTCCACAATGGAATCGTACTTATATCACTTTTTATTAACGGAAAAGCGGAGATTATTCACTGCAGCGTTTCTATGAAAGGCCAGCCCATTCAGGGAATTCACAATGCATCCACTTGAGCAATGAAGATGTCAAGAGGCATCCATCGTCATCAGCTATTCATAGTCCTTGTGGCAGCGCGCGGTTATTGTCTATTATACTCCGCCATCATCTAAAAGTCATGGACGTCCTGAGAGCATGGCAAACATTGCGGAAACAAAGGATGGCGATGACAGGGGAGAAATGTGGCATTGTACTGAATATGGGGTCACATTCGCCGCGGCTCTTCTCTGCGCACAGTTTTCAGTAATACAATTGCTGTTATTATTTTGCTCTTTAAAACTTGTTTATTCTAATGCAGCATTCAGGGACTAATGCATCGCCCTTCAATCCGTGTTCATAGAAATGTCCGCTGCTTCCATAGAATACACATTATACATCATATAATCAGCAAAATTCATATCAATGGGAGCAGCAAATGTCCAACAGGAACACATTACTCATGCCAGAGGAGCGAGGGACTGGAGAAAGTATATAAAGAGACAATGGGCTGAAAGTGGTTGTAACCCTCAGATATGAAACATGAACAAAGCATATCCCTGTATAGTGTGTACTTGTCTCAGTCCAGAGCACGGAGTGTCATTTCTGTCTGCTGCCTCCTTCCTCTGCTATCAGCATGAGTCACTTTTGACAAGTTTTCCCTGACACCAAGAGAAAAATGGTGACAGGGGAGGGACCTCCAGCTGATTGACAGCCTTGGGTTGTTTCCTGTGAGCGGTGCGGAGGGGGGCTGTGTCCAGGGGCGGACTGACAACTCATGGGGCCCCTGGGCAATAGGGGATCATGGGGCCCCTGTGTCCTTGACCAAACTCAAAAAAGCCTATGAAAAAGGTACCAGGGGCATCTCATGGGGCCCCCTACTGACCCCATCCCTCGGGCAGTGCCCGAATTTCCAAATGGTCAGTCCGCCCCTGGCTGTGTCTCTTCCCTACAACAGCTCTCAGAGTTCTCCTCACTGACCTCTGCAGAGGGTACCTTCAGCCCCCCCCCCCCCTTTTTTTTGTAACTCTCAATCACGGAATTTGAATGGCTGTAGAGAAGAGAATATAGCAGATAAACAGGTACAACTTATGCAGGAGGATTTGTTTCATCTCTGTGTATCACCTGATCCCAGTCACTTCACTGTGGCTATGGAGGGTCTACAATTACTTAAATTCACTAAAGAATAGAAAAAGAACATCAAATATCACATGCAATACAGAAAATGTCAATTCACTATCCCTTTATTTGGTATCTACCTCAAAAAGCAAAAATACTCGGCAAATACCACCTAAAACGGCACTAATGTAAATAAATATGTAATGGTCTAGGCATGCAAAATGTAAAGAATGTATGCAATGCTTTTCCCAGAGCATACTGGTTTAAAAAAGATTAGCAGTGAGCACTATGATGTTTTTTTTTCTCCTTACAGTTCCTTTGGGATAGAGTTGGATTTAACGCCTGAGGACTAGTGGATTTTTTTGCTAACTGCATCAGCAGAACGGGGGGGGGGTGGAGGTGATCTGGTGGCTGCACAACCACTGGGTTACCTCCATCTGACAGTTGATTTGTCAAACTGACACACAGTCCTGGCAGCTTAAAAGTCTTAAAAGGTTCTGAAGGCCTGGTGGGTGGGAAGGATTGCCGATCATGTGACCACTGTGATTGGTTGTCACAGTAACGGGGGTGTGCGGAGGTGATCTGGTGGCTGCACAACCACTGGGTTACTTCCATCTGACAGTTGATTTGTCAAATTGACACACACTCCTAGCAGCTTAAAAGTCTTAAAAGGTTCTGAATGCCTGGAGGGTGGGAAAGATTGGCGATCATGTGACCACTGTGATTGGTTGTCACAGTAACGGGGGGGTGTGGAGGTGATCTGGTGGCTGCACAACCACTGGGTTACTTCCATCTGACAGTTGATTTGTCAAACTGACACACACTCCTGGCAGCTTAGAAGTCTTAAAAGGTTCTGAAGCCTGGAGGGTGCGAAGGATTGCCGATCATGTAAACACTGTGATTGGTTTTCACAGTAATGGAGGGGGGGTGGAGGTAATGTGGTGGTAATGGAGGGTGGGAAGGATTGGCGATCGTGTGACTACTGTGATTGGTTGTCACAGTGTGAGGAGGCTTATGGTGCCACTCCAAACCAGGACAGAGGAAAGTCACCCCGCCGACAGAGGAAGTGGGAGCAGCATCCACAAGTCGTTCCAGTCGCTGTGTATGATAAAAGAATGGACGACGCTCAAACTGGTCCCTGGAGTCCTGTGCATGTGAGATGACCTCAGCTGCTGCTCCTGCCACTCCCTCTAATTGCGTTTCGACCCGCTCCCCGGGGGGGGGGGGGGACTAGATCACAGATGAACGTGGCGAAACGCGTCTGAAGAGTGTGGCTGGAGTGGCAGCAGAGACCATCTCAACTAACAGCAGACTCCAGGGGCTGGTTTGAGCGGCAGCCATCTTTTTATCACCCACAGCGACTGGTTGTCACAGTCAG
The DNA here is from genome assembly GCA_951230385.1 of Staurois parvus. Lineage (NCBI taxonomy): Eukaryota > Metazoa > Chordata > Amphibia > Anura > Ranidae > Staurois > Staurois parvus. The sequence continues at coordinate 125,131 of CATNWA010016762.1, forward strand.
GTCTGTGGATAAGGGGGTACCACTGGTCCTCCTGTATGGGGCCCAAGCCAGGTGAGGGGCCCAGGCAGCTGAGTGACTCGAATGTTGGGAAGGAGGTGATCAGCGTGGGGTGGGGGGGGCAATTATTGTATCTGATCCCCTGTATGGCTCTCTCTGCAGCAGCTGAAAGTTGACTTCCTCAGCTCTCCCTCCCCCTGGCTTTCAGTTGCTGCAGAGAGAGCCATACAGGGGATCTGTTCCAGTAATTTCCCCCCTGATACCCAGAACCCCCCTGTGTGCCTCCACTCCAGCAGTGCATCCGGCTTCCCTTCTCTTCTTGCCACCGGCAGCTGAAAGCACACAATAGGATCCTTCAGGATGGAGAGTGGGGGAAGGGTCACATTTACTAGCCCCTTTCATTCCTGAATGAACACAATGAGTGATTGGTTCCGGTCACTCGCCGTGTTAACATATAGCTGAAGCATAGTAAACTTTTTTTTTTTATCGGGTGGGGGCCCTGTCAAGTTGGCTGTATGGGGCCCCGTGGTTTCTAACAGCAGCCCTGGTCACATTGGTCACATGATTGGGAGCTGAACCCGCTGGCTATTGATCGTTAGTGGGAACTGAGATCTGTCTTTGACAGCTCAGTACTGGGAATACACAGTGAGCGCGCTCTCAACACAGAAACCTGTGCCCAGCCCAGCGGTGCCTATGTGCGGCGTGTGGGTGTTAAAGCCCGCCCCTTTGCCGCTGCGCATATGCGTTAGGCGGTTGACAACTTGTTAATACTGGAAACAGCCCAGGCCAGCCACCGAAGAGACCTGCTGGTCTGATTTCTGATGATCGCATCCTTCTGAGATTTGTGATCTCCTTCCCCTCACAAGGCAGAATAATGTTGTTTTTTTGACTTCCAGGCAGCAAAGAAAAAAGAAAAAAGCGTTTGACTCTTCGGACTCTTCGGACTCTTCGGATGGCGGTATTTTCTCATTTTTGGCAAGAGCTTAACCGCCGGCCGCCCCCATGAATAATGGATCAGACGAAGGTTGGAGCTCGGTGTGGGTTTCACAATTAATTGCGTCTCCCTCTTGGCCTGTTGCGGTCTCCCTCAAAGTCAGTCTGGTGAGCGCGCGCGGCGGCTGTCTGCGGATTTTAGACTTGTGGGGAAATACGATCGGCGTATCTCATTAGGAACTGCGTCCGGCACGACGGTATGAGCCGCGAGAGGGTGGAGATCACAGCGCACTCACCTCATGTCATGGAGATGGGTTGTAGGGGCAGACATAGGAGATATATTATTTATTTAGCATTTTATTTTTTTTTTAACCGTTTATCTGACACACACCGATGACGTCACTCGGCGCTGTACATACCTGAGCTAGGATGAGCAAAAAAGAAAAAGGGGGGGGGGTGCAGTGAAGCTTAGCTCCTGTTCACACTAGTGAATTTTCTCCTGCGTTTTCACTGCACTGCACCACAATGGAAATGTCATTATTCTCTATAGTGCCCATTCACGTCTATTGTGTGCGGCACATTGGTGCAATTCTCTTCATTTTCTCTCCTGGCGACCACATAGTATGTAGGCAGGCGCAGTCTGTTTCCTCCACTGTGCGTGGCGTTCACACCTGAGTGAGGAGGAACCATCCTGGAGAGGGAAATACACTTTCAGTATGACTTCCTGGGTCAATGGAGCAGCGTTCCGGTTGGCTACACTGCAGCCATGTGACCCTTGGTGGCCATCTTGGGTTATCAGGGTCTATATAAGTCCCTGTCTCTGGATTTTGGCACGCTTGTAAGTGGCTAGGATAGGGGGAGAGAGACCCCGCTTGCTAAGGAAAGTACTTAGGGTAGGGAGAGGTTCCAAATGAGAAGGTGCAGGTTAAGGATTCGCTATCCTGTAAAGAAATCTCCCCTCTTGAAACCGGACCGTTTCTATCTCTGAGACAGACCCTGTCGGCATCTTCCTCAGCCACTTTGTGAACTGCACTGAACTGTGAGTTATTCCCTTAGTGGCACCTAACAGAAAGCTTTCCAATCAAGTGACAGCTGTGACAGCCAATCAAGGTGGTCATATGATCCAAAACCCTGCCCTGCCTCCCGGCATCAGCAACCTCTTAAAGGGACGGGAGGCATTAAGGGGTTAATTGATATCCAATGTGCATGCTGCCATGCAGTGAGTCTCTATAGGACCTGGCAGGGATGCCTATGGCTTGTATTCACCTCCCTTCTCTATCCAAATGAAATAAAAGCATTTTAGCTGAGATTTCTGGTGGTCCGAAACCAGTCAATGGAGCAGCATTCTGGTTGAATACGCTGCAGCCATGTGACCCTTGGTGGCCATCTTGGGTTAGCAGGGTCTATATAAGTTCCCATCTCTGGATTTTGGCACGCTTTCCTGCAAGTGGCTAGGATAGGGAGAGAGACCCCGCTTGCTAGGGAAAGTACTTAGTGTAGGGAGAGGTTCCAAATGAGAAGGGACAGGTTAGGGATTCGCTATCCTCTAAGGAAATCTCCCGCTTGCTCCAATGTCCCCGCTTGAAAAAGGACCGCTCCTATGTCTGAAACAGACGCTGTCAGCATCTCCCTTAGCCACTTTGTGAACTGCACTGAACTGTGAGTTATTCCCTTGCCGGCACCTAACAGAAAGCTTTCCGATCAAGTGACCGCTGTGACAGCCAATCAAGGTGGTCATATGATCCAAAACCCCACCCTGCCTCCCGGCATCAGAAACCTCTTAAAGGGACAGGAGGCATTAAGGGGTTCATTGATAACCAGTGTGCATGCTGCCATGCAGTGAGTCTCTATAGGACCTGGCAGGGATGCCTATGGCTTGTATTCACCTCCCTTCTCTATCCAAATGAAATAAAAGCATTTTAGCTGAGATCTCTGGTGGCCCAAAACCAGTCAATGAGCAGCATTCTGGTTGGCTACGCTACAGCGATGTGACCCTTGGTGGCCATCTTGGGCCCCAAACCAGATTTGATATTTCATTGGAACATTGAGAAAGGATAATTGTGCCTAAACAGGAGACTGAAGGATCTAATTTCCTGAGTGCTGTGCATCTTCATTGCCTAGGCACACCTGAGCCTTCAGCCTCCTATATGTTCTGTGTTGCTTCTGGAGATTTGGTGACATACAGTACTTGGCTTTTTTGGGTGCATCATCAACAGTACAGGTTGGCATTTCATATATAAAAGTTACCAACAAGTAGTATAATCTCTGATTCTTGGGTAGTTGGCTCCTGAACAGACAGTGAATTTGTTGTATGGGGCTTTTATATATCATGGGGATCAATGGACAAACCTCCTCAGTCTGCTCACCATGGAGATCCCAGCAGGCCATCCAAATTTTACTTAAGTTGGAAATGTCACAGATTGTTCCCATTTTATGCCACGTTTCTATTTTTATACACAAAGCGTTTAAGTTATAATCTAAGACGGTAACAAGCGACCAAATAATAACTGTGGGAATGGCATACAGCTGGGTGTCCCGCTGTGAGGAGCTGCCTTATAGGCCTTCAACTGCAATAAAGGAGACATTCAAGTGATGAGGGAGAAGTAGAAGAAGGCATTGATTTTTTTTTAAGGAAGAGCAAAACAATATTTTAACTTCTCTGGAAGTATATTAAAAAAAAAAAAAACATTTTTATTTCATTTTAGAGGATGGAAAGTTTAAAAAACCCGTGGCAGTTTTTTGTTTTTGTTATGTGTGTTCCATGCTCCTGCGAGATTCCTGGGACACCGTAGGAAGTGAGAAGAAAGGTCCTCGTGTTGGGTTCCCGTGTCCCTATTGGAAAATTTCTCCTCTATTGCTGTTCCGTTGGGATGACAATGACCGAAATGGCCATATTTTGTCAATGATGTCCCCTCTGTCCACACCCCCTTCCCTTATATAGTTTATGATAGCTGGAGAAGGTGTCATCTAACTGGTGTTACTGTTGGGCTTGGTCGTGTATGCTGGGTTGTCGGGGGTTTTGTTCGGCGAGTTGGTGGGAGGCAGGCATTGTGAATGACGATCGATTTGGGGATTTTAATGTATCACATCCAGGCAGCGGTGTATTTAGGTTTTGTGCTGCCCTAGGCAACATCAAAATCAGAGACCCCAGTCCCCGGCACAGAGAGAGCCTGACACCGACCAATACCAGACCCCCCCCCCCACACCCAACACCCGCAAAGAGAGCCTGAAAGTGACCAACAAAACCCCTGCCCCAAATGTCAGGACAGAACAAATCCCCCCAAATGTCAGGACAGTACCAATCCCCCAAATGTCAGGACAGTACAAATCCCCCCAAATGTCAGGAGAGTACAAATCCCCCAAATGTCAGGAGAGTACAAATCCCCCAAATGTCAGGACGGTACAAATCCCCCCCAAATGTCAGGACAGTACAAATCCCCCCAAATGTCAGGACGGTACAAATCCCCCCAAATGTCAGGACCCCCCCCCCCCCCTCCAAATGTCAGGAGAGTACAACTCCCCCCCCCCCCATTTGACAGGACGGTACAAATCCCCCCAAATATCAGGACAGTACAAATCCCCCCAAATGTCAGGACAGTACAAAGGGTGCTTTCTATATTCTATTGGTAGGAAAGTTATAGAGTCCACAAACTATGAGATTGATTTTTAGATCTATCAATCCTGAAGTGCTGACTGTCTATTTCATGTCTTGAGGCCCAAAAACCGCAGTACAAATCCCCCAAATGTCAGGACAGTCAAATCCCCCCCAAATGTCAGTACAGTACAAATACCCCCAAATGTCAGGACGGTACAAATCCCCCCCCAAATGTCAGGACAGTAAAAAATCCCCCCACCAATGTCAGGACAGTACAAATCCCCCCAAATGTCAGGACGGTACAAATCCCCCCCAAATGTCAGGACAGTAAAAATCCCCCCCAATGTCAGGACAGTACAAATCCCCCCCCCCCACAAATGTCAGGACGGTACAAATCCCCCAAATGTCAGGACAGTACAAATCCCCCCAAATGTCAGGACGGTACAAATCCCCCCAAATGTCCCCCAAAATGTCACAAATCCCCCCAAATGCCAGGACAGTACAAATCCCCCCAAATGTCAGGGACTGTCAAATCCTCCCTGTCACATGGTACAAATCCCCCCAAATGCCAGGACAGTACAAATCCCCCACAAATGTCAGACAGTACAAACAAATGTCAGGACGGTCAAATCCCCCCAAATGTCAGGATGGTACAAATCCCCCCAAATGTCAGGACGGTACAAATCCCCCCCAAATGTCAGGATGGACAGTACAAATCCCCCCCCCAAATGTCAGGACGGTACAAAATCCCCCCCAAATGTCAGGACGGTACAAATCCCCCCCAAATGTCAGGAAGGTACAGTACAATGTCAGGACGGTACAAATCCCCCCCAAATGTCAGGACGGTACAAATCCCCCCCAAATGTCAGGATAGTACAAATCCCCCCCAAATGTCAGGACGGTACAAATCCCACCCAAATATCAGGATAGTACAAAATATCCCCCCAAATGATTGCTTTTCGGAAAGTAGTATTTACCAAGAGGCATGGCAAGTTTTTGAAGTCGTCATTTTTTGTCATAATTTTGTTGAAAATATTTTTGACTTTTTGCTATTAAGAATTTTTAAAAAACAAATTTCGTCATAAATTTCAGCCAAAATGTCCGCTCGTGTCTTTGCTGTAAAAAATCATCCTGATCCGTGTAAATTAATTGGTTTATGTGAAAGTTATAGCGTTTACAAATGGCGGGATAGATAATGGGATTTTTTTCTTTAATTGTTACTAGTAATGGCGGCGATCGGTGACTTATAGCGGGACTGCGGTGGGCATTCTGACACTGGGGGGGGGGGGGGGAACTGACTTGGTGTCACTGACATTCCCAGTGACACCAATACAGTGATCAGTGCTAATAAAAAGCCCTGACTAATGGCACTGGGCAGGAAGGGGTTAACATCTGGGGAGATCAAAGGGTTAACTGTGTGCTGTGTGTGTTTCATTGTGAGCATGCTGCTATGCAGATTCATACAGAGCAGTGCACAGAAGCTGACAGGGGAGAGAAGTGTTTTTTTTACTAACAGTTCTCCCCCCTCGGCTGGAGATCCTCGGTAATCATGGGGCGCCGGCGAGTAATCACTGGCCGAGACATGGTGATTGACAGCCATGGGCGTGAATGGCGGCACAGGTAGGGCGCGTGTATATATGTGATTTTGCGTACAACTGCCATGCTGTAGCAGTATTTCTGCTATAGGGTGGCGGAGTTTTTTTTTTTAAAGCGGTTAACACCTTCCTGCCCCGCCTATAGCAGGTTGATGGCCGGGCGGAACACTCGCCGTTGTGACTGGGTGTCATATGATGTCCTGTCAAAATGAGCTGCTCATGCAGCCGTGGGACAATTTGTCCACGGGACACAGCCAATGACAGATCACTACACCGGCCCGTTTCCAGTGTCATGTGACCGCAGTGACCAATCACAGCAGATCACATGTCCATTGTATACAATGGATCGCTTCCTGTCATGCCATCCATTGTATACAATTATGTTGTTAGCTGTGACTGGTCAAGGCAGTCACATGATACAGACAGGGGCCAATCACAGCCCATCTGTATCATGTGATCAGCTTTGCCCAATCACAGCTAATCACAACAAAAGACTGAACAAATCTGATTCATTCAGTAACAACGACTGCAAATATCAATTAAATACATCAGTATTAGCAATCATAAAAAAAACAAATCCTGATCACTCGCCCAGAGTAGTTCCATGTTACTATTGTATTGCTTTGGTCACAATGTGCTGAAAATAAAATACCGGTAGTAAAAAAAAAAGAAAAAACTTAATACAAAATTTTAAAAAAAATGGAAACATTTGAAAAAAAAAAAAATTTCAATTATTATTATTATTTTCACCAAAGAAATGCAGCAGAATACATTTTGACCTAAATTTATGAAGAAATTTTATTTATTTGCAAAATTTTATAACAGAAACGAAGAAAAGTGCATTTATTTTCAAAGGTTTCAGGTGTTTTTTTTGTTTTATTTAGCAAAAATTTTAAAACTCAGTGGTGATCAAATACCACCAAAAGAAAGCTCTATTTTTGTAAAAAAAAATTATAAAAATTCTATATGGGTACAGCGTTGCATGACCGCGCAATTGTCATTCAAAGTCCGACAGCGCTGAAAGATGAAAATTGGCCTGGGCAGGAAGGGGGTGACAGTGCCTGGTAGGCAGGAAGGGGGTAGAAGTGTCCGGTAGGCAGGAAGGGGGTAGAAGTGTCCGGTAGGCAGGAAGGGGGTAGAAGTCCCCGGTAGGCAGGATGGGGTAGAAGTGCCCTGTAGGCAGGAAGGGGGTAGAAGTGTCCTGTAGGCAGGAAGGGGGTAGAAGTGCCCGGTAGGCAGGAAGGGGGTAGAAGTGTCCTGTAGGCGGGAAGGGGGTAGAAGTGTCCTGTAGGCAGGAAGGGGGTAGAAGTGTCCGATAGGCAGGAAGGGGGTAGAAGTGTCCTGTAGGCAGGAAGGGGGTAGAAGTGTCCTGTAGGCGGGAAGGGGTAGAAGTGCCCTGTAGGCAGGAAGGGGGTAGAAGTGTCCGGTAGGCAGGAAGGGGGTAGAAGTGTCCGATAGGCAGGAAGGGGGTAGAAGTGCCCGGTAGGCAGGAAGGGGGCAGAAGTGTCCGGTAGACAGGAAGGGGGGTAGAAGTGCCCGGTAGGCAGGAAGGGGGTAGAAGTGTCCGGTAGGCAGGAAGGGGGTAGAAGTGCCCCGGTAGGCAGGAAGGGGGTAGAAGTGTCCGGTAGGCAGTAAGGGGGTAGAAGTGTCCGGTAGGCAGGAAGGGGGTAGAAGTGCCCGGTAGGCAGGAAGGGGGTAGAAGTGCCCGGTAGGCAGGAAGGGGGTAGAAGTGCCCGGTAGGCAGGAAGGGGTAGAAGTGCCCGGAAGGCAGGAAGGGGTAGAAGTGCCAACTAGGCAGGAAGGGGGTAGAAGTGCCTGGAAGGCAGGAAGGGGGTAGAAGTGCCAACTAGGCAGGAAGGGGGTAGAAGTGCCCGGTAGGCAGGAAGGGGGGACAGTGCCTGGTAGGAAGGGGGTGACAGTGCCTGGTAGGCAGGGGGGGTGACAGTGCCCGGTAGGCAGGAAGGGGGTGACAGTGCCCGGTAGGCACGAAGGGGGTGACAGTGCCGGGTGGGTAGGTAGGAGGGGGGGGACATTGACCGGTAGGCAGAAAGGGGGTGACAGTGCCCGGTGGGCAGGAAGGGGGGTGACAGTGCCCAGAGGGCAGGAAGGGGGTGACAGTGCCCAGTAGGCAGGAAGGGGGTGACAGTGCCCAGTAGGTAGGAAGAGGGTGTCAGTGAGCAGTAGGCAGGAAGGGGGTGACAGTGCTCGGTAGACAGGAAGGGGGGGACAATGCCTGTTAGGAAGGGGGTGACAGTGCCTGGTAGGCAGGGGGGGTGACAGTGCCCGGTAGGCAGGAAGGGGGTGACAGTGCCCGGTAGGCACGAAGGGGGTGACAGTGCCGGGTGGGCAGGAAGGGGGGGGACATTGACCGGTAGGCAGAAAGGGGGTGACAGTGCCTAGTGGGCAGGAAGGGGTAGAAGTGCCCAGAGGGCAGGAAGGGGGTGACAGTGCCCAGTAGGTAGGAAGAGGGTGTCAGTGAGCAGTAGGCAGGAAGGGGGTGACAGTGCTCGGTAGAACAGGAAGGGGGGGACAATGCCTGGTAGGCAGGAAGGGGGTGACAGTGCCTGGTAGGCAGGAAGGGGGTGTAATTCCCCTGTAGGCAGGAAGGGGGGGTAGAAGTGCCCAGTAGGCAGGAAGGGGGTAGAAGTGCCCGGTAGGCAGGAAGGGGGTAGAAGTGTCCGGTAGGCAGGAAGGGGGTAGAAGTGCCCGGTAGGCAGGAAGGGGGGTGACAGTGCCCAGTAGGCAGGAAGGGGGGGACAGTGCCTGGGAGGCAGGAAGGGGGTGGCAGTGCCCGGTGGGCAGGAAGGGGGTGACAGTGCTGGAGGGCAGGAAGGGGGTAAAAGTGACCGGTATTGAAGTGGTTAAAGGATGTAGACAGAAGCTCATCCGTTTACATCTGCTAATCCACAGAAATACATGGAGATCCATTTTTCATCCATAAACGGACAGATGGAACACGGACCTACGGAACGCCCCCGCCGGGTGAAAGGGGCCTAAAAACGGCAGTTACAGTTAAGTCCTCTATCAGTGACAAATGTTTCATTTTCTGCCGCCAGTTCCTGTCTCCGTTTTGGCGTCTTTTCATTGCATAAGTGACAGGTGCTCTTTATGCGTTGTGAAGAACCCCTTCTTTTATTATTATTATATGTCACCGAGTCCTTCATCACGCGTGTGCACGGTCCGTGTTGTGAGAAATGTCAGATTCTCTGGTACATAATATATTAATAAATCCAACACATATCGCAGGATGTGTTTTTCCATCAACAGAAAGGTCACATTTTCCTGTTGGTAAATACAAGGTTAGTTGATTCCTGGATTTTATAGAAGGCGAAGATGAAAAAAAAAAAAATAAAAAAAGAAGTGAGTGACACGCCGACAACAAAGCCGCGAGGATGGCGAACGCCAGAAATACTCATCTGCGGGACGCGTTCCGACTAGCCTGGTGTAAAAGGGGCTTCCGCTTTGATGCGAATGAAAAGACGAGGCCTCATTACGACGAGTGTTTGTATTGTGCGACGCGCGCTTCGCCGCCACCGGCCACGGGAACGGGCAAGATGGCCCCAGATGATGCCTCACAAAGGGGACCCCTTCCGGAAATCTTTAGAGCAATGCAAAATAAATACAAAGAGCACAAAGGTTGTTTGGCATTCGTGACATTTTTCACGTATAAAGGGTTCTGCGGCGATGGGCGAGGGGCAAACCATTTTGAAGGTCTCTTTTGAAGGTCTTCCAGGAAAGGGCGGCCGTGTGGCTTCCTTCCTATTGTTTCGCGTTTTTGTGTTTTCGCGTATTATCCCGAAGGTTTCTGCCGTGATGGGCAAGTAAAAAGGATTATGAAGGTCTGCAAGGGAAAAATATGTAAACACCGCGGAGAAGAGGAAAAAATCTAGGCGGGAATGTACGCGGGTCCAACTCTGCGAAGGCCAACTGTGAGGAGGAGACAAAGGAGAACTACGGAGCTTTACATGATCTGAATAGAAGAGGGGAGCTTTCATGTCAAAGGGCCTTCTGTCCAACTGTGTGAGGTTTGTATCATGATATCAGGACCTGAAGTATTTAACCGCTCGACTTCCGGAAGATTTTACCCCCTTTGTGATCATGCCATTGTTTGCTATTCAGCACTGCGCTACCTTCGTGCCTAAGGGGAAAACAAATGTTAATGCCTAAGCACAATTTAACAACTTTGACGTGTTAGTAAAACCGTCCGTATCATCACAACTACTTATTGTATCCAGGAGGATTATACTGTGTTATATTCAGGACTTTTCATTTGGGGGTAAATGTTAATGGATATCTGTGCAGGACAGTCATGTTCCTCCACCCCAAACTGGCTCCTCCATGTCTTTATGGACCTTGCTTTCTGCACTGGTGGGCAGTCATGTTGGAACAGGCAGGGGTCACCCCCAAACTCTTCCCACAAAGTTGGGAGCATGAAATTGTCCAAAATGTCGCCTTAAGAGTTCCCTTCACTGGAACTAGGGGGCCAAGCCCAACCCCTGAAAAATAACTCCACACCAAAATCCCCCCCCTCCAGCAAACTTTACACTTGGCACAGTGCAGTCAGGCAAGAACCATTCTCCTGGCAACCGCCAAACCCAGACACGTCCATCGGATTGCCAGACAGAGAAGCGTGATTGGTCACTCCAGAGAACACGTCTCCACTGCTCTAGAGTCCAGTGGTGGCGTGCTTTACACCACAGCATCTGACGCTTTGCATTGCACTTGGTGATGGAAGGCTTGGATGCAGCTGCTCGGCCATGGAAACCCATTCCATGAAGCTCTCTACGCACTGTTGTTGGGCTCATCTGAAGGCCACACCAAGTTTGGAGATCTTTAGCTATTGACTCTGCAGACAGTTGGCGACTTCTGCGCACCGTGCGCTTCAGCATGCGCTGACCCCGCCCTGTCATGTGACGTGACCTACCACTTGGTGGCTGAGTGGCTGTTGTTCCCAGTGGCTTCCACTTTGTTATAATCCCACTAACAGTTGAGCGTGGAATATTTAGTAGCCAGGAAATGTGACGGATGGACTTATTGCCCAGGTGGCCACCTATCACGGGACCACGCTTGGAGTCACTGAGCTCCTGAGAGTGACCCATTCTTTCACCAATGTTTGTAGAAGCCGTCTGCATGCCTAGGGGCTTGATTGTATACACCTGTGTCCATGGAGGGGATTGGAGCACCTGAATCACATGATATGGAGGGGATTGGAACACCTGAATCACATGATATGGAGGAGATTGGAAGACTGACATCACATGATAGGGAGGGGATTGGAAGACCTGAATTACATGATTGGGAGGGGATTGGAACACCTGAATCACAATATGGAGGGGATTGGAACACCTGAATCACATGATTGGGAGGGGATTGGAACACCTGAATCACATGATTGGGAGGGCGGGGACAATACTTTTGGCAATATAGTGTATATGTAAAGCGCTGCATAAATTGGCGGCACTATACAAGAACCTGTAATAAATAAAAAAATAAAATGTTTTTGTTTTATTCTAACCTATTTCTTGGACTTTTTTGGTTGTGTGTGTAACACACGGCACTGTTACTGTTTGCAGGATGTTGGAAGAGGAAGGGGCCATCTGTCAGCACCTGTGGTACTGAGCCCTTGTAGAAGTCAACTTGGGGTTCCCCAGGGAATGGAGTCTACGCCCCAGCTTGCTTCTTCACCAGAGCCCCTGATGGTGGGGATGGACTTGCAGCAAGCTGGGACCAGATCGCGGCCCCCAGATACGCCCAGCTGAGGATGAGGAGACCGCTCGCGGAAGCAGAGTACAATGGGCGGAGACAAACAGAATCCGATAGAATAGCCGAGGTCAGGATGGGCGGAAAACAAGCAAGGTCAGAGAATGAAGCCGGGGTCAGTACACGAGTAGTCAATGCAGGATACAGGCAATAGCAACACACAGGAGCTCCGACAACTAGGAAGTTGCTCAGGCAAAGTGGCCCAGACCAAGCATGTATTATATAGGCAGCCAAACAAGGAGGCGGGCCAGGAAGTGATGGAAGGGAAGGAAATGAAACCCAGAGAACAGCAGACGACGCCCATAGGTGAGCACAGACAACACATGTGACAGGGATCAGGAACAGCACTGCAGCAAGGAGGTAAGAACTCAAACAAGAAACTGCAGGCTAACTTGTGGCAACATCCCCAAACTCTTCCCACAAAGTTGGGAGCATGAAATTGTCCAAAATGACACCTTAAGAGTTCCCTTCACTGGAACTAGGGGGCCAAGCCCAACCCCTGAAAAACAACCCAACACCATAATCCCCCCTCCACCAAACTTTACACTTGGCACAATGCAGTCAGTCGAGTACCGTTCTCCTGTTAACCACCAAACCCAGACTTGTCCATTGGATTGCCAGACAGAGATGCATGATTGGTCACTCCAGAGAACATGTCTCCCCTGCTCTAGAGTCCAGTGGCAACGTGCTTTACACCACGGCATCCGACGCTTTGCATTGCACTTGGTGATGGAAAGCTTGGATGCAGCTGCTCGGCCATGGAAACCCATTCCATGAAGCTCTCTACGCACTGTTGTTGGGCTCATCTGAAGGCCACACCAAGTTTGGAGGCCACCTATCACAGGACCACGCTTGGAGTCACTGAGCTCCTGAGAGCGACCCATTCTTTCACCAATGTTTGTAGAAGCAGTCTGCATGCCTAGGGGCTTGATTGTATACACCTGTGTCCATGGAGGGGATTGGAACACCTGAATCACATGATATGGAGGGGATTGGAGCACCTGAATCACATGATATGGAGGGGATTGGAACACCTGAATCACATGATATGGTGGGGATTGGAGCACCTGAATCACATGATATGGAGGGGATTGAAACACCTGAATCACATGATATGGAGGGGATTGGAGCACCTGAATCACATGATTGGGAGGGGATTGGAACACCTGAATCACATGATATGGTGGGGATTGGAGCACCTGAATCACATGATATGGAGGGGATTGAAACACCTGAATCACATGATATGGAGGGGATTGGAACACCTGAATCACATGATTGGGAGGGGATTGGAGCACCTGAATCATATGATAGGGAGGGGATTGGAACACCCGAATCATATGATAGGGAGGGGATTGGAACACCTGAATCACATGATTGGGAGGGAATTGGAACACGTGAATCACATGATTGGGAGGGAATTGGAACACCTGAACCACATGATTGGGAGGGCGGGGACAATACTTTTGGCAATAGAGTCCATGGTGACACTGTACTGCTAGGGTGACAGTATGTAAAAAAAAAAAAAAAAAACACATAAATAATAATATAAAAAAATAAAATAAAAATGTAAAAAAAAATTTAAAAGTTATAATTTTTGGTTTATAAACTAATTTGGCTTATTTTTTTTTTTACTAAAAAATATATATTTTGGCCAAGATTTATGATGAAAAATTATTTATTTGCAAAATTTTATAAGAAAAACACTTTTTTTCAAAATTTTTGGACTTTTTCATTTACATAGCAAAAAAAATAAAAATCCAAGGGGTGAATAAATACCACCAAAATAAAGCTTTATCTGTCTCAAAAAAATGGTAAACAATTCATATGGGTACAGTGTTGCATGACCGCGCAATTGTCATTCAAAGTGTGATAGAGCTGAAAGGTGAAAATTGCCCTGGACAGGAAGGGGGGGAAAGTGTCCGGACTGGAAGGGGGGAAAGTGTCCGGACTGGAAGGGGGGGAAAGTGTCCGGACTGGAAGGGGGGAAAGTGTCCGGACTGGAAGGGGGGTGAAAGTGTCCGGACTGGAAGGGGGGAAAGTGTCCGGACTGGAAAGGGGGGGAAGTGTCTGGACTGGAAGGGGGGGAAAGTGTCCGGACAGGAAGGGGGGGAAAGTGTCCGGACTGGAAGGGGGAAAAGTGTCCGGACTGGAAGGGGGAGGAAAGTGTCCGGACTGGAAGGGGGTGAAGTGTCCGGACTGGAGGGGGGGAAAGTGTCTGGACTGGAAGGGGGGGGAAAGTGTCAGGACTGGAAGGGGGGGAAGTGTCCGGACTGGAAGGGGGGAAACTGTCTGGACTGGAGGGGGGGGGGGGGGGGGGGGGGGGGAAGCGTCCGGACTGGAAGGGGGGGAAGTGTCCGGACTGGAAGGGGGGGGGGAAAGTGTCCGGACTGGAAGGGGGGGGAAAGTGTCAGGACTGGAAGGGGGGGAAAGTGTCAGGACTGGAAGGGGGGGAAGTGTCCGGACTGGAAGGGGGGAAACTGTCTGGACTGGAAGGGGGGGGGGGGGAAGCGTCCGGACTGGAAGGGGGGGAAGTGTCCGGACTGGAAGGGGGGGAAAGTGTCCGGACTGGAAGGGGGGGAAAGTGTCCGGACTGGAAGGGGGGGAAAGTGTTCAGACTGGAAGGGGGGGGAAAGTGTCCGGACTGGAAGGGGGGGAAGTGTCCGGACTGGAAGGGGGGGAAAGTGTCCGGACTGGAAGGGGGGGAAAGTGTCCGGACTGGAAGGGGGGGGAAGTGTCCGGACTGGAAGGGGGGGGGGGGGAAAGTGTCCGGACAGGAAGGGGGGGAAAGTGTCAGGACTGGAAGGGGGGAAAGTGTCCGGACAGGAAGGGGGGGAAAGTGTCCGGACAGGAAGGGGGGGAAAGTGTCAGGACTGGAAGGGGGGGAAGTGTCCGGACTGGAAGGGGGGAAAACTGTCTGGACTGGAAGGGGGGGGGGGGGAAGCGTCCGGACTGGAAGGGGGGGAAGTGTCCGGACTGGAAGGGGGGGAAAGTGTCCGGACTGGAAGGGGGGGGAAAGTGTCCGGACTGGAAGGGGGGGAAAGTGTTCAGACTGGAAGGGGGGGAAGTGTCCGGACTGGAAGGGGGGGAAAGTGTCCGGACTGGAAGGGGGGGAAAGTGTCCGGACTGGAAGTGGTTAAGGGCACAGCAGCCGCCTGCTCAATAACAACCGACTCTTTTCAATTCTCCAAAAAATCCGAATGAATTTGAATGAGTCCAAAAATTGAATTAACTTTGTTACATATTCATCACTAGGTCCATTCGACAAATTTGAATACTTCCCAATCTCTGAAAAGTTGATTATCCTCTGAAAAAGTGAGTCTGAACGAACCAAAATAAAACATTTCTTTTTTCCTTTTATTTTGCCATGTGGTTCCTCTCATAATCCACACCAGACACGAAGGGGTTTTTTTTTTAATTTTTTTAACTGGCCCTTCTTTTGTGTGCTTTCTGCTGACAGCAGATGAATCATGGTTGTTAAAGCGGAGTTCCACTCACCTGTCAAAAAAATAAAAGTCAGCATCTACAAAAACTGTACAAAAACTGTAGCTGCTGACTTTTAAAAAACAGACACTTACCTGTCCCTCAGTCCTGTGGTGTGTCCCCCGCAGCCCGTTTCACCGGCCGTCCTGTATTCTAGGCGCCGGCATCTTCAGTGTGAGCACCCGGCTGTTATAGCTTGCGGTTTCACATCCGGGTACCCACTGCGCATGCGCAAGTAGCGCTGCGCTTCATGAATGGCCCCGTAGTCTTCTGGGACCTGTCATGTGTCCCAAAAGACTACAGGGAGAGAGGACACCTTCCGTTTCCGATCACCTAGGCAGTCCCTCCGGAAGTGGGAGCGGGTACCTGTCAAATTCAGGTACCTCCCCCCCCACCCGCTCCCCAAAGGTGCCAATCCTTAATGGGGAGCGGGGGTGAAGTCCTTAAAGCGGAACTTCCCCTTTTAGGTGGAGCTCCGCCTTAAGGACGCAGCGGCCGCCTGATCCTTAACAACTCGCTCTTCTCAACTATTCGAAAGATCCAAATTAATTTGAATGAATCCGAAAACTTGAATAACTTTGTTACAGATTTGTTACTAGGCCCATTTGGGAATTTAGATATACCCTAATCTCCGAAAATGAGATTTTCCTCTGAAAAGTGAGTCTGAACGAACCAAATGGCACATGTCTGTCTATCTAGAATGTAGTGGGCTGGAAGAGGCAGACCCTGGGCATGAATATTTATGTGGTGTTAGCCAATCCCTGGGGGAGGATGCCCAGCAGGTGGCTGAGGGGTGCATAAATAGTACGTGGGCTGAGACAGCCTGTTTTTTTCAAGCAGTAGAAGTTCCCAGCCTGAGGGGTTGGTGCCCTTCTGGGCAGTGCAACTGAAGTTCTAACAGGAGCTCATTGAGGTCCCAGCTAGGCTATCACTGGGGGGGGGGGCTGTCTTTCTGAGAGTAGCTGGAGCTGATCGCGGATCTGGTCTGGGGAATTCACGGGAGAAATGTCTGGCTGATATTGGAAGGAGGCAACCACGTATTTAAGGATAGAGTGAGTACAGACCTGAGTGCAGGACCCCCCTCCTCCACTGTTAATGCATGTCATAGAATGGGTGTACCCCCCAGCTTCTTTTCCCCCTTGCTTCTCTGCGCCCAGGGCAGCTGCCCCTCCTGCCCACCCCTTGTCCCAGCCATGGTTCGGAGACCCCTGCCCTAGACTATTCATTGATCCAGAGGAGTGACTGAGACTTTGTGCCTGGCTGCTTTTACCTATCTAGGAAACCTGGGACTACTCAGCGGGCCTTTCTGGGGGTGAGTGCCGCACTGATTGTATATTGTTACAGGATGGGGGTGGCAGGTGGATGCAGCCATATAAGGAGGCATAGATGGAGAATCGATCAAGTTTATGTTTGCAAAACAATTCAGAAAACAAGGAGTCGATCCAAATCAAAAATGAAAAAGAATCGAGGAGGCAAGCCAGCCAGCAGACAAGGAGGCTTAGTAACCTGGAATCGATGTTCCTGCCTAACGACAACATGGAGGAAGAGTCAAGAAACGTGTGATCTATGGTACGGTTGGGCTCTCAAGGGACATTGTAAGGCCTTGTAAATCCAACCTTTTTCCTTAGAGATGCCATATTTTTCCCATGCCAAGCCTGAAGCCTTGATTCAAACATATGCATTATAAAATCACACAATTGCGTAGTGCGACTCAAGGATCCACAGGTCAGGTGCAATGCTTTGGCCAATCACAGCGCATGATAAGCGTCACAAGTAGGCTCGGGTGACCCTGTCCCCTTGTGACGTCATCACAGTATTTAAGAACTGTCATCACTGCGCAGCTGTCACACGGCGTTGAGAGCGGAATGTTTTTCTTTTTTCGGGTCAGCGGTGGCGGCGGGTATTGTGATTGACGTCGGATCTACTTCGGGGGAATTTTTAAAATGTTTGTTTTTCATTAGGATTTGTCAAAGAATGTCTAATGTCAATTTTTACGCTACATTTTTTTTTCTGTGATTGAGTAACAATACCATGTACCATACTCATTCACATGAGGGGGGCAGAATCTGGGGGCCCCTTTTGTTAAAAGGGGCTTTCAGATTCTGATAAGCCCCCCATCCGCAGACCTCCACAACCACCGGCCATGGTTTGTGGGGAAGAGGCCCATCAACATGGGGACAAAGCACCACCCCCCCCATACTGACGGCATGTGGGCTGGTATGGTTCAGGAGGGGGGGCACTCATTCGTCCCCCCTTTCTTGAACTGCCGGGCTGCATGCTCGGAAAAGGGCCTGGGAAGGATTTTGGGTGGGGGCCACCACACCATTTTAAAAAAATGTATTGGCATGAAGTGTTCCCCTCAAAATCCATACTGGAGGGCTTGGTATGGATAAGGGGGATCCTACGGCATTTTTTTTTTCTTTACATTTTTTAATTTCCGGCAATTCTTTTTTCCATTCAGCTGAAACATGAATGGATGTCTCACTACTAACATACCGCGTGACTTCATCATCGAACTCCCTCCGGATTGTAGTCGCTGAGCGGGATCTCACCACACACTCAGATGCAGGAAGATACCGCTTAGAGAATTGTCTCCTCTGTTCGAAATTCGCAGTCAAACGTTCGCAATGCTCGCATGTTCATCGCAAACCAAACAAGGGGGTGTTCAGCCCATCACTAATACTTACCCCTCTATAATGGTTTTGTGCAGAGCAGCCCCGATCCCCCTCTTCTTGGGTCCCCCGCCGGTGCTCCTGCCCCTCCCTCCTGCCAAGTGCCCCCAGAGCCAGGGGCGTATTTACCACAAGGCAAACAAGGCATTTGACTAGGGTGGAATTTTTCAGGGGGACAGCAGCCTCATACAGGGGGCAAGCGCCATTTTTCAGGGGGGCAGCGCCGCCCCCCAAAGGAAGGGATGGAAGAAGGGACACACGCAGCATGGGGAACTGAGAGAACAGGTGGGCTTCTTGATGGAGCCTGACTCGTTCCTGGGGATGTCCGGAGCTGTGAAGGTGAGTGTCTTCTCTCTCGCAGGGTCGAGGGAGGGGTGTTGCCAGTGTATGGGGGGCAGTGGTAGTGGAAGGCTCTCTCAGGTGGGGGTGAGGGCTGGGGTGCTGTTGGTCAATGACAGGCTCTTTTTGTGGGGGAGGGGGGTGTTGGTCGGTGTCAGGGTCTCTCCGTGGGGGGGGGGGCAATTTTTGTGTTGCCTAGGGCAGCCCGAAGCCTAAGTACACCACTGCCCAGAGCAAGCAGCTTGCTATAGGTGCACCTGAACAGGCTCGCTCCTGAGCCACTGCCCCACGTGTTTATTCACATACAGAGCCTCTCTCTCCTCGTTGGCTCACTGGCTGTGATTGGCAGCAGCGGGAGCCAATGGCTCAGCCAATGAGAAGAGAGAGTTCTCAGAGACTTGAGGCCAATGCACATGTCTGGATTGTCATTCAGGTAAGTATTGGGGGGGGGGGGGAGGGGGAGCTGCGTACAGAAGGTTTTTTTACCTTCAGGCATAGAATGAACCTTTACAGCCACTTGGAGCCTCACAGCCTCATAGTATCTCCCATTGACCAGAATATCAGAACCGGCCAGAACCGCACATCTATGAATTCCATTACTTGTATCTATCTTTGCTGCGCTCTTTCCTTCTCCCAGCTGCTCTTCATATGCCAATCCGGTGACATAATGACAGGTAAGCCGCGCTAGAAGAGCAGATTTTCCATATAATTAAGCACTTTTGGCATCGGCCAAGAAATATTTTTAAATTTTGATTTGCATAAACAGAAAATATGAGAAAACAAAACCCCGGAGTAATTGGATTTAATAAAGTGACTGCCTGTCACATCCGAATCAGGCCGAGCCGGTGACAGGACACTCGGGCTCCACTACGGGATGTTTTGCATTGCAAAGTACTCGGGTGCGGAAATCATTTGCATCTAATGGACCGTATTCAGTCCATGTTCAGCCATACCTGAGAGGCACCTCATTAGACTGCAGGAGGTGCCTGTAGATGGAGAAAGGCAATGACACCTTCAAATGGCTGGAGCTGGAGGGAAGGAAGGAAAGAAGGAAGGAAGGAGAGAGAGAGAGAGAGAGAGAGAGGGAGAGAGGGGGGGGGGAGGGGGAGGGATGGGGAGAGGGAGGGAGAGAGAGAGAGGAAGAAAGGAAGGAAGGAGGAGGAGAGGGGAAGGAAAGGGAGAGAGAGATAGAGGAATGAAGGGAGAGAGAGAGAGAGGAAGGAAAGGGAGATAGAGAGAGAGAGAGAGAGAGAGAGGGGAGGAGGGAGGGGAGAGAGAGAGGGAGGGAGAGAGGAGGGAGGGGAGGAGAGAGAGAGGGAGGGAGGAAGGAAGGAAGGAAGAGGAAGGAAGAGAGAGAGAGGAGAGGAAGGGAGAGAGAGAGAGAGAGAGGGGGGGGGGGAGAGGGAGGGAGGAAGGAAGGAAGAGAGAGAAAGAGAAGAGAGAGAGAGAGAGAGAGAGAGAGGGAGAGGGGAGAGGAGGGAAGGAGGGAGGAAAGGAAGAGAGAGAGAGAGGAAGGAAGGAAGGAAGGGGGAGAGAGGAGAGGAAAAGGAGAGAGAGAGAGAAGAGAGAGAGGGATGGGAAGAGAGAGAGAGGGGGGGGGAGGAGGGAAGGAAGAGAGAGAGAGAAGGAAGGAAGGAAGGAAGGAAGGAAGGAAGGAAGGAAGGAAGGAAAGAAGAAAGAAAGAAGAAAGGAAGAAGGAAAAAAGAAAGGAAGAAAGAAAGAAAGAAAAGAAAGAAAAGAAAAGAAAGAGAAAGAAAGAAAGTGAGGAAAGAAAGAAAGAAAGGAAGAAAGAAAGAGAGAAGAAAAAGAAAGAAAGAAAAAGAAAGAAAGAAAAGAAAGAAAAGAAGAAAAGAAAGAAGAAAGAAAGAAAGAAAGAAAGAAAGGGGACGGAATAAATGGAGGAAGGAAGGATGGAAGGAAGAAAAGGGAAGAAAAGAAAGGGAAGAAAGAAAGGAAAAAGGAGGAGGAAGGAAAGGAGGGAAGAAAAGGGAGGAAAGGAGGGAATGGAGAAAGGAAGAAAGGAGGGACGGAAGGAAGGAATGGAAGAGGAAAGGAAGGAAGGAAGGAAGAAAAAGGGAGAGAAGGAGGGAATGGATGGAGGAAGGAAGGAAGGAAGGAAGGAAGGAAGGAAGAAAAGGGAGGGAAGGAGGGAATGGATGGAGGAAGGAAGGAAGGAAGGAAGGGAAGAAGGAAGGACGAATAGAAAGCTGTTGGACAATAATGAAACAATGCAAATATTACTAATATCTTTTATTCATATATCTACAGTATTGCTCAGATTTAACCCTTTCGCTGCCAGAGCCGTTTTAAAAAAAAAAAAAAAAAATTCTTGCACACGTTTAAAAAAAATCATTTTAGGCCTGAAGATTACACAAACCTCCCAAACATTATATATTTTTGGAAAGCAGAGACCAGAGAAAACATAGAAACATAGAAAAGTGATGGCAGAAAAAAACCAAGTGGTCCATTGAGTCTGCATGGTTCACATCAGACAGTGCTTCTTGAAACCAGTAAACCCAAAACAAGTGTCAGCAACACATCCAATATCATCACACTGATTGGAGTCAAGGTTGGCTCACTCCTGGCTCCAATTAGCTCTGGGAGAAGTCATTAAGCTAGGGCCTCACATACTTTTTCCTCCTGCACTGTGAATGTTTACTTGTTATGTGCAATTAAAACATGGCAAGATCTAATGTTTGTGTAGTATTATGTTCAGCAGACTGTGTTCTTCTATTGTTGTGACTTAGATGACGTTCAGAGCACATTTTATGCCCAATTCATGCAAAACTCCACGGAATCTCAAGGGGTTCACATACTTTTTCTTGCAACCGTATATAGATGAATCGGGACCTCCTCCCTCCTGCCTGGTGACCCCTCTAGTGATAGATCTATATAGAGGTATTGGGACTTCCTTCCTCCTGCCGGTGACCCCTCTAGTGATAGGATCTATATAGAGGTATCAGGACCTCCTTCCTCCTGCCGGTGACCCCTCTAGTGATATAAAGATCTATATAGAGGAATCAGGACCTCCTTCCTCCTGCCGGTGACCCCTCTAGTGATATAAAGATCTATATAGAGGAATCGGGACCCTCCTTCCTCCTGCCGGTGACCCCTCTAGTGATAGGATCTATATAGAGGAATCAGGACCTCCTTCCTCCTGCCGGTGACCCCTCTAGTGATATAAAGATCTATATAGAGGAATCAGGACCTCCTTCCTCCTGCCGGTGACCCCTCTAGTGATATAAAGATCTATATAGAGGAATCAGGACCTCCTTCCTCCTGCCGGTGACCCCTCTAGTGATAGCATCTATATAGAGGAATCAGGACCTCCTTCCTCCTGCCGGTGACCCCTCTAGTGATAGGATCTATATAGAGGAATCAGGACCTCCTTCCTCCTGCCGGTGACCCCTCTAGTGATAGATCTATATAGAGGAATCAGGACCTCCTTCCTCCGCCGGTGACCCCTCTAGTGATAGGATCTATATAGAGGAATCAGGACCTCCTTCCTCCTGCCGGTGACCCCTCTAGTGATATAAAGATCTATATAGAGGAATCAGGACCTCCTTCCTCCTGCCGGTGACCCCTCTAGTGATAGGATCTATATAGAGGAATCAGGACCTCCTTCCTCCTGCCGGTGACCCCTCTAGTGATATAAAGATCTATATAGAGGAATCGGGACCTCCTTCCTCCTGCCGGTGACCCCTCTAGTGATAGGATCTATATAGAGGAATCAGGACCTCCTTCCTCCTGCCGGTGACTCCTCTAGTGATAGGATCTATATGGAGGAATCAGGACCTCCTTCCTCCAGCCGGTGACCCCCTCTAGTGATATAAAGATATATATAGAGGAATCGGGACCTCCTTCCTCCTGCCGGTGACCCTCTAGTGATAGATCTATATAGAGGAATCAGGACCTCCTTCCTCCTGCCGGTGACCCCTCTAGTGATAGGATCTATATAGAGGAATCAGGACCTCCTTCCTCCTGCCGGTGACCCCTCTAGTAGATCTATATGATAAGATCTATATAGAGGAATCAGGACCTCCTTCCTTCCTCCTGCCGGTGACCCCTCTAGTGATAGGATCTATATAGAGGAATCAGGACCTCCTTCCTCCTGCCGGTGACCCCTCTAGTGATAGATCTATATAGAGGAATCAGGACCTCCTTCCTCCCGCCGGTGACCCCTCTAGTGATAGGATCTATATAGAGGAATCAGGACCTCCTTCCTCCTGCCGGTGACCCCTCTAGTGATATAAAGATCTATATAGAGGAATCGGGACCTTCTTCCTCCTGCCGGTGACCCCTCTAGTGATAGGATCTATATAGAGGAATCAGGACCTCCTTCCTCCTGCCGGTGACCCCTCTAGTGATATAAAGATCTATATAGAGGAATCGGGACCTCCTTTCTCCTGCCGGTGACCCCTCTAGTGAAAGGATCTATATAGAGGAATCAGGACCTCCTTCCTCCTGCCGGTGACCCCTCTAGTGTGATAGGATCTATATGGAGGAATCAGGACCTCCTTCCTCCAGCCGGTGACCCCTCTAGTGATAGGATCTATATAGAGGAATCGGGACCTCCTTCCTCCTGCCGGTGACCCCTCTAGTGATAGATCTATATAGAGGAATCAGGACCTCCTTCCTCCTGCCGGTGACCCCTCTAGTGATAGGATCTATATAGAGGAATCAGGACCTCCTTCCTCCTGCCGGTGACCCCTCTAGTGATATAAAGATCTATATAGAGGAATCGGGACCTCCTTCCTCCTGTTGGTGACCCCTCTAGTGATATAAAGATCTATATAGAGGAATCAGGACCTCCTTCCTCCTGTTGGTGACCCCTCTAGTGATATAAAGATCTATATAGAGGATTAGGACCTCCTTCCTCCTGCCGGTGACCCCTCTAGTGATATAAAGATCTATATAGAGGAATCGGGACCTCCTTCCTCCTGCCGGTGACCCCTCTAGTGATATAAAGATCTATATAGAGGAATCGGGACCTCCTTCCTCCTGCCGGTGACCCCTCTTGTGATAGATCTATATAGAATAATCGGGACCTCCTTCGTCCTGCCGGTGACCCCTCTAGTGATATAAAGATCTATATAGAGAAATCATGACCTCCTTGACTAAATTTGAATTTATTGGATATTTTCAAGTTGAAAATATTTGTGTTTTTTTACAAAATTTGTCTGTTTTCGTTTATATCACAAAAAATAAAAAAACAGTGGTGATCAAATACCACCAGAAGAAAGCTCTACTTGTTTGGAAAAAAAAGGACATACATTAATTTGGGTAAAGTGTTGCATGACTGAGCAATAAACAGGTAAATTAGCGCAGTGCCAAATAGCAAAAAATGGCCCGGACAGGAAGGGGGGAACCCTTCCAGGGCTGGAGTGGTAACACAGTAACAATCAGCAAAAGGTTGCCGATCTTTGGGGGCAATAAATATCAAACATCCACTTTGTATCTACATAACTACTTACACGGTCCTCAGCCCCACCACCCGGCTCGGGGACAAACCCAACTCTCGATACCTCATTTCAACTTTCTAGTTAGCCCACTATCATCCACCATTCCACGGGGGACTCCATACCTTAGGTGGGTCCCCAATATGATAATCACAAAAAACGCCTTCAAAGACCCCAACTGTCATGCCATTATGACCACCCAATGAGACTTGATCCAGTACAAGGGGCAGGAAGGCGGGAACTTTCTTCTTCAATGATGCTTCTCCCCGGAACTTACGGTCCCGCCTACAAAAAACCCCCTGCAGGTCCTCTTCCCACTGTGAACCCACCAATCTTCTATTTGAGTGAACCCCATCTCTCCTTGATTTCCCCGTTTCCCAATCATGCTAGTCCTTCGCTATAATTATAATTTATTTTTTTATTGCTTCGGCTATACTGAACAGCTTGGAGTGCTCTACGGAATAGGCAAGTGAACCGCCCCCCTCCTTCCCGGTGTCTTTACCGCTGACAGCTCCGAGTATATTAGAGGAGTCAGAACATGCAAAATACTCAAAGAATAACAGAGCTTGACATGTCCCATCGGGCGTATGGACGTGGTGCAGCACCTTAAATATTTATGATCTGTAAAGATTATGTATAGCTTGGCATATTCCTAAATTGGCTTTATTCCCAGCAGAAATCCTGAGGTTCTGCCTTCGTTCTACTTCTCAGTGGCTCCATATGGGTCCTAATAACCCCTGTTTTACCGCCAATGTAATTTGATTAATAAGCTGCCATTGTGGTTCTTAGTAGCAAAACGTAACAGTTCCCTGCAAATGACTTTTATCTTAAAGGCAGCTCTAGGCAGCTAAATACTAGTTCAGTCGGCACACAATATTCGAGTGGTATTTATAAAGCAACCAGTGTGACATTCGCCAAACATTCGCCATGGGTGTATCTACCTGCTGCACGTGTTTTAAATTGCAATGGTTGATTAACCCCTCCCCTACCAGCACTTCTACCCTCTTCCTGCCTACTGGGCACTTCTACCCCCTTCCTGCCTACCGGGCACTTCTACCCCCTTCTGCCTACCGGGCACTTCTACCCCCTTCCTGCCTACCAGGCACACTTCTACCCCCTTCCTGCCTACCAGGCACTTCTACCCCCTTCCTGCCTACAGGACACTTCTACCCCCTTCCTGCCTACAGGACACTTCTACCCCCTTCCTGTCCACCGGGCACTTCTACCCCCTTCCTGCCTACCGGGCACTTCTACCCCCCTTCCTGCCTACCGGGCACTTCTACCCCCTTCCTGCCTGCTGGGCACTTCTACCCCCTTCCTACGTACCGGGCACTTCTACCCCCTTCCTGCCTACCGGACACTTCTACCCCCTTCCTGCCTACCGGACACTTCTACCCCCTTCATGCCTACAGGGCACTTCTACCCCCTTCCTGCCTACCGGACACTTCTACCCCCTTCCTGCCTACAGAGCACTTCTACCCCCTTCCTGCCCTCCAGGCACTTCTACCCCCCTTCCTGCCCGGGCACTTCTACCCCTTCTGCCTGGGCACCCCCTTCCTCCTGCCCTCCAGGCACTTCTACCCCCTTCCTCCTGACACCTACCCCCTTCCTGCCTACAGGACACTTCTACCCCCTTCCTGCCTACAGGACACTTCTACCCCCTTCCTGCCTACCGGGCACTTCTACTCCCTTCCTGCCCACCGGGCACTTCTACCCCTTTCCTGCCTACCGGGCACTTCTACCCCCTTCCTGCCTACCGGGACACTTCTACCCCTTCCTTCCTGCCTACCGGACACTTCTACCCCCTTCCTGCCTACCGGGCACTTCTACCCCCTTCCTGCCTACAGGGCACTTCTACCCCCTTCCTGCCTACCGGACACTTCTACCCTCTTCCTGCCTACCGGGCACTTCTACCCTCTTCCTGCCTACCGGGCACTTCTACCCCCTTCCTGCCTACCGGACACTTCTACCCTCTTCCTGCCTACAGGACACTTCTACCCCCTTCCTGCCTACCGGGCACTTCTACCCCCTTCCTGCCTACCGGACACTTCTACCCTCTTCCTGCCTACCGGGCACTGTCACCCCCTTCCTGTCCAGGCCAATTTTCAGCTTTCAGCGCTATCACGCTTTGAATGACAGTTGTGCAGTCATGCAACACTGTACCCATATGAAATTGTTATCATTTTTTTCACACAAATACAGCTTTCGTTTGGTGGTAATTACTCGCTGCTGGGGGTTTTATTTTTTGTGCTATAAAAAGAGGAAAAAATTAGAAAAAAAAAGTTTTTCTTTTTTTCTATTATAAAATTTTGCACACAGGGAATTTTTCTCCTTCACTGATGTGCGTTGATGAGGCTGCACTGATGGGCACTGATAGGCAGCACTGATGGGCACTGATAGGCAGCACTCATGGGCACTGGTAGGCAGCGCTGTTGTGCACTGATGAGGTGGCACGGATAGGCAGCACTGATGGGCTCTGATAGGAGGCACTGATAGATGACATTGATAGGCGGCACTGATAAGCTGGCACTGATGATGCTGCACTGATGGGCGGCACTGATGGGCAGCAATGCTGGGTGGCACTGTTGGGCAGCACTGCTGAGTGGCACGGCAGGGCACAGGTGGGTGGCACTAATGAGTACAGGTGGGCGGCACTGATGGGTACAGGTGGGTGGCACTGTTGGGCACTGATGATCAGTGCCGATCACTTTTCTGACAATTGTCGGCTATTGGCAGTACTTTCCTCACACTGTGACAGTGCAGCCGATAACCGGCAACTGTATAAACCTGGTGATCTGCTGTGTCATTGGACACAGCTGATCATGTGGTAAAAGGCCGCCGTGATTGGCCATTTATGGTATCCGCAGGACACAGCGATCACCAGCTGTATCGGGTGCGCGCTGTTGGGAGCGCGCAGGGGGCGTGTGTTCTGGAATGATGTCCATGGACGTTGTCCCAGAACCAGACAACCGCACTGTAGCCGTCCTTTGGCTATAGCGTGGTAGGGAACTGGTTAAAGCAGAACTAAACTCTGTCAATCCACATGAACTGCGTATTCCTTAGGCTGCTAGTATTAGGAAATAGATAGGAAGGGAGATTAGACTTACCTGTGTAACGCCCTCTAGGTTACTCAGGTTTTGTTTTGTTTTTTTTTAGCGAGTAGCAGCCTGAGATGAGTCAGCCTAGGAGTGAAGCAGTGAGTTCACCTCAGGCAGGCTGGGAGGTTCTACAGGTCAGGACTTTGGAGCCCTCCCACCTTTCCAGAAACTGGAGAACTTTCTGAGGGGTGGAATAGGGTAGGAGGCCCATATCTGCATGTTTGAGGGATCTTCACCAATTCACTAGCAAGAGGCTGGGCATGGTGACCAGGGCAACCCTCAAATATGACAGAGCCTGGGAAGAGAAGGGAGTTGGGTGGAAGATGGAATGAGAGAAAGGCTGAAGTATGGAGCCTGGGAGGGGGCCCCAGAGGGGGGAGCCTACCTACAGCCTGGTTGCTGGACAGGAGGATCTCCACTGCCCTAAGTCCCACAGGGAGGACATCCTGAGCAGCAGGGAAGGAGCCAGCCCAGTGAAAGGCCTGAAAGCAGCTACCAACCCACCATGCTGACAGGACAGGACAGTGTGAGGACTCCTACACTCCCAGGGCCAGATAAGGGGAGGGGGCAGTCTGGTGCCATACCCAACTAGTCTTCACCTAGGACTGCTTAACTGCTAGCTTCTGGGACTTCTTGCTCAGGGATACCCTCAGTACAGTTGGTTGGAGAGGAAGATTCATCCGGGGTCTGAGGAGGTACACAAGAAAGGGACTACAGTTCTCTGTAAAGGAACAGTGCTATATTTTTGCTTCTCTACATTTTTCTACAGTTATTTAGGCATCCCATATACCTCTAAAAAAAAAACAGCTCAAGGACTGCTTACTGACTCTGAAGGTACAAGTGTGCAAAATGCTTGTTGCCTGACTGTGCAGAGCATAGGAAAACCCAAACCAAATCCAGCAGCCCTTATGACAGTAGCGCTACACTTGTTTTACACTTTTTTTTTAAACACTTCTTCATTTACTTCTTGGTATCTAGTTGTTCTGCTTTGCGTCTTTTAAGGTTCTTTGCGGTAAAAGCAAGGAAGCTATAAAAACCTCTGGAGTGTATTACATACATATATACACACATACACTATTGCCAAAAGTATTACGCCTGAACTGTAATGACCTCCCAGTCTTAGTCCGTAGGGTTCAATATTGAGTTGGCCCCGCCCTTTGCACCTATAACAGCTTCAACTCTTCTGGGAAGGCCGTCCACAAGGTTTAGGAGGGTGTCTATGGGAAGGTTGGACCATTCTTCCAGAAGCACATTTGTCAGGTCAGGCACTGATGTCGGGGGAGGAGGCCTGGCTCGCAGTCTCCGCTCTAATTCATCCCAAAGGTGTTCTATGGGTTGAGGTCAGGACTCTGTGCAGGACAGTCAAGTTCCTCCACCCCAAACTGGCTCCTCCATGTCTTTATGGACCTTGCTTTGTGCACTGGTGGGCAGTCATGTTGAAACAGGAAGGGGCCATCCCAAACTCTTCCCACAAAGTTGGGAGCGTGAAATTGTCCAAAATGTCACCTTAAGAGTTCGCTTCTCTGGAACTAGGGGGCCAAGCCCAACCTCTGAAAAATAACCCCACACCATTTTCCCCCTCCACCAAACTTTACACTTGGTGCAATGCAGTCAGGCAAGTACCATTCTCCTGGCAACAGCCAAACCCAGACACATCCATCGGATGGCCAGACAGAGAAGCGTGATTGGTCACTCCAGAGAACATGCCTCCACTGCTCTAGAGTCCAGTGGCGGCGTGCTTTACACCACGGCATCCGCCGCTTTGCATTGCACTTGGTGATGGAAGGCTTGGATGCAGCTGCTCAGCCATGGAAACCCATTCCATGAAGCTCTCTACGCACTGTTGTTGGGCTCATCCTGAAGGCCACACCAAGTTTGGAGGTCTTTAGCTATTGACTCTGCAGACAGTTGGTGACTTCTGCGCACTGTGCGCTTCAGCATGCGCTGACCCCGCCCTGTCATGTGACGTGGCCTACCACTTGGTGGCTGAGTGGCTGTTGTTCCCAGTTGCTTCCACGTTGTTATAATCCCACTAACAGTTGAGCGTGGAATATTTAGTAGCCAGGAAATGTCACGGATGGACTTATTGCCCAGGTGGCCACCTATCACGGGACCACGCTTGGAGTCACTGAGCTCCTGAGAGCGACCCATTCTTTCACCAATGTTTGTAGAAGCCGTCTGCATGCCTAGGGGCTTGATTGTATACACCTGTGTCCATGGAGGGGATTGGAAGACCGGCATCACATGATAGGGAGGGGATTGGAGCACCAGAATCACATGATGGGAGGGGATTGGGGATATGGAGGGGATTGGCACCTGAATCACATGATATGGAGGGGATTGGAGTGATATGGAGGGATTGGAACACAATACTTGGGAGGGGATTGGCTGAATCACAATATGGAGGGGATTGGAGCACCAGAATCACATGAGGGGAAAGCCTGAATACATGATTGGAGTATGGGGACAATACTTTTGGCAATATAGTGTATATGTAAAGCGCTGCATACATTGGTGTTGCTATATAAGTAAATAAATAAAACCTGTATTTGTTTTTATTATCACCTATTTCTTTGACTTTTTTGGTTGTATGTGTAACACACTCGGCACTGTTACTGTTTGCAGGATGTTGATTAACCACAAGTTGGGGGTGTTCCACAGTTTAGCTATCACTTGAGTTTATTTATTTATTTCAGGTACTTATAAAGCGTCATCAATTTACGCAGCGCTTTACATATATATTGTACATTCACATCAGTTCCCGCCCCTGAGGAGCGTACAATCTAAGGTCCCTAACTCACATTCATACATACACATACTAGGGCCAATTTAGACAGGAGCCAATTAACCTACCAGCATGTCTTTGGAGTGTGGAAGGAAACCGGAGTACCTGGAGGAAACCCACACAGGCACAGGGAGAACATGCGAACTCCAGGCAGGAGGATTCGAACCAACAACCCTAGTACTGCCAGGTGGAAGTGCTAACCATTTAGCCACTGTGCAGCCCAAGCAAGGTATTATTGAACATGTATGCTGGAGGCAGGACTGTTATGCCTGGACATATCGAAAGCAGACTACATTTCCCCGAGGAGCTGGAGAAGGGGAGGAACCTTTATAACTGAAAGCTCAGGGACTTCCTGAGGGAGAAGAGAGAGACTGTGTGAGAGGGAGGATGTGTGCTGGACGCTGGTAGGGCTTGCTGGGCTCGGCAGGCCCAGACCAGATCGGGTTGCATCGGAAGGACTACAGATGGCCGGTGCTGCTAGCAGGAGAGCTAACCCTGCAGGCCGACAGATTGTGGAATCGTGCCCGGTATCATTCTGTTCTCTGAAGGACCAAGAGGACAAGGGGGGGCCCCCAACCAAGAGACCATTCTTCACTCCTCCCAGACTGCAGACTTGGTGAGAGGCTTCCACAACCCAAACTGTCCTCAGTTGCCAGATTTCCAGTTTTGTTCTCAGCTATATCAGTGCAGAACATTTTGCATCACAGTTTACCACCTGCAACACGGACTTCTTAGCCCAATTACCGCGGCCTTCCGTGTATGTGCCCCCCCCCCCCCCATTGTTCTGAACGTAGGACTACTTCTGCAGCACATGTGTCCTTGTGGACAACGACACTGCTAATACCTCATCTCCAATATATTATAGCCATAAAGGAGCTTGCTTCATCGAGTTAATTCCCCATCTATTGGAATACAAATTCTATTGGAGTCACGCCCACCGCTCCTTAATCTACACGGCTCAAAAAAATGAAAGGCAGACTTTGTAATCCGAGTCTGGCATCAAAGTCAATGACACTCCTGGGATATTGATCTGATCAAGTAAGTAACAGAGGGGGTTGTTCATCAGTTTCAGCTGCTTTGGGGTAAGTGAAATTAACAACAGGTGCACTAGATGGGCAACAATGAGATGACCCCCAAAACAGGAATGATTTTACAGGTGGAGGCCACTGACATTTTTTTCCCTACTCTTCTTTTCTGACTTTTTTTCACTCATTTTGCATTTGGCTCGGATCAGCGCCACTACTGGTAGCATGAGGCTGGTAGCATGAGATCAATACCATGGAGGAGATTCCAGGAGACGAGAGCATGGAGGAGATTCCAGGAGACAAGAGCATGAAGGAGATTCCAGGAGACAGGCAGTTACTCTAGGAGAGCTGGACAGGGCCGTAGAAGGTCCTTAACCCATCAGCAGGACCGGTATCTGCTCCTTTGTGCAAGGAGGGACAGGATGAGCCCTGCCAGAGCCCTACAAAATGACCTCCTGCAGGCCACTGGTGTGAATGTCTCCGACCAAACAATCAGAAACAGACTTCATGAGGGTGGCCTGAGGGCCTAACGTCCTTTAGTGGGCCCTGTTCTCACTGCCCAGCACCATAGAGCTGGATTGGCATTTGCCATTTATCACCAAAAAAAGGGTCTGGAGAAGCCGTGGAGAATGTTCTGCTGCCTGTAACATGGTTCAGTATGACCGTTGTGGTGGTGGGTCAGTGATGGTCTAGGGAGGCATATCCATGGAGGAACGCACAGACCTCTACAGGCTAGACAATGGTACCCTGACTGCCATTAGGTATCGGAATAAAAATCCTTGGACCCATTGTCAGACCCTACGCTGGTGCAGTGGGTCCTGGGTTCCTCCTGGTGCAGTGGGTCCCTGGGTTCCTCCTGGTGCAGTGGGTCCTGGGTTCCTCCTGGTGCTGTGGGTCCTGGGTTCCTCCTGGTGCAGTGGGTCCTGTGTTCCTCCTGGTGCAGTGGGTCCTGGGTTCCTCCTGGTGCAGTGGGTCCTGGGTTCCTCCTGGTGCAGTGGGTCCTGGGTTCCTCCTGGTGCAGTGGGTCCTGGGTTCCTCCTGGTGCACGGCAATGTAAAACAAACCCAAAATGTCCTCCAGGACCGGAGTGTAAATCTCAATATCCACACTGAGATGCAGTCATGGCCAAAAATCTTGCCCCCCCTGCATTTCTGTCAGATAACGCACCGCTTAACCCAGAAAATTGCTGCAATTACAAATGTTTTGGCATTCTCATGTTTATTTCTTTGGTTTGTATTGATATGACACAAAAAAGTGGAGAAACAAAAAGCCAAATCTGACCCATTCCACACAAAACCCCAAAAATGAACTGGACAAAATTATTGGCACCCTCCATGTAATATTTGGTGGCACACTCCTTGGAAAAAAGAAATCACTGAAATCCATGGCTTCCTGTAACCATCAATGAGTTTCTTCCATCTTTCTACTGGAATTTTGGATCGCTCTTCTTTCTCCAACTGCTCCGGGTCTCTCAGATTGGAAGGTTCCTTTTCCCAGCTGCTGGTCTGAGATCTCTCCACAGGAGCTCTATGGGATGGAGATCTGGACTCATTGCTGTTCAGTTCAGTCCTCTCCAGCGCTTTGTCTGAAACCATTTCTGGGGCTTTTTGACGTGTGCTTTGAGTCATTGTCCTGCACAGGTGTTCTGTGCATTTCCATGCAGACAATCCCATCCATATCAATTGGGACACAACGGCTGCTTCGACACAGCCACTGCTCCCAGCGTGACATTCATGTGGGCGTGTCCCTGAACTCAGACTGTCTGTATTTGGGGCCATGCACCTACACCCGCACCGATGTCAGATCTGTCCTTGCAGCATCTGCGTCCCAGTTGATATGAATAGGACTGACTGTGCATGGATGCATGAACACCTGTGCATCCCCGTGCAGTTAAACACGGCCCACCATGGGCGTACGCTTCGGCACACCCCATTGAACGATTCCTTAGTAGGAATTTTTCAGGAATTTTGTAAGTTATGTTTCAGTTTTGTGTGCAAGTAAGGATTTTAGTGGGTTTTTTTGTGAAAATATCAATTTGATAAACATTTGCGTAACTATGGCAGGCCTAAAAAAAAATCAGTAGCACCTTTTTTTATTCTACTGGGCACGTGCTTTCAGAAAATACATGGTTTGAGGACGGGGGGGGGGGTCTTTTACAAACTCTGAATGTTGTTAAGTGAAAAATGAAAAAATCTCCAGATTTTTAGAGAGGGTTATGTGCAGTGTTAGTTTTCTGCCACAAATAGCGTTTTGCTTTTAGGCCGTAAAGTCCCATTTTGGCCTCCTCTGACCAGAGCCCCTTCTTCCACATGTTTGCTGTGTCCCCCACATGGCTTCTTACAAAACGGGACTTCTTATGGCTTTCCTCCAACAATGGCTTCCTTCTTGTTACTCTTCCATAAAGGCCAGATTTGTGGAGTGACGACTAATAGTTGTCCTGAGGACAGATTCCCCCCCTGAGCTGTGATCTCTGCAGCTCCTCCAGAGTTCCCATGGGCCTCTTGGCTGCTTCTCTGATGAATGCTCTCCTTGCCCGGCCTGTCAGTTTAGGTGGACGGCCATGTCTTGGTAGGTTGGCAGTTGTGCCGTACTCTTCCCATGTTCGGATGATGGATTGAACAGTGCTCCGTGAGATGGTCAAAGCTTGGGAGATTCATTTATAACCTCACCCTGCTTTAAAACTCTCCACAACTTTATCCCTGACCAGACTGGTGTGTTCCTTTGCCTTCATGATGCTGTTTGTTCACTAATGTTCTCTAACAAACCTCTGAGGTCTTCATAGAACAGCTGGATTTATACTGAGATTAAATGATACACAGGGATACTCTATTTACTAATTAGGTGACTTCTGAAGGCAATTGGTTCCACTAGATTTTAGTTAGGGGCAGGAGCAGGCAGACAACTCATGGGGCCCCCGGGCAATAGGGGATCATGGGGCCCCTGTGTCCTTGCCTACACTCAAAGCACACCCAAAAAAGCCTATAAAAGGTACCAGGGGCATTTCATGGGGCCCCCTACTGACCCCGGGCCCTCGGGCAGTGCCTGAGTGCTTGAATGGTCAGTCCGCCCTTGGTTAGGGGTATCAGAGTAAAGGGGGCTGAATACAAATGCTCAACACACTTTTCAGATATTTATTTGTAAAATAGTTTGAAAACCATTTCTCATTTTCCTTCCACTTCACAATTATGCGCCACTTTGTATTGGTCCATCACATCCAATCCCAATAAAATACATTGACGGTTTTGGTTGTATCATGACAATGTGGGAGACATTTCAAGGGTAGGAAGACTTTTTCAAGGCAGTGTACATTCAGTGCCAGAAGTGCTGGAACAGCCTTCCCCAATGTTCCCACCCAAAGAAAAGCCCTGGATCCCGGTAATATTTGCTTGCCCATGCAGACTGACACCCTCAATCTTTTTATCTCTCTAATTCACTGTTACCAAAATAACTTTCCTTTCCTGAATTGTGATATAACCCGCTGAACGTCTTTGTTGACTCCGGAGTGATATTATCCTGTAAGAATTGGGGAGCGGAGGGATCACTGATAAATTTGTATGCCGGCCCGGCAGGCGATAGCCCGTTGTCACCCCGGTGCTAGGATGGGGCTGTTTGTCAGTCTGGTTTATGACCCACCAAGCCTTTATCTGTCCTTCAATAACAGAGCCGGAATTTATAGCTGTCTGAGTCCAGTAAATTTTATCATTGCCGAGTCTGGAAGCATGTCAGGGCTGACAGTTTATGGGAGATGTGAGGGTTTAAATAATGTAGTTTAAGTGCTGAGATGGGATCGCGCTTCTGTACATCTCGCCATTTCTCTCCGGATTTAGTGCTACATAGTCAAAACATGTCCAACTCAAAGGCAATTTGCATGCGAACGGCCTAAACTACAACGTAAGCTGAAGGTTAACAGAGGTAGAAGGGTAACTCGTCACTTGTTTTACAATCATCGGGAACACTTTAGAAGTTATTTGAACCCTCCTTCTACTAAGGGCGCAGATATTGTCTCATCCCTGTAGGACATTATATTGTTTTTGTGCGAGTTTCTCGAACCTGACGGCTGGAGGTCAAGTTACTTCACCACGTACACTTGGAAGAGTAGAAAAGAAGCTGAGCTCACTGAGCTCCTAGACAGTCTGAGGTGAAACCTGGCAGCGTCGGTTGGACTGAAACATGACATCCCAGAGGGATTCTATTGGGTTTAGGTCAGGCGAGCGTGGGAGCCATTCAGTGATATCAATTCCTTCATCCTCCAGGAACTGCCTGCATACTCTCCCCACATGAGGCCGGGCATTGTTGTGCATCAGGAGGAACCCGGGACACACTGCACCAGGAGGAACCCAGGACCCACTGCACCAGGAATGAACCCAGGACCCCCTGCACCAGGAACGAACCCAGGACCCCCTGCACCAGGAGGAACCAGGACCCCCTGCACCAGGAGGAACCCAGGACCCACTGAACCAGAGTAGGGTCTGACAATGGGTCCAAGGATTTGAACCCGATACCTAATGGCAGTCAGGGTGCCATTGTCTAGCCTATAGAGGTCTGTACATCCCTCCATGGATATGCCTCCCCAGACCATCACTGACCCACCACCAAAACGGTCATGCTGAACCATGTTACAGGCAGCAGAACATTCTCCACGGCTTCTCCAGACCCTTTCACATCTGTCACATGTGCTCAGGGGGAACCTGCTCTCATCTGTGAAAAGCACAGGGCGCCAGTGGTGGACCTGCCAATTCTGGGGTTCAATGGCCAATACCAATCCAGCTCTATGGTGCTGGGCAGTGAGCACAGGGCCCACTGGAGGATGTCGGACCCTCAGGCCACCCTCATGAAGTCTTTTTCTGATTGTTTGGTCAGAGACATTCACATCATTGGCCTGCTGGAGGTCATTTTGTAGGGCTCTGGCAGGGCTCATCCTGTTCCTCCTTGCACAAAGGAGCAGATACCGTTCCTGCCGACGGGTTAAGGACCTTCTACGACCCTGTCCAGCTGTCCTAGAGGAACTGCCTGTCTCCTGGAATCTCCTCCATGCTCTTGTCTCCTGGAATCTCCTCCATGCTCTTGTCTCCTGGAATCTCCTCCATGCTCTTGTCTCCTGGAATCTCCTCCATGCTCTTGAGACTGTGCTGGGAGACACAGCAAACCTTCTGGCAGTGGCATGTATTGATGTGCCATCCTGGAGGAGTTGGACTGCCTGTGCAACCTCTGTAGGGTCCAGGTATGGCCTCATGCTACCAGTAGTGACACTGACCCGAGCCAAATGCAAGGCTAGTGAAAAACAGTCAGAAAAGATGAGTAGGGAAAAAAATGTCAGTGGTCTCCACCTGTAAAACCATTCCTGTTTTGGGGATCGTCTCATTGTTGCCCATCTAGTGCACCTGTTGTTAACTTCATTAACACCAAAGAAAATTAAACTGATTAACAACCCCCTCTGCCAGGGGCATATTCACCACAAGGCAAACAAGGTATTTGCCTAGGGCGGTATTTTTTTTTTTGAAGGGAGGGGGCAGAAGAAGGGACACACTCAGCATGGGGACCAGGTGGGATCTGTGAGAGGCTGCGGGCTGCTTGACTGTGTATGCAGAGTGTTGTGTGGGTTTTGAACAGTTATTGATTAACGGGAAACTTAGTAGTAGTTTTGTGTTATCAATTATGTTATTGTAAAAGTAATCATCAATATCTGTATATATCATATGGCCTCGTATACCAGGACATGCTGTGGGAAGTTGGGTACCTTTGACCTTTGTATTCTGTGGTGAGGCTCAAACTAGATTTGACCAGTTTTTGGAACCACTATATAAATGCTTGTAATACAAAGAGTCAGTGGAGTTTGACTCATATTTAAGTATAAGTGGCGGGCTGTAGTCACCAGGAACTCGAGGAAGGGTTG
Source organism: Staurois parvus (assembly GCA_951230385.1). Taxonomy (NCBI): domain Eukaryota; kingdom Metazoa; phylum Chordata; class Amphibia; order Anura; family Ranidae; genus Staurois; species Staurois parvus. The sequence continues at coordinate 161,765 of CATNWA010016762.1, forward strand.
AAACCCCCCCTGGTCTGGAACGATGCTGTATTTATCTATTTGTATCATCTGTAATGCCTCTTTTACCACTTCCTGTCCGGCCCATGTACATAAACGGCCAGATGGGAACAGTGCTGGGGAGGGTTGCCATTCATAAACGGCGCCCGCCATTTTAGTCTGTGCACCGATCGTTGTATGGGACCTCTGTGTGAGGTCTGATCATGTGATCACTGATTGCCCAATCAGTGATCACATGAAAAGTAGTAAGCAAGATGTCACTTCTGACATCATTGCTTACTACGTGTGAAACCTGTGAATGAGCACAGAGGTCACATGGTACAGGGCCCTTCACAACAGCCTTGTACCATGTGACAAGCTGTGACCAATCACAGCTCACTCAGTATTTCTCAATGGCTGCAAAAAAATGCAGCCAGAGAGAAGGAGAAGTTATATAGAAGTTACAGCCTTTATGGGTATAAAAGCAATAAGTGTTAAAAAAAAAAAAAACTTTATCACCCCCCACAAGTGGTACAGTGTCTCTACTGCTAGGGTGAGAGTATGTGAAAAAAATAAATAAAACATAAATAATAATTAAAAAAAAATAAAATAAGAATATAAAAACATTTTTTTTTAAATTATTTTGGTTATAAACTAATTTGGCTTTTTTTTTTTTTTTTTTTTTTGATAAAAAGATAAATGAATACATTTTAGCCAAGATTTATGAAGAAAGATTGCAACATTTTATAAGAAAAACACTTTTTTTTTAAATTTTTGGACATTTTCATTTATATAGCAAAAAAAATAAAAATCCCAGCGTGAATAAATACCACCAAAATAAAGTTTTATCTGTCTCAAAAAAATGCTAAAATATTCATATGGGTAGTGTTGCATGACCGCGCAATTGTCATTCAAAGTGTGATAGCGCTGAAAATTGGTCTGGACTGGAAGGGAGTGAAAGTGTCCGGACTGGAGGAGGGGAAAGTGTCCGGACTGGAAGGGGGGTGAAAGTGTCTGGACTGGAAGGGGGTTAAAGTGTCCGGGCTGGAAGGGGGTGAAAGTGTCCGGACTGGAAGGGGGCGAAAGTGTCCGGACTGGAAGGGGGGGAAAGTGTCCGGACTGGAAGGGGGGAAAGTGTCCAGACTGGAAGGGGGTGAAAGTGTCCGGACTGGAATGGAGCGAAAGTGTCCAGACTGGAAGGGGGTGAAAGTGTCCGGACTGGAAGTGGGTGAAAGTGTCCTGACTGGAAGGGGAGGGGGGTGTTCGGACTGGAAGGGGGGGGAAAGTGTCCGGACTGGAAGGGGGAAGTGTCCGGACTGGAAGGGGTGAAAGTATCCGGACTGGGAAGGGGGGTGGTTGAAAGTGTCCGGACTGGAAGGGGGTGAAAGTGTCCGGACTGGAAGGGGGGTGAAAGTGTCCGGACTGGAAGGGGGGGTGAAAGTGTCCGGTCTGGAAGGGGGGGAAAGTGTCCAGACTGGAAGGGGGTGTAGTGTCCGGACTGGAAGGGGGTGAAAGTGTTCCGAACTGGAAGGGGGGAAGTGTCCGGACTGGAAGGGGGGGGAAGTGTCCGGACTGGAAGGGGGGGGAAGTGTCCGGACTTGAAGGGGTTAAACCAAGCTAAGTAAATTCTTTGATTATTATACTTCCGAGTTTGTCTGACATATTGTACCATATCAGGATATCTGAACGATTACACATAGGAACTTCTAAGTAATAAGGCCAACCCCGTACTACACAGGGCCTGACTCTCAATCCTGGGGATGTCCGGAGCTGTGAAGGTGAATGTCTCTCACCGGGTGGGGGGCGTCGTGGTAGCGGGTGTATGGGGGGGGGGGTGGAAGGCTCTCTCGGTCGGGGGGGGGGGGGGGTTGGTTGGTGTGGTCGGTGTCAGGCTTGCTGCGGGGGGGTGCGAGGAGTAGGGGGGCAATTTTTGTGTTACCTTGAGCAGCAAAAAGCCTAAATACACCAATGCCCTCTGCTACTTAGCTGACCAGATCAATGTTCCAGGAGGTTCATTGATTTGATGATAGACTCTGCATAAAAAGTCTGCCTTGAATTTTTTTGAGCCGTGTAGTTCTTGCTGGATGTAGGAAAAGAGACATCTCTGGACTGGTCAGCGATGTGTAGTCTCCCATCAGTACCCAGAGACTGGATACAGGAGTAGCAAGCAGGAACGTCACAGCAGCCTGTAAGTAGGGGCTTTCCATTGGCTAGTGATGGTGCCTAGAGCACCAGTCCCTGCTCTGCTCCCTACCCTTTGCTAGAACACTATCCTTCCTGCTAAGGTCAAACCCTCAGCCCTATGTTGCCCATTCCATGACTGAGGCCTCCACACGACAGTACCAGCCCTTGACTTTTATATCCCAAGGAAGGAATGTCCACACATGAATAAGGTTGTTGCACTTTAATGACGGCTTTACTTAGGACATGGCATAAACAGTCACATCACATCAGCATACATTCTGAAGTAACTTGACAGTACATAGTCAAACACATTTAGTGGACAGTCCACAGCAATCACATGTGAAAGCATTGGCAGCACTTTAAATAGCCATCTCCTTCTAACAGTCTATTTTTCCACATGGAGTCATTAGTACTCACAGTACTGTGTTCTCTGTAGGCATCTATTCCATAGATACGTTTCCCCAGGACCCAACAAAGGAATAGCCTCATTCAGGGAACTCTTGCCTGGCCTATAAGGCCTTTCACAACCCACTCTAGCCTTTACCTTCATAAGGGTCAGGAAGTCTACAGTCGGTTCTCCTGGGTAGAGGTCTATTCCTTGTGGCCTCCTGCCCAGTCCAGGGCTTCCATATGCTAGTTACATCTGAGCTGGTGTGAGATGTTTGGCCCCATGTCCCAAGTGTGTTAGGGCTACTCCCAACCTGGCTTATATATGGGCACTGCCCCACCCAGCTGGGAGAGGAAACTGTTCTTTTTCAGCTACCAAGCCTGCTAGGCCTCCCTACCCTTGGACCCCAAGCCTGACAGGTCTGCTGACCCTCAGATCTAAAGCTTGTCAGACCTCCATACCCTTGAACCCCATGGCAGCCTCATAGGTTTCTTGTCTACTGTCACTCCCATGCTTCAGGTCCAAATACAGAGCATTATATAGCAGAAATTCTAACAGGACATTGAATCCTGCCTCTTTCTATTATACACTTGACTTAGATGTTTTTAGAGTAGCTCAGCATTAATGTATGAGCACAGTAAAACACATATCAATCCAATTATATCCATCCCAGGCCTACTAGGCCTACCCTTGGACCCCAAGCCTGCCAGGCCTCCCTGCTCTGGTATCACATGCCTTCCAGGCTTCCCCACCTTTGGACCCCAAGCCCGTCAGGCCTCAATAACTTTGCACCCCAAGCCTGCTGGGCCTCCCAGCCCTTGAACCTCAAGACTATCAGATCTCAGGATTCCAAGTCTGCAAGACCTCGCTATCCATGGATTCCATGTTTGCCAGACCTCCCTATCCTCAAATTCCAAGCCGACTGCCAGGACTCCCTATCCTCAAATTCCAAGCCTGCCAGGACTCCTATCCTTGAATTCCAAGCCTGTCAGGCCTCCTTGCCTTAGAACCCCAAGCTTGCCACCTTGCCAGGCCTCCAAACTAACAGACCCTTGTTTCCTCCTACAAACTTTCCAGACCTCCTGTAAGGAAATATGTCTGATTAACTGGAATCCATTTTGTAAAATACCTCCATTTCTAGATGTGTGAACAGTTAGTTTTGTTTTTGTAACTTCTCTCTTGTTTCCTTAGACTAGTTTCATTTCTCTAAAAGGAACTTCCTTATATGGTATCCCTCAACTATTTGCAGTTTCTGTTCATGTAACTACATTGATAAGAATGGAATGTTTGATTGGTCATCCAGAGATTAAACAACGCCTACTGAGTTTCTGTATAACCGTTCTTGTCATGCATTAAACTTTCAGAGATTTAGCTTGCACACTTGGGTGTCGGAGCTTTATTTCTCCCAGGCCTGGTAGTGAAAATAACGAGGACAAGGGGGCTACAGACATAGGTTGAATCCTTGCACCTCCCAATCCTCAGTTGCCAAGCCTTCCAGACTTTCCCAACCCTTAGACCACCAAGTCTGCCAGGCCTCCCTACCTTTGGACCCTACGATTGTCAGGCCTCCCTACCCTCGAGCTCCAACCCTGTCAGGCTTCTCTACCTTCCAGGCCTACCAGGTCTCCCAACCCTTGGACCCCAAGCCTGACAAGTCTCCCTACCCTCAGACTCCAAGCCTGTCAAGCCTCCCTACCCTCGGACTCCATAGCAGCCACATGGGCTGCTTGTCTATTGCCTCTCCCATGCTTCAGATCCCATCACAGGGCCCTCTATGGTGTATGTTCTAGCAGTACATTGTCCTGCCTCTTTCCACCATAGATTTGAATAAAATGTTTTGGGAGGAGCTCTACATTAGTGTATATGCACAGTATACGTATGTCAGCCTTACTGATCTGATTGCCTTGAAAGGAAAGTCTGAAATGAATGTGATATTGATCCTTTAACAAACCTCATTTATTCAAAAGTATTCATTTAAAAGGACTTTTGAGGTCCCCCTACACAAGTGCTTTGTGAGCGCTCATTAGAACACAAAACCTCAGTTTGAGTTGTTCAGATTATGATGTTTATGGCCTTCTTTGAGGAGAATGTCAGAACTTTTAGCATAATTTGCACTCCACAAAATAACAGGAAAACACGCGGCTCAAGCTGTATTTTGTCGTTCAGAATGCGTCTCTGGCAGCACGTCTCTGCCAACCGGCGCGGCAAGAGCGGCTCCACAACAACCCGCAAGGAGTTATTTCAGACTGCAGAGAGTTTGAAGTCCTTGTTAAAAGCTGACAAATGTTCGCAGGTAGCAATTTACTTTTCAGTTGACTTCAACATAGCACAAGGTAAAATGAGAGATCAATGCAGACAAACATAGAGTCCTGGAATCTCCACAGTGTTTAAAAGCAATCGCAGTTCATTTGCTTCGCATCTCTTTCTTCCCCTTGTCACTCTTCGAAATGTCTCCTATCATCAGCCGCAAAGGGACATTCTTTTTTCCCTTAAACTTATAAACAATTACCATTTCCATGAGAACGTGTTTTAGAAAAAAAAGAGCTCATTAGCATAGTTGTCTGGATATGTCGGAAATTAGAGAAATTTGCACATTACACGCCTGAAGATGAAAAATTGATGATGAACAGTGTGAAAATACGTCATGGATTCAAAATCAATGAAAGGAATTGTATTTATGAAGAAATCACAACCTGTTTTGCAAATACAATCTTCACAGTAGCCAATTAGGTCTGAGATGTACTGTATTCATACATACTATATTGCCCCAAGTATTGGGCCACCGGCCTTTCCACACACATGACCTTTAATGGCCTACCAGGCTTAGTCTGTAGGGTTCAATATTGAGTTGGCCCCACCCTTCCCACACACACATGACCTTTAATGGCCTACCAGGCTTAGTCCATAGGGTTCAATATTAAGTTGGCCCCGCCCTTTCCACACACATGACCTTTAATGGCCTCCTAGTCTTAGTCCGTAGGGTTCAATATTGAGTTGGCCCCGCCCTTTCACGCACATGACCTTTAATGGCCTCCTAGTCTTAGTCCGTAGGTTCAATATTGAGTTGGCCCCGCCCTTTGCAGCTATAACAGCTTCAACTCTTCTGGGATAGGCCCCCCACAAGGTTTAGGAGGGTGTCTATGGGGAAGGTTGGACCATTCTTCCAGAAGCACATTTGTCAGGTCAGGCACTGATGTCGGGGGAGGAAGGCCTGGCTCGCAGTCTCCGCTCTAATTCATCCCAAAGGGGTTCTATGGGGTTGAGGTCAGGACTCTGTGCAGGACAGTCAAGTTCCTCCACCCAAACTGGCATTCCTCCATGTCTTTATGGACCTTGCTTTGTGCCCTGGTGCGCAGTCATGTTGGAAACAGGAAGGGGCCATCCCCAAACTCTTCCCACAAAGTTGGGAGCATGAAATTGTCCAAAATGTCGCCTTAAGAGTTCCCTTCACTAGAACTAGGGGGCCAAGCCCAACCCCTGAAAAACACCCTCACACCATAATCCCCCCTATCACCAAACTTACACTTGGCACAATGCAGTCAGGCAAGTACCGTTCTCCTGGCCACCGCCAAAACCAGAGACATCCATTGGATGGCCCAGACAGAGAAGCGTGATTGGTCACTCCAGAGAACACGTCTCCCTTGCTCTAGAGTCCAGTGGCGGCGTGCTTTACACCACGGCATATGACACTTTTGCATTGCACTTGGTGATGGAAGGCTTGGATGCAGCTGCTCGGCCATGGAAAAACCCATTCCATGAAGCTCTCTACGCACTGTTGTTGGGCTCATCTGAAGGCCACACCAAGTTTGGAGGTCTTTAGCTATTGACTCTGCAGACAGTTGGCGACTTCTGCACACTGTGCGCTTCAGCATTTTCTTCTTTGGATGACAACGCTGACCCCGCCCTGTCATGTGACTGTGGCCTACCACTTGGTGGCTGAGGGGCTGTTGTTCCAAAATTGCTTCCACTTTGTTATAATCCCACTAACACTGCGCCGTTGAGCGTTGGAATATTTAGTAGCCAGGAAATGTCACGGGATGGACTTATTGCCCAGACCAGATGGCCCACCTATCACGGGACCACGCTTGGAGTCACTGAGCTCCTGTAGAGCACCCACCCCCACCCATTCTTTCACCAATGTCTGTAAGCCGTCTGCATGCCTAGGGGCTTGATTGTATACCCAACCTGTGTCCATTGGAGGGGGATTGGAACATCTGAATCACATGATTGGGAGGGGATTGGAAACCTGAATACACATGATATGGAGGGGATTGGAAAACACCTGAATCACATGATATGGAGGGGGATTGGGACACGATGTACTGAATACATGATAGGGAGGAGGATTGGAACACCTGAATCACATGATATGGAGGGAATTTGGAACACCTCTGAATCCACGATGATATGGGGATCTGGAACACCTGTGAACAAGTCATGATTTGGGGGGCTTGGCTAATACTTTTGGAATGCCCTATATATGGAAACGGGTTAAAAGATGTATCAGGTCATTAGCAGCCAGTTAGGGCCAGTGATACGCCAAATTTTCTCAGATGAATAGGTGCAGGTACTACTCTCAGCCCTCCAGAGTCTCACCGCCCTTGTCTCCACCGACCTCCCCACCTCTGAGCACCATCCTTTGGTTTTGCCCTCCTACTGCCACCAGTACCGCCCCCTTTAGGAAATACAGAACCAAGTATCTTTTATGGTGCATAAATTTGAAGCAAACAATTACCAGACCACCCCAAAGCAACAATAGATCCCCTGCCAACAAAATACCCCTCAGAAATAATAGATCGCACCACAGCAACAATTAGGTTCCCCACCAGCAACAATATAGGGCAACCCGGCCAAGCAACAATAGATCTCCTAGCAGCCAGCATGTCAGTAGGAGCCCTCCAGCAACAATAGACCCCTTCCTCGCAGTAGATCCCTTCCAACAACAACTGACCTTAGCAACCTCAAGATCACCGCCCCATAACAACAGTAGTAAGTGTACATCAACCTACAACAGTTCCCTCACCAGCAACTATAGATCACTGCAGCAGTCAGCATCAATTCCATGGCCCCTTAAGTAGCCATCTGGTGGGAACAATAGACTCATCTTCCTGAGCAGAAGCAGAGGAACAGGGGTCAGTGCTGGCAGGACAGAGGACAAGGGGTCAGTGCTGGCAGGACAGACTGGACAGGGGCACTTGCTTGCTGGGCAGAGGACAGGGGTTCACTGTTGGCTTGGCAGAGCAAGGACAGGGGTCAGTGCTGGGCATCACCGCAGAAAGACAGGGGTCACTGCTGGCAGGGCAGAAGACAGGGGTCAGTGTTGTGCAGGGCAAGAGGACAGGTGGGCGTCAGCTTGCTGGTACACAGGGGACGCGAGGACAGGGGGTCAGTGCTGGCAGGACAGAAGGACAGGGATGGGTCAGTGCTGGCAGGGCCAGAGGGACCAGAGGCTTCACTGAGCTAGCAGGTGGCAGACGACAGACGGTCGTCAGTTCATTTGGCTTGAAGGGCACGAGCGATAGGGGTTCCAGTGCTGGCAAGGAAGAGGACAGGGGTCCGTGCATTGGCCATGCGTGCGCACTGAGGACATGGGGTCAGTGCTAGCAAGGGCAGAGGACAGGGTGTTCACTGCTGGGCAGAGCAGAGGACCAAGGGGCTCAGTGCTTGCCAGGGCAGAGGACAGGTGGTCACTGCTGGCAGGGCAGAGGACCAGGGGTCAGTGCTAGCAGGGCCAAGGAACAGGGTCACTGCTAGGGCAGAGCAGAGGGACAGGTGTCACTGCTGGCAGAGCAGAGGACAAGGGGTCAGTGCTTGGCAGGGAAGTTGGACTAGGGGTCACTGCTGGCAGGGCAGAGGACAGGGGTCAGTGCTTGGCAGGACTGAGGACAGGGGGTCACTGCAGGCAGGGCAAGGACACAGGGTCCAGTGGCTGAGGCAGGGCAGAGAGGACAGGGGTCACTGTTGGGGCTGTAAATGAGGGACAGGGGAGGTCACTGCTGCATGCGCAGAGGACAGGGGTCAGTGCTGGCCAGGGCATGGAGGGACAGTGGGTCATCATGCTGACAGGAACAGAGGACAGGGGTCGAGTACTGGCAGGGCAGGAGGACAGGTGTCATGCTTGCAGGGCAGGGACAGGGGGTCCAGTGCTGGCAGGGCAGATGGATAGGGGCCAGTGTTGGGGCAGAGCAGAGGACAGGGGGTCAGTGCTGGAAGGGACAGAGGACAGGGGTCAGTGTTCGCAGGAGATAGGGGTCAGTGTTGGCAGGGCAGAGCAGAGGACAGGGTCAGTGCTGGCAGGGCAGGGCAGAGGACAGGGGTCAGTGCTGGCAGGGTCTAGAGGCGACAGGGGTCAGTGTGCTGGCAGGGTAGAGGAAGGGGGCAGTGCTTGGCAGTACAGAGGACAGGGGTCTAGATTCTGGCAGGGGCAGAAGACAGGGGGTCACAGCTGGCAGAGCAGAGGACATGGGTCACCTGCTGGCATCGCAGAGGACAGGGGTCACTGCTCTGGCAGGGCAGGGACATAGGTCACACTGCTATCAGGGCAGAAGACAGTGGTCACGTGCTGGCAGAGCAGAGGACAGGGGTCAGTGCTGGCATCGCAGAGGACAGGGGTCAGTGCCTGGCAGGGAAGAAGACAGGGGTCAGTGCTGGCCAGGGCAGAAGACAACGGGGTTCAGTGCTAGCAGGGCAGAGGACTGGGGTCAGTGCTGGCAGGGCAGAAGACAGGGGTCAGTGCTAGCAGGGCATAGGGACAGGGGTCACTGCTGGCAGGGCAGGAGGACAGGGGTCAGTGCTAGCAGGGGCAGTGGACTGAGGGTCAGTGCTGGCAGGGCAGAGAACACAGGGGTCAGTGTTGGCAGGGCAGAAGGACAAGGGTCAGTGCTGGCAGGGCAGAGGACAGGGGTCAGTGCTGTGCAGGGCAGAGATAGGGTCAGTGCTGGCATAGGGACAGAGGATCAGAGGTCACATGTTCCTTGCAGGGGCAGACGGACAGAAGTCACACTGCTGGCAGGGCAGAGACGACAGGGGTCACTGCTTGGCGAGGGCAGAGGTCACTGCTGGCAGGGCATCAGAGGACAGGGTGTCACTGCTGGCAGTGGCAGAGGACAGGGGGTCAGTGCTGGCAGGGCCAGAGGACAGGGTGTCAGGTGCTGGAGGGCAAAGGGACAGGATAACTGCAGCAAAGATGAGTAAGAGGGGGGTCGGGGGGATATGTATATGATCAGGCGGGGGGGGTATACCCTGGATGGGAGCATGGAAGAAGTCATGTGTACGTCCGTAGGGGAGGGGAAATGTTTGGTGTGAACCAGTGATGGTGGTGTTGGTTGGAACACTGACCAACACCACCATCCCCCTTTCCCTTCCCGCAGAGAATGCCTGACATTTTGACCAACAACAACACCCTTTGCCCCCCACCCTGGAAAGCCTTCCACTCCCCCCCCCCCCCCACTCATCTTCACAGCTCCGGACATCCCCGGGAACAAGCGTCAGGCTCTACATCAAGCCACAAGCAGCCCGCAGCCTCTCTCTGTCCCTCATGTCATCGCCTTCTTCTGGGGGAAGGTGCTGCCCCCCTGTAAAAAGATAGCCGCCCTAGGAGCGTCAAGTGCTTGTTTGCTTTGTTATACATACTCCCTCGGTGTCGGTGTGAACATTTACGAAGCTAGCCGTAGAATACTCCGACACGGCGCACATAGCGCTCTACGGCCGACAAGCTCATTCAGGTGAAGTGACAAGAAGACCCGCGATCCGCTTCCCCGTACTTCACAGTTAAATGAGCCTTCGAGAATTGTAAAATGAAAGTGTGTTTCAATTGTGGGTGGATCTGGAAGGAGCCATAAAAGCATCTCTTGGAAGTGGCCAGGTTCTCCGGGACGTGCGATCATATTACAGATTAATAATGCCGTTTGCCTGTAACAGAAGAAGAAAGTGACAATTTTATGACTACGCTTGGCGTTCCCGGACATCTGCGCTCCGCACAGCCGCCACCATTTCCATCCAATCAGAAAAAAACAGACCTATTATTTGCTTCTTTCCTTCGCTCTCACATTCCCGCAATAAAAACAACACCATCGACGTTCCAGAGAGCGGCCTGTCACAAGACGGGAAATGTCAGATGAGCAAGAGATTTGTTTCGCTAAAGGGTTGCGTTAGAGGTGTGAATTTTTCTGTTTTTCTTTTTTCCGTACGGCTAGGGAAATGAATTGCAAAGAAGCCGCTGTCAGCTTTCTTGAAAACAGAGTGATCCCGGCGTGAATTCTCTGAGAGGGTCCATGAAGGGGAAGATAAAATATTAGTGACTACGGATAATACCGCGCCGCAAAACGCAAATCACACCAGGCGCCGGCGCAAGGCACCTTTTTTGTGATTTTTATCCCGCAAACCTCTGTGCCCTAGGCTGCACATGAGAGACGCTGCAGTTCATTACAGACGCCCACATCTATCCTCTCCACTTATTTCATTATCATACTGATGGATGCAGTGAATAGAAGGTTTTTCACCTACAGGAAATGTACTTCTACAAAAATTACTTACTGTCTGGAATGAAATATGAGTTGCCTGAACCATGTACTGGGTCACAGTGATCAGAATGCCCATCTCTGTCTCCCAGCATTCAAAACCTCTTAAAGGCAGGAAGGGTTAAATTAACTTCACATCAGAGTCCACCCTTCACATCAGAGTTCCTCTTCTCACTTCAGAGGTCCCATCATACACATCAGAGGTTCCACATCAATAATACAGAGGTTTCCCAATCACAGCATAGCAGCCCTGTTCATACTTTACGGCCAGGAGGTCCCTCTCATCTCCTCCGAGGGTCAACCTCATCACATCAAAAGGCCGGCTTACCCCATTAATGTCAGAGGTTCCCCATTACGTCAGCAGGTCCCTCCATCAAATCAGTGGTTCCCCATCACAGCAGAGGTTCCTCATTATGTACAGAGGTCCCCTCATCACATCAAGGTCCCCTCAACACATCAAGGTTTTCCCCCTAAACAAACAGAGGTTTTTTCCCTCATTCAGAGGTTTTCCCCCTTAAAGTCGGGGGTCCCCTCAACACATCAAAGTCCCCCACATATCAGAAAGGGTTTCCCCCTCATGTCAAAAGGGTTTCCCTCCCTCACTTTAGAAGTTCCCCACACATCAGAGGTTTCCCCCTTTTGTCAGAGGGCCCCTCATACATCAATGTTTCCCCCTCATGGCAAGGGTTTCCCCATTTCGTCCCGAGGTCCCCCCCTCACCAAACAGAGGTTTCCCCCCAACAGAGGTTTCCCCCTTTTGTCAGAGGGCCCCCCCATTTACCAAACAAAGTCACCCCATAACAAACAGAGGGCCCCATCCCCAACCGAAGTCCCCTCATCACAGCAGAGGTTTCCCATTTTTGTTTAGAGGTCCCCCCCAACACATCAAGGCCCCCCCATCAAATCAGAGGTTCCCCCCTCAATCAGAGGTTTTTCCCCATTCCCGAGGTTCCCCATTACGTCAGAGGTTTCCCCCCATCACATCCAAAGTCCCCCCTCATATCAGAGGTTTTCCCCCTCATGTCAAGGGTTTCCCCACACATCAGATTTTTCCCCATCAATCAGAGTTTTCCCCCTTTTCCCGAGGGCCCCCCATCACATCCCGAAGTCACCCAAAAAACATCAAGGGGCCCCCATCACATCAGAATCCCCTCATCACCTCAGAGGGTTTCCCCCTCAGGTCAAGGTTTCCTCATCCATCAGAGGCCCCCATCCTATCCCGAGGTCCCCAAACAAAATCAGAGGTTCCCCCAAAAAAAAATCCAAAGGGCCCCCCATCCCAAACTGTTCCCCATTATGTCAGAAGGGCCCCCATCAAAATCAGAGGTCCCCCCTCTATCAGAGGTTTTTTCCTTTATTGGCAGAGGGCCCCTCATCAAACAAAAGTCACCTCATCCCCTTTAGAGGGCCCCCATCACATCAGAGGCCCCCTTTTAAAAAGAATGGGCCCCCACATTAGAATATCAAAATCAATTTTCCCCTCCTCACAAAAAGAAGGGTTTCCCCCCACATCAGAGGTTCCCCATCACAATCAAAAGGTTTCCCCCCTCTCACAAAAAGGGTTCCCCCTCATGTCCCGAGGGTTTCCCCCATCCAAAAAAAATTTTCACCATCACATCCAAAGGTTTACCATTTTGGGCAAGGGGGTCCCCCATCACAAACAAAGTCCAAAATTTATCACATCAGAGCCCCCCCCCATCACATCAGAGGTCCCCCATCACAATCCCGGGGGGGGGTTTTTTAAACCCCTCAGAGGTTAAACCCATCCCCATCAAGGGCCTCCCATCACATCAAAGGTCCCCTCATCACAACAGAGGTTTCCCCATCAATCAGAGGTCCCCCATCAAAATCAAAGGGGCCCTCATCACATCAAGGTTTCCCCAAACATGCAAGGGCCCCTCATCACATCAAATCACCTCATCATATCAAGGTCCTACATCACATCAGAGGGACCCTCATTACATCAGAGGGTTTCCCCATCAGGCAGAGGTTCCCCAAACACATCAGAGGTCCCCATCAGGTCGGAGGTCCCCCCCATAAAAATTGGAGGATTTCCCATCACATCAGAGGGCCCCCACACATCAGAGGGCCCCCCATCCCCATCAAGGGTTTCCCCCCCCACAAACAGAGGGCCCCTCCCCACATCAAAAGTTTTTTCCCCTCATGCAAAGGCCCCTTTTATTGGAAATTTACAATGGAAACTACTTTTAGGGACGTGATTTTTTGGGGGATTTCTTGTTCTGGGGTTTTTTCTTTTCTTTTTACACTTTTTTGGTGAAAAAACCCCAAAACAGCTCTACATTTCCCCCCCTTTACTACTCCCCTCCTTTCCCCCCAAAGGGACTCACCCCCTTTCCCCCTGCTACCCACTCCCCCCCTCGCCCCCCGTGCCACCCCTACAACCCCCCCCGCTCCTAAAACTTCCCATTCCCATGCCACCTTCCTCACCCTTCTCCTTCTCCATCTGCTGGGACATCCCCCGAAAACCCCGGCCCCCCCCGCCCCCCCCTCACCCCTCCTCTAGGACCCCCCTGGGTCCCCCCCAGGGGCCCTAACCCCCTCAACCCATAACTGTGCCCCCTTCCCCCCCGCAACCATCCCCCCTCTCTCGGTTTTCACTCCTGAACCCCGCTCGGTTTTGCAACAAAAATTTCTGCCATCCATGACCTCTTTTTTCTCCCGCTCCCTTTAACCCTCCTACCATCACCGGAAAACCCGGGTTTCAGGGCCCCTGACTCCACCTCCCCTGCGGCAC
>CATNWA010016763.1:0-60000 GCA_951230385.1 Staurois parvus
ATGGATGAGCAGAATGGTGCATGGAGCCTGGGAGGGGTTCCAGGAGAGGGGCCTACCTACAGGTGGAGGAGCTGGAAAGGAGGGTCTCTCAGCCTCACTGTCCCCTGGGAGAGGACAGTCTGGGAAGCAGGGAAGGAGCCAGCTCTGGAACTTTCCCCTGATCTATAGACTTGGAAAAGTCTCTGGAATTCAGTGGGCTGGAGTGAAGAGTGCTGGTCTGCACTCTCAAGGGATCCTGACCAATCCCAAAGCAGGAGGCTTCGCATGGGGTCAGGACAGCCCCTAAGCAGCAGGAGAGTTCGGGTGGAAGATGGACTAAGCAGAATGGTGCATGGAGCCTGGGAGGGGTTCCAGGAGAGGGGCCTACCTACAGATGGAGGAGCTGGAAAGAAGGGTCTCTCAGCCTCACTCTCCCCTGAGAGAGGACAGCCTGGGAAGCAGGGAAGGAGCCAGCTCTGGAACTTTCCCCTGATCTATAGATTTGGAGAAGTCTCTAGAATTCAGTGGGTGGGAGTGAAAAGTGCTGGTCTGCCCTCTCAAGGGATCCTGACCAATCCCAAAGCAGGAGGCTTCGCATGGGGTCAGGACAGCCCCTAAGCAGCAGGAGAGTTCGTGTGGAAGATGAACTAAGCAGAATGGTGCATGGAGCCTGGGAGGGGTTCCAGGAGAGGGGCCTACCTACAGGTGGAGGAGCTGGAAAGAAGGGTCTCTCAGCCTCACTGTCCCCTGAGAGAGGACAGCCTGGGAAGCAGGGAAGGAGCCAGCTCTGGAACTTTCCCCTGATCTATAGACTTGGAAAAGTCTCTAGAATTCAGTGGGCTGGAGTGAAGAGTGCTGGTCTGCACTCTCAAGGGATCCTGACCAATCCCAAAGCAGGAGGCTTCGCATGGGGTCAGGACAGCCCCTAAGATGCAGGAGAGTTCGGGTGGAAGATGGACTGAGCAGAATGGAGCATGGAGCCTGGGAGGGGTTCCAGGAGAGGGGCCTACCTACAGGTGGAGGAGCTGGAAAGGAGGGTCTCTCAGCCTCTCTGTCCCCTGAGAGAGGACATCCTGGAAAGAAGGGAAGGAGCCAGCCCAGCATGAAGCCTGAAAGCAGCCACCAACTCACAAGCTTGCAGGAGAAACTTGGTGAGTAAGCCCACACCCCCTGGGCCAGATAAGGGGAAAGGGCGTTTGGGTGGGAAACCTGACTAGCCCCCATCTGGGACCGCTTTCATTTAAAGTGGTAGCTTCTGGGACTTCTTGGCCAGGGATTCCCTCAGGCAGCTGAGTGAAGAGGAGGTACATGAGGAGAGGAGAGAGAGAGAAGGGGAAGAGAGAGAAGGGGAAGAGAGAGGAGAAGAGAGAGAAGGAGAAGAGAGAGAAGGAGAGAAGGAGAGGAGATGAGAAGGAGAGAAGGAGAGGAGGAGAGGAGGAGAGAAGGAGAGGAGGAGAGAAGGAGAGGAGGAGAGGAGGAGAGAAGGAGAGGAGGAGAGAAGGAGAAAAGGAGAGAGGGGGAGAGCATCATATATACACACACTCATTGAACTATCTCGCTCTCTCATTGGGGGGGAGAAGAGGCGCCCAATTTTTGTGTTGCCTAGTGCAACACAAAATCTAAATACACCACCTCCTCATCACACCAGGAAGAGTTTACTTTTTTGCACACTCTTTACTTCTTAACAATAAAGGTTAGCTGTGATGTCCACTCCTTGATCATCACCCAGACGTTTAACTCAATGTTTCCCCATTCTTGTGAATAAACCATGATGACACATAACTGTAAAGCTCTTCTTCCCACTTTATGTAAACGACATAAAGCAACTTCTCCCTTAAACAAGAACTGAATCCTTTAACTCAATTGAGGTATTATATTTTAAGGAATAGTTCTTTTACATAAAGGACTGTACAGTATATATTTATTTCAGGTACTTATATAGCACTGCAATTTACAAAGCGCTTTACATATATATTGTACATTCACATCAGTCCCTAACCCTCAAGGGGTGTACAATCTAAGGTCCCTAACCCTCAAGGGGCGTACAATGTAAGGTCCCTAACCCTCAAGGGGCGTACAATCTAAGGTCCCTAACCCTCAAGGGGCGTACAATCTAAGGTCCCTAACCCTCAAGGGGCGTACAATCTAAGGTCCCTAACCCTCAAGGGGCGTACAATCTAAGGTCCCTAACCCTCAAGGGGAGTACAATCTAAGGTCCCTAACCCTCAAGGGGCGTACAATCTAAGGTCCCTAACCCTCAAGGGGCGTACAATCTAAGGTCCCTAACCCTCAAGGGGTGTACAATCTAAGGTCCCTAACCCTCAAGGGGAGTACAATCTAAGGTCCCTAACCCTCAAGGCGCGTACAAGCTAAGGTCCCTAACCCTCAAGGGGTGTACAATCTAAGGTCCCTAACCCCCGAGGAGCGTACAATCTAAGGTCCCCAACTCACATTCATACATACACATATAAGTGCCAATTTAGACAGGAGCCAATTTACCTACCAGCATGTCTTTGGAGTGTGGGAGGAAACCAGAGTACCTAGAGGAAACCCACGCAGGCACAGAGAGAACATGGAAACTTCAGGTAGGTGGTGCAGTGGCTGGGATTCGAACCAACAACCCGAGCATTGCCAGGTGGAAGTGCTAACCAAAAATATTGTCCCCCCCTGCATTTCTGTCAGATAATTCCCCACTTTACAAACCCCAGAAAATCATTGCAATGACAAAATGCTTCTGCATTCTCATGTTTATTCCTTTTGATTGTATTGGTGACACAAAAAAAGTGGAGAAACAAAAAACGCCAAATCTGACACATTCCACGCAGAACCCCCAGAATGGACTGGACAAAATGAGTGGTACCTTCTCAAAATTGTAAGAAATAAATTGCATTCAAAGTTTGTGATGCTCCTGTATTTGTCATTAAACTCCCCTGTATCCATGTCCAGGTGCTGACAATATAGAACTCACACGGCAACCTGTTAAAATGGTGAAAAAGTGACTCAACCTTTCTGTTGGGTGTCTCTGTGGGCCACATGGAGCATGAAGAAGAGCAGCAAAGAATTGTCTGAGGATTTGAGAAAAAAAATTGTGGCAAGGCATGGACAATTTCAAGGTTACAAGTCCATCTCTAGAAATCTTAATGTTCCTGTGTCCACTGTGCGCAACATTGTCAAGAAGTTTACAGCCCATGGCACTGTAGCTAATCTCCCTGGACGTGGATGAAAAGGAAAAATTGATCAGAGATTAAATAAAAGGATTGTTCGAATGGTAGATAAAAAACCTCAATCAACTTCCAGACAAATTCAAGGTGACCTTCAGGCACAGGGTACATCTGTGTCAGTTCGCACTTTACATCACCATCTGAATGAAAAGGGAGACCCAGGAGGACCCCACTGCTGACACAGACACATAAAAAAAGCCAGATTAGAGTTTGCCTGAGGAAGCCAAAATCCTTTTGGGAGAATGTGCTGTGGACATACGAAACAAAACAACAGATTTTTGATAAAGGCCATCATTCTACTGGTTTCAGGAAAAGAAATGAGACCTTTAAAGAAAAGAACGCAGTCCCTGCAGTCACCCATGGAGGGGGGTCACTGATGTTTTGGGGTTGCTTTGCTGCTTCAGGCACTGGATGTCTTGACCGTGTTGAATGGCATTATGAAATCTGAAGACTTCCAAAGATTTCTGGGGGTAAAATGTAGGGCCCGGTGTCAGAAAGTTGGGTCTCCGTCAGAGGTCATGGGTCTTCCAGCAGGACGATGGCCCAAAGCACATGTTTAAAAAGGCCCAGAAATGGTTTCAGACAAAGCGCTGCAGAGGACTGAACTGGCCAGCATTGAGTCCAGATCTCAATCCCATAGAGCTCCCCATGGAGGGATCTCAAAAACAGCAGCTGGGAAAAGGAACCCTTCCAATCACAGAGACCTGGAGCAGTTGGTGAAAGAAGAGCGCTCCAAAATTCCAGTAGAGAGGTGGAAGAAACTCATTGACTGTTACAGGAAGCCATTGATTTCAGTTACTTTTTCAAGGGGTGTGCTACCAATATTTAAATTGAGGGTGCCAATAATTTTGTCCAGTCCATTTTTGGAGTTTTGTGTGGAATGTGTCAGATTTGGATTTTTATCTCTCCACTTTTTGAGTCACACCAATGTAGCACCCTCTAGTGTACTACTAGAATAGTGTAGTGTATTGCAGGAAAAAGCATTGTTTATGGCTCATGGTAACTGAGTCTGCGATTGAGGTGGGGTTACTGTAGGTCAGCTGGATGACTCAACAGGTTGTGGCTCTATTGCCTTCTCCTGGCTCTGGAGCGCCATGAAACCTTCCAGAAGTCAATAAGCTGGAAGGGGTGTAGACCTAATCTGCATGTTAATGGGAGTCTGGCCAATCCCAGGTTTGGAGTCCCTGGTTAGAGTGGTAGACCAGCCCATAAATATGGGAGAGTCAGGCTGACAGGCGAGTCAGGTGGAAGATGTAGTGCTGAGGAGACTGTTGGTGCCTGGGAGGGGTTCCCTAGGTCTGGGAGGAGCCAGGCTCCAGGTAGCGCAGCCGCCCAACTGCTTCCACCTGACAAGCAGGAGCGCTTGTCAGTTTTATACACAATCTCGGTGGTTGAAGCCACTGGATTGTGTGTAAAACTCCCCACAGCCAGGTGCAGCGCTTATAAACAACAGGTGAACAAAAGAGAACAGTAAAGTCCTTAAATAATAGAATTATAGAATAGTCCAGCAAATATATAGATGAATATAAAAAATTGAGGTGACTTGGGTATCCGTGTGGTAGTGGTAATGAAATGCGCACTCACCGGACGCGCATATTAAATGCACCTTATGTGTGATTATCCTGATGCTAGGTAAGAGGTGGTCCTCCCTCTATGGGGTCTGAGGTAGGTGGTCCTCTTCCTCAAAGGAACGCGTCAGGAGGATCCACACCACGCCGTGACATCACGCCGCCGGAGCAACGTAGAGCTCCGGCGGCCATTTTAACATACCAGCTGGTCAGTGTTTTGCTTTTTCAGACTACTGTCTGCAACGATTTTTACCTAATTTACCCAGATGTACCCTGATGTATCTTTAATAATAAAAGCCTTCACAACATACTACACTATGGGAGTGTTTTTGTCACCCCCTAACGGGGGGAGTGTTCTAGCCCACAGATCCACTCTAAGGAAGGAATACCACCCACTACCCAGACTATCCGGAGGGACAGCACCCATCAGATTTACACAGGGGGACCCCTTTGAGGAAGAGGACCACCTACCTCAGACCCCATAGAGGGAGGACCACCTATTACCTAGCATCAGGATAATCACACATAAGGCGCATTTAATATGCGCGTCCGGTGAGTGCGCATTTCATTACCACTACCACACGGATACCCAAGTCACCTCAATTTTTTATATTCATCTATATATTTGCTGGACTATTCTATAATTCTATTATTAAGGACTTTACTGTTCTCTTTTGTTCACCTGTTGTTTATAAGCGCTGCACTCTTCATATACATTGTCTTCTCCATAGGTCATTGGTACCGTTTTTCTGTGCATAGCACCTTGTTGAATATTACTAAGGCGCTTATACTACTTTTTATACCGTAAGAAATACAGACCTAGCAGCGAACGGGCTAAATAAACACTGCTTATTTCCAACACTCAGTATGGCACCAAATCTATGGTGGTGTCAGCTTGGTCCATAAAGTGTTGATGAAAACATAAATATTACATCAAATGATTACTGGCAAGTTTTGCCCAGAGAAGGCTTCTTAAGGGAAATAGGGATTTTTTTGTTCTGCCCAATCCTCAAATGTTAGGGTTACGCCTATCCATGTATGAATGACAATGGATGTAGTAAGTGAACCACAAATAAGTTATCCAAGTTGTAGCACAGCCACCCTAGATATGTAAATCCAATAATGAGCTATGCAGTCCTTGCTCCTTGGTTAAAAAAAATCTGTAAGGCCTCATCCTGCAAAACAGCCTTCAGGGTGCCCTTTGAAGGCATGGCTGACGACAAGAATCAGTAGTAGCATGTAAACTGATGAAGTAGGTGATACCAACCCTGAGTATTGTATTCAAAAAACAGTATAAAAAAAGTTCTACCCACAATCAGGTGAATTCTAGACAAAAATGGCATCAGGAATCTAAACCGATTAGGCAGTAATTCATATTAATCAACTAGATTTCTTCACCTCACCACATTGGACAGGTCATGAGGAAAGGTGAACTTTGATTGGTTGCCCTCACTTATTAAAAATTAAATACCGCACTTTGTCTTATCAGCCTACGAGCTAAATCATTTTATCAAGGAATGTGAAGAAAGCGAACAATGAAACAGGATAGTGACTACAATTGATTTTTTACCTCGCATTCTTCGTCTATAGGTTTCTTTATCTAAAAATAAAAATAATAAAGGATTAGCTGTAGAAGCATCAGTAAAGAGAAATACTGTATAAACTATGTTTGTTAGTAAATCACCCTCTAAGGCAGTGGTTCTCAACCTGTGGGTCACGACCCTTTGGGGTCGAACGACCCTTTCACAGGGGTCCCCTAAGACCATCAGAAAACACATATTTCCGATGTGTAAAGAGCAGCTACTGTGTAGAAAGCAGCTGCTGTGTTGAAAGCAGCTACTCTGTTAAAAGCAGCTACTGTGTTGAAAGCAGCAGTATTGGAGGTAAAACGACACTCATGAATTATAATTACTGGGTAAATAATTTTATGGTTGGTGTCATGGAAATTTTGTATTGTTGGTTGAACTTTAAATGTGTCATATATGAGTGTTATTCATATGTCTCTCGTGTGGCTTAATTAAAGCTCTGAAGGCTGCAATTGGGCCATGCGCATGTACAATGTATGTATTACAGTACTCAGCTCGGTAATGGATGAGATGGCAGATCTGCGCTTATAGACCGGCGTGTATACCACCACGGCCTGTATCCACATATCAGCAGCATAGTACCACATGGACTTCGTGCCGCAAGGCGCCAAGCAGTACGAACCCCGCGTGAAGGCTTATGCATATCTTACAACCCATTACCAACTTGAAACTGTATCTGGATGGATGTGTTTTAATAAAGATCGTATCGGGCCCATCCAGGTACAGACTGGTGTTCCTAGGGAATGCTTGTACAAGGAATTTGCATACCAATAGGAGCTAGTAGGACAGGAAGTCTGCTGACCTCAGAGGGCTCATGGGGGAAGGGGAGGAAGTCTGCTGACATCAGAGGGCTCATGGGGGAGGACCAGTGATAGACAATAGGAAAGACTATGCTCCAATCGGAATGTACATCCTGTGTATAGGCACTCCCCATTGCATTGTTCGGTGGGAGGGGATTGACTTTATTCATGTGGGGGGCATGTGTGTGCTTGTAATAAAACCGAGGGCTGAGTCTGAAGCCCGGGCGCTATGTGAATTCCAACATCATCCTGAGATTGTCGTGTGATCATTCTAGGGTAACGGAGCTCCATCCCCCACATTTCAACAGAAGCTTAACCCAGTTGGATGGGCAGGAATCGTGTAGTTTAGCTACAGTCGTGGTAAGCAAGATTCGCACAGCTTTATGGGGGATTTCTGCGCATCCAACTGCGAGTACTCACGGTAAGGAGAAATTCGTTAAAGCGAATTTCCAAGACATTGGGGGTCACCACAACATGAGGAACTGTATTAAAGGGTCACGGCATTAGGAAGGTTGAGAACCACTGATCTAAGGGCTACAGTGAGATACTACAAGCCATAACAGTACTATGGTCATGACAAGGAAAGGTGAATTTTGATTGGTTACTCTCAATGATTAAGAACCAAATACCACACTTTGTCTTGCCAGCCTACACATTAAATAATTTACCAAGGAACATGCTTGCCAAGGAAAATGAACGCTGAAACAGAAATAATTAAGCTGCAGCTGTCAGGGCTCCGGGTGTGACCAGAGGTATGTGAACTGACGCAGGGAAACGCAGGCTTCAGATATGTTATAAACAATATCATTTATTAATACTAACAATACAAAACGCAGTGCAATACTAAAAACATAACACAGTGCAAACGAACCAAACCACCCACAGATAACAATACATACAATGCAAGCGTGGTCAGGCAGGCCGGGTCAATAACAATCGGGCAGGTAGGAACAGGAGGAGCAGGCAGAGAGTAGTCAGGTCACGAGCCGGGTATAGCAACTAATGGGCAGGTAGGTCCAGGGGGTCAGGCAGAGAATGGTCGGGGTCACAAGCCAGGGATCAAGCAGGAGAAGTCAGCAGAGGTCAGGATCAGGCAGGGTTGGCAACGAGTCAGTCAGGCAGGAACAGGAACAGAAACAGGAATGCAGGTAACAAGATACAGGGGCCCATGGAAAAAACACACACCAAGGCACAGACTGCAGGTCTGGCCATCCCTTAAATACACCTGCAATCAGCCTCAGGTGTTTGGCTGACTGCAGGGTTGAGTCTCTGATTGCTGAGAGCACCCGCTGGCCAGCCCTAGTACTGCAGCCCACAAGGCAGGTGAGTCCCACCATTATTGGCAAGTCCATTCCTGACAGCAGCATTCTCACTAAACATCATCGGGGGGGGGAGTGACCGGAGGCATCATGCAGTGACGGCACTGTATACTGTATGTGGCTGAGGCTACAAATGGTCCATACAGCGCTGAGAGCTGCTGCATGTCTTAGAGAAGTCAATTCTTCATTTGGACCACCTCGGTCCAAACAAACTATTTAAATTTCACAAAAAGCGGGAAATAAATAGTGATTTAACAAGAAATATGCACATTGAAGAAAATGAAAAGTGAAACAGCATTAATTACTAAAATTTTTTTACCTCATAAGCGTTTTGTTTTGTTTTTTTCATCTAAAAACAGAAATAAAAGAGAGTTAGTTGTAGAATTCTCGATAAGCGGAAATATATGGATGCAATCAGGGGGTTTCAAAGAGCAAGAGAGAAGAGACTGGAGTTCATTTACTAAAGCTTTGGTTGCCATTAGCTAAAGTTTGGTTCACTGTAAAAACCCATTCAAGGTAAATTAGAAATACAAAGGTTGATATGCTACTTTACATATTGGGAACTTACCTAGTCGGGGTAAAGGGACGGTGTTTGCACATGGCTCCCCCCACATGGTAGTGTCCAGAGATGGCAATTGGCCATTCAGGCCTGGCCACTGTCACCCTTAGTAGTGGTCATTTGCTTCTTTGTACCCAGTAGTGCCTGGCATTAAAAGACTCTACTGGTGCAGAAGGTGGTGGGGTATGGGTTGGCTCATTAAATAATCCACCTGGCGGGTGGTGATCTATTTGCAGACACTTTCACTATTTCCTGAATTTACAAAGTGGCAACATCTCTAACCTCATTATTCCCGCGGAAAAAAAACAAACCTTGACACTTCAACCCGGTTTTGCAACTTTTGCATGTGTTTTATAAAACTGTACGTCTTTGCAACTATATGGAGCTCTAAAAAATTGCTGTATGACTACCTCAAGCATTTATACACCCATCAAGAAATGCCCGTAGCGAAATAAAGAAGAAATAGCGCAGGGCATACATGACTAGGCCCAGAGTGGGGGAAGGAAGAGCAGAAAGGGTTAAGGTAGCTCCAGGGGGATTTGTTTTGATAGTGGGGGGTAGCTGATTGGTAGAAGTTGGTGTAGGTGGGGTTTTGCTGCACCTTAGGATGGGAGGTTCTGTGAGGGGGCGTCAGTTAGCTGGACAGCAAGAGTGTGAGCTTCCCTCCCGCCCTCCCTGTTTGGGTGAGTTTTGGGTCCCTCCAGGTAGAGGGGGGGATTATGTTGGTTCATGGGCGGTTGTTGGTCTTTGGAGGCGGTTCTTCTTTGGAAGGTAAACAACAATGGTGTGGGACCCATCCGTGGTATGGGATGCCCGAGGACATTCCCAGTTAACCAAGGTTTAACTGGAAGGTGGTGGTGCTGCACTGCGGACGGTATGGTTGTCTCCGAGCTGGTTGGTTGCGGCTGGAGGCCTAGTGTATATGGTTGTCCGCAGGTGCATTTCGGATCGTTTTGGGGTGCCTTTGAAGACCCAACAACAATTCTGTGGGTTTCTGTTATAAGGACTGGTTGGTGGCGGTTGTTGGTCTTTGGAGGCGGTTCTTATTTGGAAGGTAAACAACAATGTGTGTGGGACCCCATCCGTGGTATGGGATGCCCGGGGACATTCCCAGTTAACCAAGGTTTAACTGGAATTTGGTGGTGCTGCACTGCGGACGGTATGGTTGTCTCCGAGCTGGTTGGTTGCGGCTGGAGGCCTAATGTATATGGTTGTCCGCAGGTGCATTTCGGATCGTTTTGGGGTGCCTTCGAAGACCAACAACAATTCTGTGGGTTTCTGTTATAAGGAATGGTTGGTGTATTGTAACTTGAGTTGTTAATAAAAGGCCATGTTGGCCATTTACTCCAAAATTGGTGTTATGTCTTTTGTTAGTATAATTGGTTAAGGGGAAGGGGGTTGGTGCGGAACGGTAATGGTGGTAATGGGGAAGTGGACGAGCCTATCTCTGGTGCAATAGTCACGTATAATCCCTAATATGTCTATTGCCTGCGATCCTCAGAAAAATCTAATGGCCATGATATAGCATTTTCCTGAAATTTCTCAATCAGGAAGATACAGCTTTATGGCTGCAAGGCCCACCATTGTCCAGCACAGGGGCGGACTGACAACTCATGGGGCCCCCCGGTCAATTGGGGATCATGGGGCCCCTGTGTCCTTGCCCACACTCAAAACACACCCAAAAAAGCCTATAAAAAGGTACCAGGGGCATTTTATGGGGCCCCCTACTGACCCCGGGCCCTCGGGCAGTGCCTGAGTACTCGAATGGTCAGTCCGCCCCTGCTCCAGCACATTGGCACTTTGACGCACTTATCCACTTCCTCTGTTTTTGTTGTGTGTCACTTGCACTTTTTTCACAGCACTGTATGCGTTTTCTCATTTCCCGACTAGTAGGGTGTAGGTCCTCAGACGTGCCCCGAAGGTCTTGGAGGGGAGGACACATGGCCATTTGGCCAGATTCTCCCCCTTGCCCAGGGTCTTCTTCAGGGAGGCCCCATCTAGTACTTGGGCTGGCCTTGCTTTGGCAGGCCTTCCGAAGGAAGGGGTCTGCCTGGTTTTGGCCGGGTGGACCAGTGAGCACCCCAGTCCTTGTCAAGAGCCTCCCAGTGGATCAGGGCCAAGGTCCATTCTCTTTGGAGAAGGGCCATATGTACACCCTGTGCACTTTTTTAAGTGCTTCAATTTTTTTTATGCACTGGGTGTTTTGTTTTGTGAGTGTGTTTCACTACAACATGGCTATATGGCCACTAAGCAGAGCTGGCAATCATAGGAAATAAAATCTATCATACAGACTATGGTGATGATTCGCCATCAGATGACGTCAATGGACAAAAACATGTCAGGCATGCCAGAACTGGGGTTTGTAATACCTCTTCCATTGTTTTAAAGAAACCTGAGTTTTGATTCTCTGGTTTTATTTTTGTTTTAAACCTCCCGTGTATCAAGTTCCTACCCCATATACTGGAGGAGAGGTGAAAGTCCCAGGTGATCTGAAGCCGCATTCCTGTGGAGCTTGTGAGTGATCAGAGAACTAGAAGGAGAAAAAAGCACTTTTGTAATTGGGGATTACCTGGGAACTGATGAAATGGTCGGCAGGCAGTTAATGTGCTTTTTTGCATATTATACAGAGTGATTGGCCCGCTCGTGTCTGACCACCGTCACATTGGTAGGGGTCCCGTGATCCCACATACCCAGTAGCCCTTGGCAGTTAGCAAGGGTTCTGCCAATGTAGGAATGCGGTGGGGTATGGGTTGGGTTATGGGCTGTGTAGGTATCCATGACGGGGGTGGGCCATGTGCAGACATTGTTACTTCGCCCTAAATGAGCAAAATTACTGCATCTCTTTAACGTCATAACGCTGAAGGAAAAAACAAATCTTTATGCCTGAACTCAGCTTTGGAACTTTGTCTTAGAGAAGTCAGTTCTTTATTTGGACCACCTCGGTCCAAACAAACTATTTACATTTCACAAAAAACGGGAAATCAACAGTAATTTAACGAGAAATATGCACGTTGAATAAAATGAAAAGTGAAATTACTAAAATATTTTTTACCTCATAAGCGGTTTGTTTTTCTTTTTTTCATCTAAAAACAGAAATAAGAAAGATATTAGTTGTAGAATTCTTGCTAAGCAGAAATATATGGATGCAATCGGGGTTTTCCAAGAACAAGAGAGAAGAGACTGGAGTTCATTTACTAAAGCTTTGGTTGCCATTAGCTAAAGTTTGGTTCACTTTAAAAACCCATTCAAGGTAAATTAGAAATACAAAGCTTGATATGCTACTTTACATATTGGGAACTTACCTAGTCGGGGTAAAGTGACGGTTCCTGCACGTAGCATCTCCATGTGACAGTGCTCAGAGCTGGTGATTGGTGATTCAGGACTGACCACTTTCGTATTAGTTGTGGTCATGTGCTTCCTCATACCCAGTAGATCCTGGCAAATAAGAGCTTTGTCGGTGCAGGAAAGTGGCAGCATATGGGTTGGTTTGGTAGGTATACCCACCTGTTGGGTGGGCTATGTGAAAAAACGGTCACTTTTCCCTGAATATGCAAAATTATAGTGTCTCTTTAACCACTTGAGCCCCTGAGGATTTACCCCCCTTAATGACCAGGCCTTTTTTTTGCTGTTTGGGCGCTGCACTAATTCAAATGATAATTGCGCGCGGTCATGCAATGCTGCACCCAAACGAAATTTACGTCCTTTTATTCACACAAATAGAGTTTTCTTTTGATGGTATTTTAACACCTGTGCACTTTTTATTTTTTGTGCTATAAACAAAAAAATACACAAAAACTTTGAAAAAAAAACAATATTTTCTACTTTCAGCTATAAAAAAATATATCGTAAACTCAAAGTTAGTCATAAATTTAAGCCAAAATGTATTCTGCTCCATGTCTTTGGTAAAAAAAAAATCCAGTGCATTAGCGGGCAAACTGGCGCTATATGGAGGGGCGCTAAAACTATCGGAAGTCACCAGTGACGCTAATACAGTGATCAGTAAAAATCTGTTCACTGTAATCAATGACACTGGTGACAGGGCAGTGAAGGGGGATAACTCGGGGGGGGGTGGGGGGGGGGGGCGATCAAGGGGTTAGACGGGATTACTGGTGTATTAGCGGGAAATCTGGCGCTATCTGGGAGGGGCGCTAACACTATCGGAAGTCGCCAGCGACACTGATACAGTGATCAGGTAAAAATCGGTTCACTGATCAGTGACACTGGTGACAGGGCAGTGAAGGGGTTAACTGGGGGGGGGGAGATTAAGGGGTTAAATGGGATTACTGTTGTACTAGCGGGCAATCTGGCGCTATCTGGGAGGGGCACTAACACTATCGGAAGTCGCCAGCGACACTGATACAGTGATCAGTAAAAATCGATTCACTGATCAGTGACTGGTGACAGGGCAGTGAAGGGGTTAACTGGGGGGGGGGGCGATCAAGGGGTTAAACGGGATTACTGGTGTACTGGCGGGCAATCTGGCGCTATCTGGGAGGGGCGCTAACACTATCGGAAGTCGCCAGCGACACTGATACAGTGATCAGTAAAAATCGGTTCACTGATCAGTGACACTGGTGACAGGGCAGTGAAGGGGTTAACTGGGGGGGGGGATTAAAGGGTTAAACAGGATTACTGGTGTACTGGCGGGCAAACTGGCGCTATCTGGGAGGGGCGCTAACACTATCGGAAGTCGCCAGCGACACTGATACAGTGATCAGTAAAAATCGATTCACTAATCAGTGACTGGTGACAGGGCAGTGAAGGGTTTAACTGGGGGGGCAATCAAGGGGTTAAATGGGATTACTGGTGTACTGGCGGGCAATCTGGCGCTATCTGGGAGGGGCACCAACACTATCGGAAGTCGCCAGCGACACTGATACAGTGATCAGTAAAAATCGGTTCACTGATCAGTGACACTGGTGACAGGGCAGTGAAGGGGTTAACTGGGGGGGGGGGGCGATCAGGGGGTTAAATGTGTCCTAGGTGTGTTCTAACTGTGGGTATGTGCTGTTTTACTCACTGTTAGTATGTGTCTTCTTCTCTGTCTGGAACGGAATGTGTCTAGGCAGAGAAGAATGACATCATATCCTGTCCTGTGTAAATGTCAAACACAGGACAGGATAGGACAGGGACCGATCATCTGATTTCAGCCAGACATCACTGGCTGAACTCTAATGATTGATCCCTCTGGGATCGAATGGGTGTCACCCGCGGGTCGGCGGGAGTGCGCACGCGCGCGCGCCCCCTGCCGGCGAAAACGTCGGGAGCACGGAACCCGTTTTAAAACGTGGCTTTGCGCTTGAGTGCCGCCCTGCACACGTATCTATTACAGTGGCAGGGCGGCAAAGCGGTTAAACCCCTTAATCCCAAAGAAAAACAAATCTTAACGCCTGAAGTCAATTTTGCACTTTTGGCATGTGTAGTAATTCTGTACTTATCCAAACTACTACATTCCAAGAACTTGGGGGAAAAATTATAAAAGTTTTGCTGTGCAAATTCCTCAGGCATTCACACAGTCCATCAAAAATAATTCCTGGAATTTTCCTAATATGTTTATTTCTTATAGTCGTCAGCTCCATCTAGGAGCCCCAGTTGGGCCTTGGTGGTGCCTGAACATTGTAACTCCTCACAGCTACTATTGCTAGGGGCGCAGGAATGGGCCCTGCGGTTAAAAATTGTGCGCAATTAGAGAAAAATGGTGAAAATTTTAAATTCTATGCATCTGTCAAACAGATGCAGAAAAATTGGGCCTTGGGTGTTGGTGGTGGTGCCTGAACTCTGTAAATCCTCATAGTTACTCTTGTTGGGCGCAGGAATGGGCCCTGTAGTTAAAAAAAAAATTACAGAAAAATGATCCAAAATTTGAAGTTACATGCGCCTGTTAAACAGGTGCTGAAAAATTGGCCTTGGGTGTTGGTGGTGCCCCTAAACCAAAAAAATTGTTGGAAGCTAGCAAAATCAGGATTTCAGGAATAGGATAGGCAGCATAAAGAACTGGAATAAGTACAGAGAAGGGCAACCAAACTGATACGAGGCATGGAGGAGATCAGCTATGAGGAAAGATTAGAGGCAAACTGAATTTATTCTCTACTTGAGAAGAGGAGATTAAGGGTGGGGGATATGATCACCATGTATATAATACATAAGGGGGGGATATGATCTCCATGTATAATACATAAGGGGGGTTATGGATATGATCACCATGTATAATACATAAGGGGGATTGGATCTCCATGTATAATTATTGATCTCCATGTATAATACATAATCGGGGGGATATGATCACCATGTATAAATACATAAGGGGGATATGATCTCCATGTATAATACATAAGGGGGGATATGATCACCATGTATATACATAAAGGGGATATGATCTCCATGTATAATACATAAGGGGGGATATGATCTCCATGTATAATACATAAGGGGGGATATGATCTCCATGTATAATACATAAGGGGGGGATATGATCTCCATGTATAATACATAAGGGGGGGGTATGATCTCCATGTATAGTACATATACATAAGGGGGGATATGATCTCCATGTATAATACATATGGGGGGATATGATCTCCATGTATAATACATAAGGGGGGGATATGATCTCCATGTATAATACATAAGGAGGGATATGATCTCCATGTATAATACATAAGGGGGGGATATGATCTCCATGTATAATACATAAGGGGGGATATGATCTCCATGTATAATACATAAGGGGGGATATGATCACCATGTATAATACATAAGGGGGATATGATCTCCATGTATAATATGATAAGGGGGGATATGATCTCCATGTATAATACATAAGGGGGATATGATATCCATGTATAATACATAAAGGGGGATATGATCACCATGTATAATACATAAGGGGGGGATATGATCTCCATGTATAATACATAAGGGGGGATATGATCACCATGTATAATACATAAGGGGGGGATATGATTTCCATGTATAATACATAAGGAGGGATATGATCACATGTTTAATACATAAGGGGGATATGATCTCCATGTATAATACATAAGGAGGGATATGATCTCCATGTATAATACATAAGGAGGGGATATGATCTCCATGTATATATACATAAGGGGGGGATATGATCTCCATGTATAATACATAAGGGGGGGGGATATGATCTCCATGTATAATACATAAGGGGGGGATATGATCACCATGTATAATACATAAGGGGGATATGATCTCCATGTATAATACATAAGGGGGGATATGATCACCATGTATAATACATAAAGGGGGATATGATATCCATGTATAATACATAAGGGATATGATCTCCATGTATAATACATAAGGGGGGGATATGATCTCCATGTATAATACATAAGGGGGATATGATATCCATGTATAATACATAAGGGGGGATATGATCACCATGTATATATATACATAAGGGGGGTATTGATCTCCATGTATAATACATAAGGGGGGATATGATCTCCATGTATATAATTACCATAAGGGGGGATATGATCTCCATGTATAATACATAAGGGGGGATATGATCTCATGTATAATACATAAGGGGGGGATATGATCTCCATGTATAATACATACAGGGGGGGATATGATCTCCATTGTATAATACATAAGGGGGGGATATGATCTCCATGTATATTACATAAGGGGGGATATGATCTCCATGTATAATACATTAGGGGGGATATGATCTCCATGTATAATACATATAAGGGGATTTGATCTCCATGTATAATACATAAGGGGGGATATGTTCTCTATGTGTAATATAATACATTCAAATAATTTCTGTTTCTACCAATTGTAAGAAAAAAAGAAATAAACTTACACTTAGCCAAACAAAACATATAAAGTTCGAAAATACCAAAAAGAGCCCACTAAAAGTTAATGCATAAAATACTGTTCGGTCTTCTGAAATTAGAATAAAAATACAAGAATAGATTTTAAGATTAATATTCTAAGGAAAATACACACATAAAATACATTAAATACATCCTAAATACTTTTCCAGCTAACTACAATTTTTTTAATTTAACTACAGTATTTCTGGCAGCAGGTTCAAGTTCTATTTTGATGTCCTCACCATTTTTTCACTTGTAGCTTAAATACTGTTTAAAAAAAAAGGAAGCTACAACTGGGGTTTATTCTATGATAAAGGATTCCCCGAGCACTATGTGGTAGCTAAAGATACAACTGCCTGCTATCAGTCATGATTTGTCTTACTGAAGCCTCTGACACAGCAGTTCATCATGACTGCCCTGACTCTTATATTTATGTGTATAAAAGCCTTCTTGAGCTGTTGAGCACTGTAAACAATAAAGACACCAGCTGCTGGCTAAAATAAGAATAAAAACATATACAGTATCTCCCAGAAATGAGTCCACCCCTCACATTTTTGTAAATATTTGATTCTCTCTTTTCATGTGACAACACTGAAGAAATGACACTTTGCTACAATGTGACGTAGTCGGTGTACAGCTTGTAATAACATGGAAATTTGCTGTCCCCTCAAAATAACTCAACACACCGCCATTAATGTCTAAACCGCTGGCAACAAAAGTGAGTCCACCCCTAAGTGACAAGGTCCCAAACTGGGCCCAAATTGTCAATATTTTGTGTGGCCGTCATTATTTTCCAGCACTGCCTTAACCCTCTTGGGCATGGAGGTCACCAGAGCTTCACAGGTTGCCACTGGAGTCCTCTTCCACTCCTCCATGACGACATCACGGAGTTGGTGGATGTTAGAGACCTTGCGCTCCTCCACCTTCCATTTGAGGAGGCCCAATTAGCCATTTTCCCTCCCCGGGGTCATGTGACTCGTTGGTGTTACAAGGTCTCAGGTGTGAATGGGGAGCAGGTGTGCTAAATTTGGTGTTATCGCTCTCACTCTCTCATACTGGTCACTGGAAGTTCAACATGGCACCTCATGGCAAATAACTCTGAGGATCTAAAAAAATAAGAATTGTTGCTCTACATAAATGTAATAATGTAATAATAATTGTAATAATGTAATAATTGGAGCAGTTTGCTAACAAAACAAAAGCCAGGTCAGCAACAAAGGGATCATACAGGAACACAGCAGGACACAGGAGAACAGCTGAAGACCAGTCAGCACTAAGCACAGGCAGAGGCAGCCTTTAAATAGTCCTTCTGGCGGCAAGATTCGCTGTGCACGTGCGCATGCGCACGTCTGGTCACTATATTCTACGGATATTTCTATTTGCCAGCCATTTCACTGGAATTCCCTTACAATGGTGTTTGCTGACTATGTATGATTTGATATCCATCTGAGGTTATTTTTATCTTTGAGGACCCGTTAAAACCTCTTTTGAAGATGATTTTGTAATACAATTCTAATTTTTGGTGTTTTTTTTTCATGGGGGTAAACACTATAGCACCTTTAAAGTCCCTTCTACTCTTTTTCTTTTTTTTATTTTCATGTTGTAGTTGGGATTTGGTGCTTAAGAGGATCAGATATACCAATTAGTTACAATCATTGGATCAGTTGTTGATTTCTTTTGGCTGTTCTGGATTTCATAGGCTGCAGGTTTGATTGCTCCCCCCTGCCTTCTCAGAAGTTCTGGAATATACAGTAAGAGTGGAGTAAGGCAAATGGGCAGCATGGATATTTATTGTGATGCAGCCAATCTCTGGAGAGGTGATTCCAGAAGGTGCAGGAGGAGCACATAAATAGTCTGAGCTTTAGAACAGCAGTGTATTCTTGTTTAGGTGGGAGGTGGCCATTCTGCTGTTTCAAGTTGCTATCCATTGATGTCCTGGTTGTGCAGAGCAGGGGGCCTACAGTTGAAAGTTTCTTTGACACCCGAAGACATCACTGAAGGATCAAGTCTGCAAACTCTCTGAAAGGCGTCTGGAGGAAGCTGAAAGGGCACAACTGTTCCTTTGGCCGCATGAGTATGGCTCTACTTCAAGATCCTAGTGGCTGTGCACTATTGGGGCAGCTAGGTCAAGTAGATCCTCTTCCGAGGAGTTCATATCTCTGGTTATTTCCTAGCCTCTTGTGAGCACGTTATACTTTGAACTAGGGCCACGTAAATCCTCTTTCGAGGAGTTCATGCCTCTGGTTATTTCCTAGCCTCTTGTGGGCAAGTTATACTTTGAACTAGGGCCAAGAAGTTCCTCTCCTGAGGGGTTCATACCTCTGGTATTTTCTAGTCTCTTGTGGGCAAGTTATACTGTGAACTAGGGCCAAGACGTTCCTCTCCTGAGGGGTTCATACCTCTGGTATTTCCTAGCCTCTTGTGGGCAAGTTCATACCTCTGGACATCCCTAGAGTCTCATGGGAGAACTGTCCTCTGAACTGGGGCTATGTAGTTCCCCTTCTGAAGGCTTCATAGTTCTGGCCTTCCCTAAACTCTAGAAAGGGAAAAAAAGTAACCTCCTGCGCTCAGAAGACCAGACCAGGCAAATATGGACACATTTTCATCAACATTATTGATCCATCAAATATGGACAATGCTATGCAGCCCCCTTTGAAGGCTGGGGAAGCCCAGAATGGTACTATAAAACAAAAACAAAAAGGGGCACACAAGCCTTGCCCATTACCTCAGCAACACACATTTATTAAAGTAATAAAACAGATACATACTCACAAATGCCAAAAAAATCTCAAGCATATCACATCCAATGTGGGCCCATATGGCTCAGAGTACTGTGCGAGTCCCAGATGAAGGAAGACACTAGGAGGATGGCTGACGCATTTCGAGGTGAGATCCCTTCTTCCTCAGAGCTAATTTGCCATGATATTAAGTTCTTCATATATACCAACATTAGGTTTATAGGTTCCTCCCCCATAGAAATGTTCCCTGGGACTTTGTATGGCAAAAACCCCCATGAGTATATAAGAGGTATAAAACAATGATGTTTATTCACCCCCCCCCCCCCCCCCCCCCAGAGCGGAAACCAGGAAAAAATGTTTTTTTAGGGCTAGACCGTATCCACCTGAACCCGCGAGGGGGGAGGAACTTTAATAAGACCCTCCTACAATGAGAACTAAAGTGGATTTATCAACGCAGTGCCACCAGTCCACTTGGCCTCAACGAGGCCTTTAATTTTAAACCATTTTTGCCTGATTTCCGCTCTGGGGGGTGTGAAAGGGATTTGTAATGCTTTTGTCTATTTCATTCATTGTGCCATGCATGTATTGTATCTTGCATATTGTTTATGTTCTTTCCTTGATGTTTCTCTTCTCTGCATTCTAAGCAATACTGTGTGCACACTATTTGTGCCTTGTTGTTATTAATATCTTTCACATTGAAGGGTGATGCTCCCACTGACAGTCCTGGGGTGGTCTGGTTGGGGGCTGCCGTCCGCCACCGGGTGTGCCCGGGCACCCGCCGGGGTTTCTGCCTTGGAACTCGAAGGGGCTTTATGTTTTCTGGCTTTATGTTTGTATTTCCTGTATGTGATATATGAGGTACTGTATTACAATTGACTATATTGAATCTGCTGATTCGTTTAATCATGTTAATCTTTCGTGATAAACATCACTGTTTTATATACCTCTTGTATACTCGTGGTTTTTGCCATACAAAGTCTCAGGGGAACATTTCTATTTTTTTTCCTAATCATGAACCTGATGATCTTATCTAGTGTGCACAGTATATTTTACACTAGTGTATGGATCTCCAGATCATCGTTCAAACCGTTAGGGGCCACGCAATCCAGCATGAAGGTCCAATAGCTCTCTCTCATACAAAGCCTTTGGTATCTTCTTCCACTATCCAAATCATTTGAGATGGCTTCGATTCCGAAGACTTTGAGCCCAGAATGATCTCCACAGTAACCTGATGATCTCATCTAGTGTGCACAGTATATTTTACTCTAGTGTAGGGATCTCGAGATCATAATCGTTCAAACCATTAGGGGCCAAGCAATCCAGCATGAAGATCCAATAGCTCTCTCTCATACAAAGCCTTTGGTATCTTCTTCCACTATCCAGATCATTTGAGATGGCTTCATTTCTGAAGACCTTGAGCCCAGAATGATCTCCACAGTAACCTGATGATCTCATCTAGTGTGCACAGTATATTTTACACTAGTGTATGGATCTCGAGATCATAATCGTTCAAACCGTTAGGGGCCAAGCAATCCAGCATGAAGATCCAATAGCTCTCTCTCATACAAAGCCTTTGGTATCTTCTTCCACTATCCAAATCATTTGAGATGGCTTTGATTCTGAAAACCTTGATCCCAGAATGATCTCCACAGTACTATGGGCCATATTGGCCAGCATTGGATGTGATATGCTTGTGATTTTTTTTTGGTGTTTGTAAGTATACATCTGGTTTATTACTTTAATAAAGATGTGTCGATGAGGTTCTTGTTTTGCACTTCCCTAAACTCTCATGGGAGGATTGTAGTCTGAACTGGGCAGAAGATCTGAAGTTCTAAAGCTTGCAACTTAGAGATATGTGTCCTCCTGTTTCTGTTAGTGGTTCTGTAGTATCCCATACTACTCTACACACCCCATCCAAGTTATTCAAATAATACAGTTACAAAAAATTACCCTAAACTGCTCTTTGTGTCAACGTGCCTGAACTGTGCTCTGAATGTCTGGCAGCCCCTGAACTAGCAAAGGGAGAACAATGGTCATCATCATGAGATTTACTCTTGGGAAGTGTAAAGTGATTGTGCCTTTATCATCAACCAGCAGACCCTTTGGGGATACTGCTACGTAATGCATTAAAAAAATCACTATACATTCACTTAAAGCAGACCTGTTATCTAATACGAATTATCAAGCATTTTACTTGTCCTAATGAACTCTTTCCTGTGGACACCCCTCAGTGGCAGGTCATGAGACCACTGCCTTGACCGTAGACCATTTGGCCCATGTCAAAGTGAAAGATTGGTGTTCAAGTAGATCAACCAGGTCTCTACCTTTCTCCGAAGACATTTAAGGATAGTGATTGGTTCTGTTTACACAGCTAGCCAAGGGGAAAAAGAAAATGTTGTGCACTCCCACTATCCTAAAATGAGGAACAAACCCCTTATTTTTTCAATTAGCGAATGAATTAAGGCCTGAAGATACTTTTTTGGTTTCAAGAAAGACTGACTGTGCTTTGCACTGGTTTTGTGAAGACCTTTTTTTTTTTTTTTTTTTAGTTTTTCTCACGAAGATCTTACTTTTCTGTTGGCTGTCAAGTCCTACTTTGTTACTTCCATGGGTTCTATACACTTCACTGACGATGCATAAGAAACCTGAAACAGTTGCATGCAGACTGAAATAAATTGTGCTATAATATACAAGGCGGTATCAAATTTCGAGATTTAGTTTTGTAACACGCCAACAGATGACAGCACAAGGCTGCACGTACAGTCACAGGAAGCACCAGCCTTCATAAGTCAGTGTGCCAAAAGACATCATCCTCTGTACATTGGGAGCTGTGCAGCCGCTGCTATTCTGACCATTCTATTTCATCGTGGACAGCAAGTTAGAACAAAAAGCAAACATGAAACAGTGCGTGAAACTGGGCAAATCTCTGGATCTCCGCACTGTTGTCAAAATGGTGACCTTTGAGCTGGATTTTCATCTTTGGGAAGAGGGCATTATCGGGGGCTGAGCTCATTGAAGGTCTTCCTGATCCCTAACCATCTTCCAGTGATGTTCTTCCGTGTGCCACTAAAAACACCTCGATCGACTCGTTGCAGCATCGCCATAAACTTGCCGAACCATATCAAGTGTATCCGTGGCAAATTTTTTATTATTAACGAGAGGGTTTGAGGTTTTTACCTTTTCATGCTAGCTGCTCCTTTTTATATGTTTATCCAGCGCTTGTTTTATTTGATTGGATTTACTAAAAACACCTCGATCGACTCATTGCAGCATCGCCATAAACTTGCCGAACCATGTCAAGTGTATCTGTGGCAAATTTGCCCAGTTTCACGCAGAATTACTTGTTTGCTCTTTGTTCAGTGTCAGTGAGTCCCTCAGGCATCACAGTATCAGCAAGATCCTGCATTTAATGAAATTTCCATGCCAAACATTAATCTTATTTATATTCTGGGAATGACCAGAAAAGGTGATAATAAAGTAAGAACATGTAACAAAATTATTTTTGAACTGTCACTACACATACCATATAAATGGAGACTTGGTACTGCTGCACCAGCACCGATCCATTATGTGAAAACATATGAGCTCTGTAGGTTCCTTCATCGTTCTTTATTAGTCTTTTTATGGTTATGGAACCATCACTTAGGCTGGACAGTCGGTCAGAATATTTCTGGCTGAAAATGCAAATCTCTCCGCCTAGCTTAGTTACAGCAAATCGAATCCACCTTTGTGTGAGCCAGTTAATCGATGTGGTTTCTTTTATATCATTTTTCAAAGTCAGGTCTCCCCCCTTCCGTACCATTAATGCTCCTTGTACCTTTAAAAGACAATCAATAAGGCAAGTTTTTGCTAATTTGCTTATTGTATCATGCCATCTAACAGGATTTCTTTTAAAGGGAAACTATAGCATATTATCAGCATGCTCAATTATTACAAAATCGAAAATATTTATTTCTGTGAAATTTCAGCAAATGTAAAATTTTGCCGTTTTGTCAAAATGTATTGGAGACAATGAAGAAGGTAAAATTAAGGTGTTTTTTAGGATATAATGAGTTTCAAAAATGGCTCCTGAGGATTACAGAAGCGCTTTCAACTATCCTGTACCTGTAGTCTCATTATTTTATATTCGCTGCATACACACCAGGAAGATTCACCGGGTGCGAAAGTTTGGTGAGTGTCACATTCCCATCCTATAAATAAGCCCCTAAGGTTTACACATTGAGTCCTGTTTGTAACATTTGCTTTTTATGTGTTTTTATAATATTATTCATTTACATTTTTTAAATCCTTCATATACAGTGGGGAAAATAATTATTTGATCCTCTGCAAATTTTGTAAGTTTGCCCACTTACAGAGATATGAAAGGTCTATAATTTTTTTTATCATAGGTGTATTTTAAACAACAAATGCAGAATATCAACCAAAAATCCAGAAAAAAACCCCCACACGATACAAATGTTATAAATTGAGTTGCAGTTCAGTGAGTAAAATAAGTATATGATCCCCTACCAGCCAACAATAATTCTGGCTCCCACAGACTGACTATGTGCTCATGTGGTACACAGACTAGTCCTGGCAATTTATGAAGGTGCTCCTAACAACAACTCATTATGTGCATAAAAGACACCTGGCTACAGAATCTCTTTCTCGGGCACCACCATAAGCCTGACCAAAGAGCTGTCAGAGGACATCAGGGAGAAGGTTGTAGACCTGCACAAGGCTGGGATGGGCTACAAGACCATCAGCAAGAAGCTTAATGAGAAGGAGACAACTGTTGGAGGGATTATTCGCAAATGGAAGAAGTACAAATGAACCATCAAATCGCCCTTAGTCTGGAACTCCATACACAATTTCGCCTCATGGGGTAAGGATGATTTTGAGAAAAGTGAGGGATCAGCCCAGAACTACAAGGGAGGAGCTTGTGAATGATCTCAAGGCACCCCTGACTACCTCACCAACCTGATCCCCAAGTAGCGCCCTACCCATACCCTTCGCTCCTCACTGGACCTCCTTCTATCCTGCTCCCTGGTCTCCTCCTCCCATGCACGATTGCAAGACTTCTCCAGGACCTCCCCCATCCTCTGGAACTCACTGCCCCAATCCATCAGACTGTCGCCTTCCCTCCTCACATTCAGGCGCTCCCTCAAAACCCATCTCTTCAGGGAAGCCTACCCCACCCTCACCTAACGGCCATTCTCCCTCTTTCCTCCCACCCCTCATTACCCTCAGCCACTTCCTACTGTACCATTAACCCCCTCCCTCCTAGATTGTAAGCTCGAAAGAGTAGGGCCCTCTTACCCCTCGTACGTTGTTTGTTATTGTTGTACTGTGCCATGTATTGTCCCCCCTGTATTGTACAGCGCTGAGCAAACCCTTTGGCGCTATATAAACTCGATGTAATAATAAATAATAATAATAATAATAAAGGCAGTTGGAACCACAGTCACCATACAAACCATTGGTTCACAATATGCCACCATGGATTGAAATCCTGCAGCATCTGAATGGTACCCCTCCTCAAGAAGGCACATGTACAGGCCCATCTGAAGTTTGCCAAGGAAAATCTAAATGATTCAGAGAAGGATTGGGAGACAGTGCGGTGGACAGATGAGACCAAAACTGAGCTCTTTGGCATTAACTCTACTCACCCTGTTTTGAGGAAGAAAAATGCTGACTATGACCCCAAGAACACCATCCCTATGGTCAAGCACGGAGGTAGAAACATTATGCTTTGGTTTCTCTGCTAAAGGTACAAGCTGACTTTGCCGCTTTGAAGGGCCAATGGACATGGCCATGTATTTTAAAATCTTGGATGAGAACCTTCTTCCCTCAGCCAGAACACTGAAGATGGGTAATGGATGGGTCTTCCAGCATGACAATGACCCAAAACATACTGCCATGGCAACAAAGGAGTGGCTCAAGAAGAAGCACATTAAGGTCATGGAGTGGCCTATCCAGTCTCCAGACCTTAATCCTATAGAAAATTTATAGGGGTAGCTGAAATTTCAAGTTGCCAAGCGACGGCCAAGAAACCTTAAGGATTTAGAGAAGATCTGTAAAGAAGAGGGGGCAAAAATCCCTCCTGAGATGTGTGCAAACCTGGTGACCAACCACAAGAAACGTCTTACCTCTGTGCTTGCCAACAAGGGTTCCTCCACCAAGCACTAAGTCATGTTTTGCTTGAGGATCAAATACTTATTTTACTCACTGAACTGCAACTCAATTTATAACATTTGTGTTTTTTTCTAGATTTTTGGTTGATATTCTGTCTCTGTCATTTATTTTTTTTTTTTTTTTTTCCAAAAAAAACGTTTTATTGAAGTATGAAAGGTAAACAAATGATAGACAGATACGGATCGCAGTCCGTGCAAAGTTTCTAGTACGTTCTCCCGTAACGCAGACGGGATCAAGACAATATATTAATTTGTATAACATCAGAGGACGGAGTTCCACAGTAAAGCAAAAGTGATAGACGTAACCATAGCAATACTGACAGTAGCATGTACTTTCGATAATTATGGTATACACTAGACTCTATGTAAGGAAAGTATACATAAGCGGATTCTGAAGTGGTCGTCAAAAGTATCCTCTCAAGGCATCTATGACATATATTTCCATCTCAAAAAAAAAATGTGGGTTACTGTTGTAGAATATTGTTACATCTGTATAGCTATGGGTGTTCCGTACCGAATGAGAATAATAGCTAATTAGACTATGAGAAAAGAGGGTGTAAATGAGAGAAAGAAAAGAAAAGAAAGAGAGGAGCGTGGGGATGGAGGAAGAATATGAGATGAGATATCAAAATGAGGTGGGAGGAGACGCACATGACAAATAGAAGGGGGGAATGGGGGAGAGAGAGATGGAGAGAAAAAAAAAAAAAAAAAAAGAGAGGGGGGGGGGGGGAAGTGGTTGGATGATCAGGTTCATATTTAAATAAGCATAACCAAAAACCAGTTACATCTATTCGTAACAGCCTGGCTGTATCTAATTCATCTTTTTAATTAGCGATACAATTCAGTGAATGACCGTTAATGGAGTTATTGCCGAGGTGAAAGTTCTAGAGGCCTTCGGTGTCTCCAAATCTTTCTCGTTCAATCCCTCAGCAAGCCAAGGTAAGTATCAGTAGTTTGGAAGTGGGTCCAACAAGCCCAAGTCCTCCTGAATCGCTCGGGGTGATCTTTTGCCACTGAGATCAGTTCCTCCATTTCAGCAATCCTCTGGATCCTAAGAATCCACTCTCGTACGGTGGGAATATAGGCTGATCGCCAATGAACAGGGATACACTGCTTTGCCGCATTTAACATGTGTAATGCAAGGGACTTACGGTAAATCCTCACCGGAAGGGAGGAGTGATGGAGTAGACATTGTGCTGGTGTAAAGTCTAGGGTGTAAGTGGTTACTTGTCTAATGATGTCCAAAATTTGTCTCCAGAAGGGCTGCAACAGCGGGCATTCCCACCATATATGGAGAAGAGTACCATTTGCCTGGGAGCATCGCCAGCATAAATCTGGCACTTTAGGATCAAATTTATGAATCACAGATGGAACTCTATACCATCTGGAAAAAACTTTGTAGTTGCTTTCTTGTGTAGAAACACATATGGAACCTTTATGCATGTGATCGTAAATGTGGTTCCATTCCTCAGGTGAGATTGAAATTTCTAGATCATGCTGCCAGGCTGCACAGGCCTTCAGTGAGTGAGATGTATTGGAACTTTCCAATAGGGAATATAATTTGGATATTACATGCCTCTGTGGGAGATCTGTAAAGCAGAGTTTTTCGAAAGCAGTAAGCGGTCTTGAATAATCCTTTAGATGTGGGGAGTTACGTAGAAAATGGTGGATTTGTCTATACATCCAAGGCGTTAAGGTAAGGGCTGGCCACGCCTTTGTAATGTCTTCTCTAGATCGGAGCTTAGAATCTTTGAGAAAGTGACGTACTGTTAGGTTATCTTCCCGTCTATACCCAGCGAGAAAGGTCGTAGACATCCCTGGAATAAAGTCCGGGTTCAATTTGATCGGAGTGAAAGGGCTCGGAGAGGAAGAAAGTACTTTTTCCTGAAACACTTGCGCGCTACATCGTAAAGTGGGACCTATAAGTGGGTGCATCCGAAATTCAGAAGGGACATGGGCGGTTTTCAGCCATGGGGAGGTGGAAAGTGGTATCTTCGAAAAATCAGCCTCCAAACCGACCCAGATCTTATGAATGTGATTCGTGGTCCAGTCTACTAATCTGGCTAGGTGGCAAGACCTGTAGTAACGAGAAATATCCGGTAATCCAATACCTCCATTCTTCTTGGACATAGTGAGTTGGGTGAAGCTGATTCTTGGGCGTTTATTATACCAAAGAAAGGAGGAGCAGAGCGTTTTATATGATTGAAAGAATGAATTTGGTAATTGAATTGGTATTGTTTGTAGTAAATATAATATTCTGGGGAGCACGTTCATCTTAAGTATATGGCTGCTCTACCAAACCAAGAGAACCAAGGTTTATTCCAC
This sequence comes from Staurois parvus, assembly GCA_951230385.1. NCBI lineage: Eukaryota > Metazoa > Chordata > Amphibia > Anura > Ranidae > Staurois > Staurois parvus. The sequence goes on from CATNWA010016763.1 coordinate 28,131, forward strand.
ATCTGAAGGTCTTTGGAAATGTTACGTAAGAGGGGTAGAAAATTTGTTGCATATAGTTCGGTAAGATGGGATGGTAGTTGGATACCTAAATAAGTGATAGTTTCTCGTTGCCAGGTAAAGGGGAAAATTTGATGTCGCTTGTTTAACCACCTCCGGTTTTAATGATACATTAAGCGCTTGGGATTTAGAAAAGTTAATTTTGAAGTTAGCCAAATACTGAAATAATTTGAAATCCTGTAACAAATTAGGTATCGTGATATGAGGATCTGTCAGGAAAAGCAGTATGTCGTCAGCAAAGGCTGCCACTTTATGCGTTTTGCCATTGATCAAAATCCCTTTAATGTTGGCATTATCTTTGATGCAATTCAATAAGGGTTCCAGTGTAAGAATGAATAGGAGAGGTGACAGAGGGCATCCCTGTCTGGTCCCGTTGCTAATCAGAAAAGAGTCTGATAGGTGTCCGTTCACTCGCACTCGCGCTGTGGGGGCTTTATATAGAGACATAATATAGGTCAAAAAGCGCAAAGGCAGTCCAATGCCAATCAAAACTGCCTCTAGGTAATCCCAAGCTAGTCTGTCAAACGCCTTCTCGGCATCTAAAGAGAGAAAGAATCCGGACTGTTGATTTTGGGTTAACCAATGATGTATATTTATGGCCCTTATTGTGTTATCTCTGGCTTCTCTTCCCGGAACAAAACCCACCTGATCCGGAGATATGATGGATTCTATAACATGTAGTAGACGATTAGCCAGAATCTTGGCAAAGATCTTCAGATCAACATTCAATAGGGAAATTGGTCGGTAGTTCGCTGGGGACGTTGGATCCTTATTCTCTTTGGGTATAACCGTAATGTGAGCCTCGGAAAGATTGCGCATGGACTGCCCCGGAGTGTTTAATGAATTGAAAGCCTGGAGAAATGGGAGTGCTAATACGTCAAGAAAAGATTTGTAATAAGAATTAGTAAAACCGTCAGGTCCTGGACTTTTACCAGGTTTCAACTGCGTAATAGCTTGTTGTAGTTCCGCTAACGTCAGAGCACTCTCTAAATCTTTTGCTTGCGATCTAGAGATCTGTTTAGGAAGATATTGTGTGAGGAATGACTGTATAATGACCTCACGTGGCCTAGTATCAGCTGCTGATTTGGACGGTAGGGATAAATTATATAAATTAAAGTAATACTCCTCAAATTCCGCTGCAATATCCGACGGCGTTTTCAGTGTGCGTCCATTTTTGGAATGGAGCTGATATACGTGCCGAGCAGCCTTTTTGGATTGTAAAGCCCGAGCAAGAAATTTGCCACTCTTATTTCCATGTTCGTAGAAAAGTTTTTGTTGAAGAATAAAATTACGTTTAGATTTCTTTTCCACTACCTCGCTGAGTTGTTTACGTGCTTGCTCCAGTTCAGTAAAAGATCTTAATGCCATAGATCGTTTATGGGAGCACTCAAGTGTGCGGACACTTTGTGCAATAATGCGTTGAATGATGCTTGCGCCATACGTTTCCGTTTAGACGAGATAGATATTAGAATTCCACGTATCACACATTTGTGCGCTTCCCACCGTACGAGAGGGGATGTTTCCGAGGATGCATTTTCTTGAAAGTAGTTCGTCAAAGAACTACGGATCTGAAGAATAACTGATGCGTCCGTTAGGAGAAATGGGTCCAGTCGCCATATTTTGGAAGTACTTGGTGTATCCAGGAATTGCAAAGAGATCATAATCGGGTGATGGTCTGAAAGGATCTTCGGTTCGATCGAGGCTGACTTCAAGGCGTATAAATCTTGTTGCGAAAGAAAGAAATAATCAATTCTTGAATGGCGTTTGTGAGGCGCAGAGTAAAAGGTGTAATCTTTGTCCGAAGGGTGCAAAGTACGCCATGCATCATGTAGGAGAAGGTCTTTCAATTCAATTTTAATTTGCTTAAGTGCTTGGTCTCTGTCATTTAAAATACACCAATGATAAAAATTATAGACCCTTCATTTCTTTGTAAGTGGGCAAACTTGCAAAATCTGCAGGGGATCAAATAATTATTTTCCCCACTGCAATAATAGCTTGCTATTCCATATTTGAATTAGTGCAATCACTTCATAAAGAGTCTATGTGCCTTCACTTTTCAAACCAGACACATAAGTCTCAATTTACAAAGCTTTAACACCTGGATAAGTATCTTTATTTTAGCCCACCCAGAGTCTAAGGCAGCAATGGGCAAACTACGGCCCGGCGGACCTTTTAATCCGGCCTGCGGAGCGTGATACATTGGCTGTCAGGATGTGTGTAGGCGGGGCAGCGTGACGAACGTGAGGGGAGCTAGGCTCCTCTCACAGTCCGCCCTGAAGACCGGAACGGCGCGGGAACACGGTGAGAGGATTGCGCGGAGCAAAGGTAAGTAAATTGACACAGGGGGGACTTGGCTTACTACTTGGGGGGGAATAGTACTATGGGGGATGAAATACTATATGAGGGATGAATTACTATATGGGGGATTAATTACTATATGGGGGATGAATTACTATATGGGGGATGAATTAATATGGGGGATGAATTACTATATGGGGGATGAATTACTATAGGGGGGATGAATTACTATGGGGGATGAATTACTATATGGGGGATGAATTACTATAGGGGGGATGAATTACTATGGGGGATGAATTACTATATGGGGGATGAATTACTATGGGGGATGAATTACTATGGGGGATGAATTACTATGAGGGATGAATTACTATATGGGGGATGAATTACTATATGGGGGATGAATTACTATGGGGGATGAATTACTATATGGGGGATGAATTACTATATGGGGGATTAATTACTATGCTTACTATGGGGGAATATTACTATACTTACTATGGATGACACATACACATCATTCATCTACTCTTGGTCCGGCCCCCGGGTCCAATATATGAACCCATTGCGGCCCCCAAGTCAAAAAGTTTGCCCACCCCTGGTCTAAGGGGTCTATTTATTTAAAAAAAAATTGTTGGAGGAATACCTCAGCATTCATACAGCTAATGCAAATAAAATCTGTAATATGTATCCCAGCCACGGCACCACCTGCCTGGAGTTTGCATGTTCTCCCTGTGCCTGCGTGGGTTTCCTCTGGGTACTCCGGTTTCCTTCCACACTCCAAAGACATGCTGGTAGGTTGATTGGCTCTTGTCTAAATTGTCCCTAGTAATGTATGTATGAATGTGAGTTAGGGACCTTAGATTGTACACCCCCTGAGGGTTAGGGACCTTAGATTGTACGCTCCTTGAGGGTCAGGGACATTAGATTGTACACCCCTGAGGGTTAGGGACCTTAGATTGTACACCCCTTGAGGGTTAGGGACCTTAGATTGTACGCTCCTTGAGGGTTAGGGACCTTAGATTGTACGCCCCTTGAGGGTTAGGGACCTTAGATTGTACGCCCCTTGAGGGTTAGGGACCTTAGATTGTACACCCCTTGAGGGTTAGGGACCTTAGATTGTACGCTCCTTGAGGGTTAGGGACCTTAGATTGTACACCCCTTGAGGGTTAGGGACCTTAGATTGTACCCCCTTGAGGGTTAGGGACCTTAGATTGTACACTCCTTGAGGGAAAGGGACCTTAGATTGTACGCCCCTTGAGGGTTAGGGACCTTAGATTGTACGCTCCTTGAGGGTTGGGGACCTTAGATTGTACGCCCCTTGAGGGTTAGGGACCTTAGATTGTACACCCCTTGAGGGTTAGGGACCTTAGATTGTACGCTCCTTGAGGGTTGGGGACCTTAGATTGTACGCCCCTTGAGGGTTAGGGACCTTAGATTGTACCCCCTTGAGGATTAGGGACCTTAGATTGTACGCCCCTTGAGGATTAGGGACCTTAGATTGTACCCCCTTGAGGATTAGGGACCTTAGATGGTACGCCCCTTGAGGGTTAGGGACTGATGTGAATGTATAACATATATGTAAAGCGCTGCGTAAATGGACGGCGCTATATAAGTACCTGAAATAAATAAATATGTCTGACATATGTATTGTCTATGAGTGCCAGCTCCATCTACTGGCCATAATGCAGTATTTTCATGAAATACTGCAATCAGGTAAATACTGTATTATGGCCACTAGGTGAAGCTGACAATCATACACAAATTAGACACATTATGGAGATGATTCACGACAGTTGTGTGAATGCTGAGGCATTTGCACAAAAAAATTTTTTTTTTATAAATAGACCCCTAATGGTGTATACAATACCTATTTTTCTTATTTAAAAAAAACAAACTTAAAAGACAATTCAATACAGTAAACACTTACTAAGTAAAATGTAGTTAGATTTTCCTGCAGAGAAAAAAGAAAAAAAGTTCATCAGTTTCTCAACAAATCATATCAAATCAAAGAGAAATTTGTCTAAAAAATAAATAAAAATAAATAAATAAAAAAAATTAAAAAAAAAAGAGAAATTTGTCCTTACAACAGCAGCCTACAAGATGTAGAGGATACTTTGAATAAGTATTCCAATGTATGTGAAATGCTGCATATAACTAAAGCACGATCAAGATTCTTTATAGTGAACTACCAGACACTTCAAATCTCAACTGAGTTGGCAAAGTAAAGGCAATGTGATTTTTTTTACATATTTTATTTATTTATGATTGGAACAAAGATCACAGTCCGTGATACTTTCTTATTTGCACCTACAATTACATTTTCAGGACAAGATTTTGGTGTGTACCCAGTCTTTCTTAGGTCCAAGGACCTTAGAAGAAGTAGGTACACCCTAAACATTTGTCCAGAAAATGTAACTGTTGGTGCAAAAAAAAAACCAAAAAACTAAAGTATCATAGACAGAAGTCAACTTTTTAAATATTGGATTTTCATATTGACCTAATTTGGCCATCAGATAGAGAGAAAACAGGTGGGGCACACACCTAGTGCATTATCCAAGGTTTATTGTAGGAGTGAAAGAATAATAAAAACATACTCACAGACGAAGCATGTATCTAAAAAGCATAGAAAAATGACAATGGCCACAATGGCAGGCAAGGTGTTCTCACTGTCAGTGCGGTCAAATGGCTGACGTGTTTCGGGGACGAATCCCTTTCCTCAGAGCTGATGACCAACCTCTGATGCATGATGAATGGAAAGTAAGAGCCTTGCTGTTGATGTCTGGCATCAACAGCAAGGCTCTTACTTTCCATTCATCATACATCAGCATCAGAGGTTGGTCATCAGCCCTGAGGAAAGGGATTCGTCCCCGAAACGCGTCAGCCATTTGGCCGCACTGACAGTGAGAACACCTTGCCTGCCGTTGTCATTTTTCTATGCTTTTTAGATACATGCTTTGTTTGTGAGTATGTTTTTATTATTCTTTCACTCCTACAATAAACCTTGGATAATGCACTAGGTGTGTGCGCCACCTGTTTTCTCTCTATCCAGTGGCTGATTTCCCCGTCTGAGGAGGGCTGCACCCCTGAAGCATTTCCTTTGGTTGTCGCTGTCCTGGTACCCTTGGCTTCCATTTTGGCTGTGTATATCCTGAGGCGCTGGAGAGTACATACGATATCATTTTCCCCGTCTGAGGAGGGCTGCACCCCTGAAGCACTTCCTTTGGTTGTCGCTGTCCTGGTACCCTTGGCTTCCATTTTGGCTGTGTATATCCTGAGGCGCTGGAGAGTACATACGATATCATTTTCCCCGTCTGAGGAGGGCTGCACCCCTGAAGCACTTCCTTTGGTTGTCGCTGTCCTGGTACCCTTGGCTTCCATTTTGGCTGTGCATATCCTGAGGCGCTGGAGAGTACATACGATATCATTTGGCCATCAGGTAGAGGGGTGGGCAGGAATTCAGAATCAGTGATAAAGGATGGGTGTTCCTAGGAGGACTTCATTGGCATGAAGTATGCCATGGGTAATGCTCATGTGTGATGAAGGGCTGCTGTAACTGATGTTGCAACTGTTCAGTTACCTAAAAGGGGTGTTCAGATGGAGAGAAAGGAGCACCCGGTGTCCACAGTAATACCTCATTTGATTAAAAGGTTACAATCTTTTATTAACAATAACGGATATAGAAGTTGAGTCAGCGCATTTCAGGACAATTGACTCCCCCTTCTTCAGGGCTTTAGGTATGTGTTAATGGAGGTGGGTAGACTCCACAGACGTACCTGAGTTTCTTGTGAGAACAGATGTTGGTATTGACCGGTGCGGTGACCCCTAAAAGGGTTGTGTCCCTGACAGCAAGTTTGGGGAGAAAGTAGTTGGATAACGCTGGTCATCATTCATCCAGGAAGCGATAGAGTTGCCATTGGGGAAAAGGCTACTTCCATTGGTCTAACTAAGGTCTGGTAACATGACCTAACAATTATGCTGGCACAAGCTAGGGCAGGAAAATACAAGCCAGGTGGCAAACCAAGGACTGACCTATGCAGTCTTTATAAAGGTGTCACTTGTGCAATCACGTCATGAATTTTCATGCTGCATTTATCACCAAATTCAGCAACAGCAACAGAATCTTCAGGATTTGTCAGATCGTTAAGTCCAGAACACTATACCTTACCAGCCTTCAAAAGCCCCAGTGAAGGAAGACTTGAGAATCAAAATGTGTTGGCTTCTATGAACTAACGACTCCTAATAAAATCATCTGGATGGCATTTTTTTCCCTACACTCTACTTTCAGCTATGGTGTCATGCATTCTCATGTTGGATTCATCATTGAATTCTGCGAATGTCCAAACAGAGGTACTGTATGTTGCCTCTGCTTGGCCAAAAGACAATACTTGTAAATCTCCGGAAGCAACAAACCCAAGAGTTTTTATCTAGTAACAGGCAAACTCCTTGTCTACAGATAACATATTTTTTTTTCCTCTTTTCAGAATTACAAACATTATTTACTTACTGTAAATGCTGAGATGATATATTTCTGTATAAAGTTTTTTATTGAGCAGATGTATATCGGCTGAGTATTTTCCTCTGTCTTCTATGCATAGATTGAAGATAATCTCAGTGAGCCATTACTACGGCTCTGCAATCTCCCTTGATACCTGGATTCTAGGACGTGCACAGATCCATTTGAAAATGTTGTAGCGATATGCTTAGCATTGTCCTTCATCCAGAAAACGTCTTTCACTTGGACAAGTAGATGTTCAGGCAGTGGTAGAGTCACCTCCTGCTCCTCAGAGGATGAAACATGGACTGGCTTCATATTTGCTGTTTCAGGAATCACACCTAGTTAACAATGGAAACCATCTTTATGTATGGGTAGGTGGGTATAGGTGAAACATAAATTTTCAGCTTATTAGAGGAAGAGGAACAGTCTGTAAGATATGAGATCTGACCAGCATCATATAGATCTAGGGTGAGTAGAAGTTCATGGCAGAGGACATGCCCTGCTGAGGAAACTAACACTAGTGATGGGGTCCTTCAAGCCCTTTCTTTGTTGACTTACACTACTGGGGACAACATTTAAAGTTGTGACATTGGTGAGTTCCCAGTCTGGCTGACAACTGATGAGGTTAACAATTAATAACTATTCCATTTAGCATAGTTAGCATAGAGTATTACAGTGCAAGATTCCTCACCACCTCTTTGGGTTGCAAGATTCCTCACCACCTTATTGGGTTGCAAGATTCTTCACCACCTTATTGGGTTGCAAGATTCTTCACCACCTTATTGGGTTGCAAGATTCCTCACCACCTTATTGGGTTGCTAATGAAGCAATGAATGGCAGAAGAATGAGAATTCTTAACCAATCTGGCCCATGCCACTATAACTGGAAGCCTAAAGTCCCTTTGACTTTCTTTCTTAACTTCTTCATTAAAAACATATCTGCTGTTAACCCATAGGGCAAAGAGGACCCACTAACGATTTGCTAACTACTAAAACCAATGGCTACTACTCCATAGTTTTACTACTATACCTCTTTGCAGCCTTTGATACTGTTGACCACCCACTCCTTTTCAATAAACTCCATTGCCTTGGTCTCGGAGAGTCAGCTCTTTCTTTGTTCTCCTCCTACCTATCACAGCACTCCTTCAGTGTTACCTATAACTCTGTCTCCTGCTCCCTGTTCTTGGACCCCTTTTCTTCTTTATCTACACCTCCTCTCTTGGTCATCTGATAACCTACCACAGCTTCCAATACCATCTCTACGCGGATGACACCAAAATCTATTTCCCTACTTCTCACCTCACTCCTTCGGTCTTCTCTAACATTACTTACTTACTAACTGACAAATCAGCATGGATCTCGCACCACCACTTCCTTAAACCCCCCGCCAACCCCCCCCCCCCCCCCCCGCTCGTGCCCACTTCCATGACTTTTCTATCAATAATGCAATTGTCAGTGCCTCCTCTCAAGCCAGGGTACTAGGAGTAATCCTGAACTCTGATCTGTCCTTTCGGCCCCAAATCCTAACCTCCGTAACATCTCTAAAATTTGCCCCTTTTTAACTAATGAAACCACCAAGCTACTCATTCACTCCCTTGTTTTCTCTCACCATGACTGTTGCAACTCCTTCTCATAGGCCTACCTCTCTGTAGGTTATCCCCCCTTCAGTCTAGCATGAATGCTGCTACCAAACTCATCTACCTTACCAACCACTCAGTGTCCGCCACCCCTCTCTGCCAATCCCTCCACTGGCTTCCTATTGCCCAGCAAATTAAATTCAAAATGCTAACAACAGCATACAAAGCCATCCACAACTCTGCCCCCAACTACATCAGCAATCTTGTCTCCAAATATTGCCCAAACAGTTCTTTCTGCTCCTCTTATGATCTCCTGCTCTCAAGCTCCCTGGTAGCCTCCTCCAATGCTTGTGTCCAGGACTTCGTTAGAGCCTCTCCCATCCTCTGGAACTCTCTACCTCAATCTGTCCAGCTATCCCCTACTCTGGCTGCCTTTAAGCGATCACTGAAAACTCCTCTCTTCAGGGAAGCCTATTGCCTTCTGAATAGACATTTATCACTTCCATCAGCTCATCCCTCACAGTTATAACCTTTTGTACCACTTGCCCCTCCCTATTAGATTGTATGCTCTTATGAGCAGGGCCCTCTTAGGCCTCTTGTTTTTTATTTTATTGTAACTGTATTTTCTCCCTTTATATTGTAAAGTGTTGAGCAAACTGTTGGCGCCATATACATCCTGTATAATAATAATAATAATATATAATAATAATGTTCATATTAATGGTCCCTTCCCCAGCAGCACATTCTACATTTTCCATTGGCCATTTTCCATTGGTTCAGTCACCTGATACATCCAGGTATGGAAGAGCATCTGACTCACTCCCCCATTGGTGCTTGGCCCTGCACTGTCACATGGGGGGGTATTCCTCCGCCCTATGGAAGCTCCAATTGAAATGCTTACAGAATACTTTCTTTATAGTATAAGCTGTTTGTTTGTCTTCCATGGGCAGAAATATTACCCTTACACATCCCTTACTCAACATGAAAACTATATCTGATGCTGGGTCCTTTTAAAAGCTAGTCATTGTTATTGTTCTGTCCCACCTATATGTATTTTTCTCTGTTGTATTGAACTGTATCAGGTTTCTATTGATTTGATGTATAATCACATCTAATAGTGGTTTAGGGCCACTACAATGTGTTTTGGTATTGTCACCTCCTGTTAGTGCTAGTTAGTTCAGCCCAAGAGAGACCCTTTCTTTTATATTCTCTCAGTCAATGTTGAACAGGGCTTAGCAAAGTTAATGGGGGGGGGGGGGGGGGGATTTACTAAAACTGGAGCACTCAGAATCTGGATAACCTGTGCATGGTGGCTTCAAACTTCAGTTAGGCTTTGACAATAAAACCTGGAAGCAGTTCAATGATTGGTTTCTACTCAGAGCTACACCAGATATTGCACTTTCTGGGTTTAGTAAATCAACCCTCAAAGCCTTCTTACACCTTAACCCCCCTGGAGGTATTCCTGAGTGTATCAAAACCCCATATCACTTAGTACATATTTGTGTCAAAAAACTCATTAAAAGTCCCTTGTGGTGCAAAATAAAGACCTCCAAATCAAATTCTTAGCCTTCCACCTTTCACCCCGTGCACACCAACATCAAATGCACTCACCAGATTAAGGTGAATGTAGAGCCTTTGGGATTTTAATAGGGAATCCCACGCCCTCTTTCCATCCACTCAAAATTAGCCTCCCAAAGATAAGATCCTCTTTCAGGTCCTCACCGTGATCTCCTCGCTTCCTCCACCGTGTTCTCAGAGAAAAAAACTTACATAGTGTAATATTGCCAAGATCATTCTGATCCTATATTGAACAAACTCCAGGCCACTCACATTTCAATGAATAATAAAAGCACATTTATTGGGCCCAAGACAGCCAGATGATCACAGCCAGCAAATCCTCCAGGGTTCCCACATCAATGCAGCCAGATGAGGCAGAGACTTCACCAATATTCAACCTGAATCCCACAAAATGGCCGCTGGAACGCACCGCTCGGCGTGCGCTCCACTCACCGGAAGTGACGTCAGACGTACAGCAAATGGACCGGAAATGCGTCAACGCGTTTCGCCCCTCCCATCTAGCGTTCTCAAGACGTCCATTTCCTGCATCACAAGCCTTAAATACCTCACAGATGACCCGCCCCTCCACTCTAATTTGCTCAGCTCTCCTCTCAAGGATTACTAAACACCGCCCATCCTCCCATTGGCGTTGACGCATTTCCGGTCCATTTGCTGTACGTCTGACGTCACTTCCGGTGAGTGGAGCGCACGCCGAGCGGTGCGTTCCAGCGGCCATTTTGTGGGATTCAGGTTGAATATTGGTGAAGTGTCTGCCTCATCTGGCTGCATTGATGTGGGAACCCTGGAGGATTTGCTGGCTGTGATCATCTGGCTGTCTTGGGCCCAATAAATGTGCTTTTATTATTCATTGAAATGTGAGTGGCCTGGAGTTTGTTCAATATAGGATCAGAATGATCTTGGCAATATTACACTATGTAAGTTTTTTTCTCTGAGAACACGGTGGAGGAAGCGAGGAGACCACGGTGAGGACCTGAAAGAGGATCTTATCTTTGGGAGGCTAATTTTGAGTGGATGGAAAGAGGGCGTGGGATTCCCTATTAAAATCCCAAAGGCTCTACATTCACCTTAATCTGGTGAGTGCATTTGATGTTGGTGTGCACGGGTGAAAGGTGGAAGGCTAAGAATTTGATTTGGAGGTCTTTATTTTGCACCACAGGGACTTTTAATGAGTTTTTTGACACAAATATGTACTAAGTGATATGGGGTTTTGATATTTTGTTATTTAATAATATCTATTTTGCGCTGTTTATTTTTCACATTTCACTTGTTTGTGTATTCACAATTTTTGCACAGCAGCAATTTAGAAGAGTGATTTATTTGATCTTGATTGGCGCAGGAATATATTTTTTCTTTTAATTTTATTCCCGAGTGTAGCTCGGGGTAAAGTTTCAGTACCACAAGCGGTAACTCCGAGCTACACTCGGGCTTACCATGCGGCGTTGCTCCGCGATCCCTCGATCACTTACCTTGTCCTGCGCTCCCGCGATGTCCCAACCGCAGGGCCCCTGTAATGTCCTCCGGCAGATGCCGGCATCTGTCATCTGGGTTCCATCCCCTGCGAGCGTCGGGACGTACGGGGGACGGAACTGGCGGTAAATTTGAAAATGATAAAAAGCGACATTCACTACATACACTAAAATCACATAGTATAACATTCCTGTGTCAAACCATTTCACATACATTTTGTCCCGAGTGCTTTGTCCTGCGCCCTGCCTGCATTTTTACCGCCCTTTCTGCCTGGAGACTGAGAAACGTCCATGGCGTCCAAAAAGCGTCCCTTTAGGTCAAAAGCGGTTTTAGACCGGCTAGAGAACAGCGATAGTAAATCAGAACCACTTGCAGAATTGAGTGATAATGATTGGTGGGGGAAATTCCTCATCAGACACTGAAAACGATTTTTGCGACTGAGCTCAGTGATGTGCGAACTTGGCGCTATATTTCACATTTCAGTGTTTTTGGTTTGATTATATTATTGAATTAAATTTATATTATTATATTATTATTTTTTTATTAAAATATAATTTATGATTTCGTGTTTCAAATTTTATTATCCCCGGGATGTTTACTAGACTCTTGTTCGGACAGATTTCAGTGATTTATTCCTAAAAATTACAGGCCTACAATAAAAAAAAAAAAACATATTTCCATGCAAAAAAAGGTACCGCTTTGAGCACAGAAATATGGACATAATCAGACCGCTAGGCAGGTTAAAAGGCAGAACAATATCGTCTGTACTGCACTTCTGAGATGTAAAATTGCATTGGATTCAACGTGTGTGTCTTATTGAAGAGCTAAGCTGCCTCTGGATAGTGCCACGTCAGCAGGTGGCCACATTGGCTGGACAGAATGGGTCTAAGGAGCATAAAACCCATTTGAAACAAATAAAAGAATGAAGCTAGTGAAGTGTGTATAAGATCTGGCAGATCCAGTAGGAGTAGGCTTATTACTTTTTTTTTCCCTGATTTATAAATGCAAAAATTGTGAAAAGCTGACAACTTTTTATTTCCTCTCTTTTTATTTTTGCTTTTTACTTCCTCCATCAGCCCATCCCCCACAGTTATTGCCTTTTGTATCACTCAACCCTTCCTCTTAGATTGTAAGCTCTAATGAGCCGGTCCGCCTGATTCCTTTTGTACCAAATGGTATTGTAACTGCAATGTCTGCCTTCATTTTTGTAAACCGCTGCGCAAAGTGTTGGCGCCAGGGGAAGACTGACCATTTGGAAACCCAGGCGCTGCCCGAGGGCCCGGGGTCAGTAGGGGGCCCCTTGAGATACTCCTGGTACCTTTTTCATAGGCTTTTTCAGTTTGGGCAAGGACACAGGGGCCCCATGATCCCCTATTGCCTGGGGGCCCCATGAGTTGTCAGTCCGCCCCTGGATGGCGCTCTATAAATGCTGTATAATAATAATAACTTACCAGAAATGGTGACATTATATTTCTGTGAGCAACTTTTTCCATTGTACATATGTACATTTGCTATGTAGGTTCCTTGGTCTTTCATAGTTAATTCCTTTATGGTTAAAGAACCGTCTGCACGAGATTTCAGTCTCTTTTTATAATCCTTTTGAGGTTGGATGTAACTGCCTGGCTTTGTTTTGGCAAGGAGATCCCTTCTGGGTGAGAACCAGTACGAGATTTTGAATTGTACTCCATCTGTGCCAAGCGATAATGTGATCTCTTCCTCCTCTTTTCCAGCAACATCTTTTATGTCTCCGCAGGGTGATTCTTCTAACAAATACAGTTAAAAATGGTTTAGCCACATAAACCATAAGGCCATTTTGCAAGCAATTTAGTGTCATTATCACTTTTTTCCTTCCCACTATATGAAAGGGTATTAGGAGTGCCAAGCAACAGTGGGATCTCCATTCCAAGCACTTGGTAGACTGAATTCCAATCACAAAAAATGCAATTTTTCAAATGTCAACTCCAACAATGAACGCCACCTATGTCAGGGGTGGGCAAACATTTTGACTTGAGGGCCGCAACGGGTTCATATATTGGACCGGGGGCCAGACCAAGAGTAGATGAATGATGTGTATGTGTCATCCATAGTAAGTATAGTAATATTCCCCCATAGTAAGCATAGTAATTAATCCCCCATATAGTAATTCATCCCCCATAGTAATTCATCCCCCATAGTAATTCATCCCCCATATAGTAATTCATCCCCCATAGTAATTCATCCCCCATAGTAATTCATCCCCCATAGTAATTCATCCCCCATATAGTAATTCATCCCCCATATAGTAATTCATCCCCCATATAGTAATTCATCCCCCATAGTAATTCATCCCCATATAGTAATTCATCCCCCATAGTAATTCATCCCCCATATAGTAATTCATCCCCCATATAGTAATTCATCCCCCATATAGTAATTAATCCCCCATATAGTAATTCATCCCCCATATAGTAAATTCATCCCCATAGTAATTCATCCCCCATAGTAATTCATCCCCCATATAGTAATTCATCCCCCATAGTAATTCATCCCCCCTATAGTAATTCATTCCCCATATTATTTCATCCCCCATATAGTAATTCATCCCCCATAGTAATTCGTCCCCCATAGTAATTCATCCCCCATATAGTAATTCATCCCCCATAGTAATTCATCCCCCATAGTAATTCATCCCCCATATAGTAATTCATCCCCCATATAGTAATTCATCCCCCATAGTAATTCATCCCCCATATAGTAATTCATCCCCCATAGTAATTCATCCCCCATATAGTAATTCATCCCCCATAGTAATTCATCCCCCATAGTAAGTCATCCCCCTATAGTAATTCATCCCCCATATAGTAATTCATCCCCCATATAGTAATTCATTCCCCATATTATTTCATCCCCCATAGTACTATTCCCCCCCAAGTAGTAAGCCAAGTCCCCCCTGTGTCAATTTACTTACCTTTGCTCCGCGCGTTCCTCTCGCCGTGTTCCCGCGCCGTTGCGGTCTTCAGGGCGGACTGTGAGAGGAGCCTAGCTCCCCTCACGTTCGTCACGCTGCCCCGCCTACACACATCCTGACAGCCAATGTATCACGCTCCGCGGGCCGGATTAAAAGGTCCGCCGGGCCGTAGTTTGCCCATTGCTGACCTATGTGGTCCCTATTGGGATACCATTGAAAGAATTTGCTAAATCGCTCTAATAAGTCACCTATTGTTCCTTCAAGAAGTCTTATTACCTGATAACATCCTGCACTCTACATCTATGGCACTCTTATCAGTTACTTTGTTTTCCAACTATATCTGAGGACTACAGAACATATTCCCCTCTTCTCTTTTCTATAGCATAAGAGGATATGTTCTGTAGTCCTATCTTAAGGTAACAAAGCTGTTTCTTCATAGATATAGTTTATAATGGCCCCAGACAACCACGACTGGGTATTTCTGTCAAGAAGCTGCTTCTCAGGTTCTGGAACACGAGACCAGTGAATCTGGCTATTGTTACCCCAAGATCCAGAAGACACCAGATTTGAAGTAAACCAGAGGAAGACTACTTTATGTGAACACAGATACAAGATATATACACTTAGGGGACAATCCCCCCTCCCTGCATAATGACACAGGGCGGGGCAATCTACATTCAGTAACAACAGACACACGGGTATTCAAACTTCACACCAGCAGACAGTCCCATCAGGAGGGAGGGCTGCTGGAGACACCCCCCCCCCCCCCACACTAAGCTAATACATATACTGTACATCCCATAATAGTTTGCTCCCAAGCAAGACAAACAATAGACCAATGGGATGCAGCCACACGAAACCAAACAATCCACAACCCCCACCCCACCTATCTCCTAGACATGTCTACACGATATTAGGACAGATCACCCTGTAACCCTAAAAGGCACAGGGTGACTTACACATAAGAGGGATATGGGGAGCTGAGACAGGGGTCTTCCCACCTCTCCAAAGTGAGCAGGGTTCCATGGGCCCCCACCCAAAGTGACTCCCATCACAATAGTACATTATGTTGACCGGATTTTCAAAAGAGAATTTGGGGACACTTTACTGACCACACTCACTTTTATTGGGTGGTGACAGTTGGTGGAGCACAGGGCAAAGCAGCATGTGAAGCATGCCACACTAAATGTCCGGTGTGGCCAAATTGTGCTGACAGTGGGAGGGGCTTAAAGGGGTATGGTTTAATAACAGCCTACTTTGCTCTAGGTCAAGAGTGAAGGCTCAGGTGCTCACTTCAGGTCAAGGTCACAAACAAGGGCAAATAATTAATTCTAACAAAGCTTGCACAAGCCCAGAGGGGAGGGACTGAGAAGACCATGTAATATTGGCATGTGACATCATCGATAGCCCTAAACACAGCTGGGATCAGACACACCCCTCCCTCCTCCAGGCCAACCACAGAACTATTGCTAAAATGGATTACACTTCTGCAACCTAGGCAGGGGATGCAATAATTAAAGCCAGAAAGAAATTCGGGACATTTTTTTCTCAGGGACAGCCCCCTAAAAATCTAGGACTGTCCCCAAAAACTGGGAACATCTGTTCATACTATAGTACACTGAGTGAGTGTGGTCACCCTAATGTAGGAATGGAGTTACTAGTAAGATCAGGTAAAAGGAAAGGGAAAAAAAATCTCAGAAAAAAATGTATCCACCACATGTAAGGACTGGTAAGTTGCAATATATAACATTTTTGATTTTGGGTTTTGGCATTGGTACCACCTAGACAGGATCTTATATTTACATGCTTGTGGCCTGAAGGGGACATATAATGTGTGTGTAAGTCAGTATTTTGTTGCAGTCCAGGTCTTCTGGGGCAACGTCAAGCTCTATTTAGCCGTTTGGGGCATCGATTGTTCCCTTATCAGATTATCTGATTTCCAAAGAGGAGGATCGTACATGTGTCTTTGATATGCTACGCGAGTTTTTTTATATCCCTCTTCGTGAGTACCATCGTTACGACAGATTAGGCACTTTTTTAATTCACAGGGGGCCTTATACCATCCTCCCCGATTTCCTTTTTTGAACATATCAGCCGTGACTCTCCCAGAGGTAGGGGTCTTATTTCTGATCTTTAGCATCAATCTTTGACCTGTCTTTCTCATACACCCCCTTTATACAGACAAAAATGGCTTGAGGAGGAGGAGTGGTATCACCTTTTCGAATGAGGATTGGGATTCCATGTGGATAGACATATGTAAGAGTTCTAGATCTCTTTCTGTTCGTGAGACGGCCCTTTAGGTTTTAACCAGATGGTATTACACCCCGTCAAGACTACATCATGTACTGTTCCACAAACATCCCCCTTCTTTTCTGGGGCTGTGGCCATGCAGGTACTTTGGTTCATATATTTTGGGCTTCCTCGACCATATGTTTGATTTGGTGCAAGATATCTGAGGTGGCTACCTCACTGGCGGGTACCCAGGTGGGACGATTGTCTATGCAGACCTGTATTGGGGGCTCATATCCCGTAGGTCTCCGAGGGCCATTATGAGATTGATCACATACTAGGGGCGTATTGACCACCTTGTGGTCTATTGCCTTACATTGGAAGTCCAATACTGTACCCTTGACCTCCGTGTTTTACACAAATTGATACTGTAATGCTCATGGAACGCATTCACTATACCCTACTTATTTGAAAAAAATGGGGCCCCCTATGGAGGGATCAATAGACATTTATTGCCCATGATTAATAACCTTCCCAGTGAAAATTGAATGGCATATACTGTTGACAGATGTATCATTTAACCTACCTCATCGTTTACACATCTCATGTGCTTGCTATCTAATTTTTTTTTTTTTCTATTCCTTTTTTTTCTTACGTTTTACTTTTCTGTAATGGTCACTATTCAAAAGTGCCTTGTTTTTGCTGAAAGGTTTTTTTTTGAAAATGTACATCAAGTCTACTTTTTACAATAAAATGTTTGTAAACAAAAAAAATTAGGGGCATGAGGAGGGGGTTTGCAGAACAGAAGTTGATAAATGGTTGAAACATTGTGTTTGAGTGGCCATAATGTTCTTGGGTTGAAATACATTTTAACAACTGCCGTGTCTATAAATTGTCCTTGCAATGCAAAATGTTACTAGCAGGCATGGCTGCACATAAAAAAAAGTCTGCATTTGAACTTTGTGCCATGAGAATACACAAGACCAAAAGAAGGCTTCTAGGCAATCAGTTCCACAGGACAAATTTTTTTTATAAGGTACTCTTATAGCCTATATAGCAAGAAAACGCTGGCACAACAGTGCTGATGCAGGAAAAAGACATAGAATCCTGACTTCTTTATGGGCTTTATGGGGATGCCGACTTCATTTTCCACCGGCCCACACTGCCAAAAGCACCAAAACCTGGTCCAATGACCGTGGGATTACTGTGCTTGATTGGCCAGCAAACTCGCCTGACCTGAACCCCATAGAGAATCTATGGGGCATTGCCAAGAGAAAGATGAGAGACATGAGACCGAACAATGCAGAAGAGCTGAAGGCCGCTATTGAAGCATCCTGGTCTTCCATAACACCCAGCAGTGCCACAGGCTGATAGCTTCCATGCCACGCCGCATTGAGGCAGTAATTGCTGCAAAAGGGGCCCAAAACCAAGTACTGAGTACATATGCAGCTTCTACTTTTCAGAGGTCCGATATTGTTCTATGTACAATCCGTGTTTTATTGATTGCATGGAATATTCTCATTTTCTGAGATTGTGGATTTGGGGTTTTCATGAGCTGTAAGCCATAATCATCACAATGATGACAAATCACGGCTTGAACTATCTTGCTTTGCAAAAGTTCATGTAATGAGTGCAATCATATATTAGTTTCACCTTTTAATTGTTGCTGCACTGAAATAAATGCTTAAACTTTTGCACCATATTCTCATTTTTCGAGTTTCACCTGTATGTCACATTTACCAGCCCCTTCTTTCCTGAGTGAACACAATGAGTAATCGGTACCGATCACTCACTGTGTTCATTCATAACTGAAACATAGTAAACTGCGTTTTTGATTTTTATTTTTTTTTTGGTGGGGGGGGCCCTCTCAGGTTGGCTGTATGGGGCATGCAAATAAAAATGGCCACCCGCCCAAGTCTACAACTGGCTTATGAAGCAAGGACACATAAACAGGCATCACATAGTGAATAAGGGGAAGAGAACAATGTTCTTGGACAACTTGCCAGCCAGCTTGCTAACACCGAATTAACCTGTCTAACAGTATGCGTTTATAACAGGGATTTAGTTAGCACACATTTGCAAATACATACGTAAGCCACAGAGCCACGACACGGCACCCTGATAATCTGTGGTCCTAACTCTACAATTTGTGAGTCCCCATAGTAGAGGCACATGCATTTAATGGATAGATCAAGGGCAGGTGAACCTGAGGGAGCCCACCCCTTTTAAAGGCAAAGGAGTGCACTGGACCCCAGCATGTAGCCCAATGGCAACCAGGGTCCTAGTGCACCCACCTACCAAAACTCCAACATGCAAATAAAAATGGCCACCCGCCCAAGTCTACAACTGGCTTATGAAGCATACTGTTAGACAGGTTAATTCGGTTGTTAGCAAGTTGTCCAAGAACATTGTTCTCTCCCCTTTATTCACTGGCTGTATGGGGCCCCCGTAGTTTCTGCTCACCATACTAAATTGCTCTTTATAGTACAGTATACCAACCCTAAGAAGCAGTGACCAGATCAGGATGCCCCACAAAAGTTTTACACGTGAGTTGTGCCAATGGCGTACTCTAAAATAGCCATTTCTAAATGTACTTACCAGACATATTAACATGAAACGTATGTTTGCAGTCTGATTTATTCAGTTGCTTTATGACCACAATGTAGGTTCCTTCATCTTCCACATTGAAATTATTTATAGTTAAGGAAGCATTGGAAGAGATGTTGAATTTCCCCCCATTTCCGTTATATTGTATATCGGCACTTCCATTCAGATATCGTATTGTTGCAATTTCAGTAACATCATCTCTGATCCAAAGAATGACCGATAGCTCTTCTGTTTCGCCTACCAGTGGATAAAGTACCACAGGTTTTCCCTCTGTTGCAGACAGGTACATCTTCTCCCCACAGAAAGCATTGGCTTATATATAAAAAAAATATAAAGATGTCATTATAAATACATTATAATAATATAGATTATAATAGAGAGATTCTCCATCCTGCGACAGCATGTACACGAAGGACCGGGATGCTGGTGGCATCATTCACCAAATATGGCCACATGAATTCTGAGAGCTTTTGAACACGCACATTCGAGAGACCCTTTGTCAGGGATGCGGGTGTGACCAGAGATGTGTGGACTGACACAGGGAAACGCAGGCTTCAGATATGGTATAAATAAGACAATTTATTAAAGACTAACAATACAAATATAAACGCAGTGCACCAAACCCTAAGCTAACACAAATACCGTATTTTTCGCCGTATAAGACGCACTTTTTCTTCCCCAAAACTGGGGGGGAAAAGTTGGTGCGTCTTATACGACGAATAGAGAGAGAATCCGTGAGGCGCGGCCACAGCCGTAGGAAAGGCCGCGGCTTTGGCCTATCTCTGGAGCGGTCGGCCATCTTAGTACACCCGGCGGTGCGCGCTGACGTCATCACCCCCTCTGCTCGTGGATCAGCCCTGAAGACCGGAACGGCGCGGGAACACGGCGAGAGGAACGCGCAGAGCAAAGGTAAGTGAATTGACACAATATGGGGGATGAATTACTATATGGGGGATGAATTACTATATGGGGGATGAATTACTATGGGGGATGAATTACTATATGGGGGATGAATTACTATATGGGGGATGAATTACTATATGGGGGATGAATTACTATGGGGGATGAATTACTATATGGGGGATGAATTACTATATGGGGGATGAATTACTATGGGGGATGAATTACTATAGGGGGGATGAATTACTATATGGGGGATGAATTACTATGGGGGATGAATTACTATAGGGGGGATGAATTACTATATGGGGGATGAATTACTATGGGGGATGAATTACTATATGGGGGATGAATTACTATATGGGGGATGAATTACTATATGGGGGATTAATTACTATAGGGGGGATGAATTACTATATGGGGGATTAATTACTATGGGGGATGAATTACTATATGGGGGATGAATTACTATGGGGGATGAATTACTATATGGGGGATGAATTACTATATGGGGGATGAATTACTATGGGGGATGAATTACTATATGGGGGATGAATTACTATGGGGGATGAATTACTATGGGGGATGAATTACTATATGGGGGATGAATTACTATTGGGGGATTAATTACTATGGGGGATGAATTACTATGGGGGATGAATTACTATATGGGGGATGAATTACTATATGGAGGATGAATTACTATATGTATTGGGTTCAGAATCTTTTTTTTCTAGATTTTCCTCCTTTAAAATTGGGTGCGTCTTATATTCCGGCGCGTCTTATATGGCGAAAAAATACGGTACATACAACAAGGTGAAACAAACCCAAACCTAAACTGATACAGATACACAGGTACATACACATGTAGAGCACAACGTAGTCAGGCAGGCCGGGTCGATAACTATCGGGCTGGTAGGTACAGGAGGAGCAGGCGGAGAGAAATGGTCAGGGTCACAAGCCAGGGATCAAACAGGAGAAGTCAGCAGAGGTCAGGATCAGGCAGGGTCGGCAACAAGTCAGGCAGAAACAGGAACAGGAATGCAGGTTACAAGATACAGGGGCCCATGGAAAAACACACACCAAGGCACAGACTGCAGGTCTGGCCATCCCTTAAATACACCACCTGCAATCAGCCCCAGGTGATGGCTAATTGCCGAAGTGAACCTCTGGTTGTTGAGAGCACCCGCTGGCCATCCCTGGTACTGCAGCCCACAAGGCAAGTGAGTCCCACCACTATTGGCAAGTCCATTCCTGACACCCTTGAGTGTTGTTGAGCGCTCATCCAAAACAAATGGCCTGCCTCAAAGTGATACTAAAGACACACACTGTTTAATTTACGTTCTCCCTTCTCTTTCTGTATATGGATGATGTCTCTGTAATTACTTTAATTAAAAAAATTGATTATAATTGATGTATAACTGTCACATGACCAGGGGCGAACTGACAATGACTCATGGGGCCCTCGGGCAATAGGGGATCATGGGGCCCCTGTTTCCTTGCCCAATCTCAAAAAAGCCTATGAAAAAGGTACCATGGGCATATCATGGGGGCCCCCTACTGACCCCCCAGGCAATAGGGGATCACGGGGCCCCTGTGTCCTTGCCTAAACTCAAAAAAGCCTATGAAAAAGGTACCAAGGGCATCTCATGGGGGCCCCCTACTGACCCCCCCGGGCAATAGGGGATCATGGGGCCCCTGTGTCCTTGCCTAAACTCAAAAAAGCCTATGAAAAAGGTACCAGGGGCATCTCATGGGGCCCTCTACTGACCCCGGGCCCTCGGGCAGTGCCCGAGTTTCCAAATGGTCAGTCCGCCCCTGCACATGACCCAGCTCCTTCCCAGCCTGTCCGCATGAAAATAGTGTCAGGAGGAGCTTCTAGTCCTCTGCTGCTGGTCACGTTAAAAAAAAAAAAAAAACAAAAAAAACACGGCGAGTAAAAAATAAATAAATAAATAATCACGATAAACTGTTTAAATTGGCATACAAGTATATATTTGAAATAAAATCTTTATTATTTTGTGGAAATAACATGGTGTGAGCGGATTCCTGCCAATATAGCAGGGAGGTGAAGCCTCCATCAGTCCACATGTAATATCCCACCCCCCATTGTGTTTAGCTGGTTAGTGGGCATGGAGGAGGAGGAAGGGAGTGGTCTGTCATTTGCCACTGTGTATACACCCACATGTTTGACTCTATACAGTGGCGTCTCTAGGCAGGTGGGCGCCGCCCACACCGGGTGACACCCGGAGCGCGGCCCACACCGGGTGACACCCACCGCATGGGGTGATGCCGGACCTGTTCCACAAAAAGGTAAGTTGTAAAGCAAGCCGACGAACCCCGCAGGATGGATCCGATCGTCGGCTTTCTTTACAACTTACCTTTTCATAGAGTGGGTCCGGTGTCACCCGTATAGGTTGCATGCTGATGATCCCCGCAGGATGGATGGGATCTCCAGACTGGGGAGCATAATGAATCGGACTCTGATCCATTATGCTCAATCCGCAGATCCGATTCATCCTGCGGGGATCGTTGGCTTGCTTTACAACTTACCTTTTCGTGCAGCGGGTCTGGAGTCACCCCGTATAAGTTGCATGCCGATGATCCCCGAAGGATGGATCGGATCTGCGGATTGAGCATAATGGATCGGAGTCCGATTCATTATGCTCCCCAATCCGGAGATTCCATCCATCCTGCGGGGATCGTCGGCTTTCTTTACAACTTACCTTTTCGTGGAGCGGGTCCGGTGTCACCCCGTATAGGTTGCATGCCGATGATCCCCGCAGGATGGATCGGATCTCCGGATTGGGGAGCATAATGGATCGGACTCCGATCCTCTATGCTCAATCCGCAGATCCGAATCATCCTGCGGGGATCGTCAGCATGCAACCTATACGGGGTGACACCGGACCCGCTCCACGAAAAGGTAAGTTGTAAAGAAAGCCGACGATCCCCGCAGGATGATTCGGATCTGCGGATTGAGCATAGAGGATCGGAGTCCGATCCATTATGCTCCCCCAGTCCGCAGATCCCATCCATCCTACGGGGATCGTCAGCTATCTTTACAACTTACCTTTTCGTGGAGCGGGTCCGGTGTCACCCCGTATAGGTTGCATGCCGACAACCCCCGCAGGATGGATGGGATCTGCGGATTGGGGAGCATAATGGATCGGACTCCGATCCTTTATGCTCAATCCGCAGATCCGATCCATTCGTCGATGATTGTCAGAGGGGGTGTCACCAAGTGTTACCGCACTGGGTGACACCAACCCTAGGGACGCCTCTGACTCTATAGTCACATGGGCTGCTCAGATATGATAGGGAAGAAATGCTCAGCCTAGAAACTCACTGAAAACTGAGCATGTGCAGAGTTGCCACCACAGCTGCAAAACCCCTAGCTGAATTTGGGGACATGAACAGAATTGGGAAAATGAGAGCAACAAGATCAACCAGGTTTTTTTGCAGAATACAGAATACGAATCTCATAGTGACTGAGTGAACATGAACAGCCTGTAATACAGCATTTAGGGATAGTTTTTGATGATGTGGGTTTAGTGGCACTTTAATGTAAAGCTCCTCAAACACACAAAAAACAGGTGCATAAAGGCACTCAAAATTGTGAAAAAGGACATTATACAAATTCACTCAACAAGTAAATCAACCAGTCAGCTTTTACTCCATTGACAAAGGAATTTCTCCATTTATAGACTTACCTTTTGTAATTAGCAGGAAGACAAAGCATGTTAAAGTTGAACAATCTGTTTTTTGGGTGGATCTGGGAAACAGGAAGGGAAACAAAAAGTACAAAAGTGCATTAAGTTCATGTTATTCTCCTAAACAGAATCATGTTGAAGTAGAGAATGGTAGGAAATACACTATATTGTCAAATGTATTTGGCCGCCTGCCTTCCCGCGCACATGAACTTTAACCGTTTCAATACCGGGCAATTTTACCCCCTCCTGCCCAGGCCATTTTTCAGGTTTCAGCGCTCTCACACTTTGAATGACAATTGCGCGGTCATACAACACTGTACCCAAACTAAAATTTTATCATTTTCTTCACACAACTTGAGCTTTCTTTTGGTGGTATTTAATCACCGCTGGGGTTTTTATTTTTTGCTAAATTAACAAAAAAAGACCAAAATTTTGAAAAAAAAAACACATTTTTCTTTGTTTCTGTTATAAAAGTTTACAAATAAATAATTGTTCTTCATAAATTTAGGCCGAGATGTATTCTGCTACATGTCTTTGGTGAAAAATAACCCAAATTAGGATGTATTTTTTAGTTTGTAGGAAAGTTATAGAGTTTCACAAACTATGGTATAGATCTGAATATTGATCAATCCTGAAGTACTGACAGCCAATCTAATTTCTTGAGGTCCAAGAATGTCAGAACAGTACAGATATCCCCCAAATGTCAGGACAGGACAGATATCCCCCAAATGTCAGAACAGTACAGATATCCCCCAAATGTCAGGACAGTACAGATATCCCCAAATGTCAGAATAGTACAGATATCCCCCAAATGTCAGGACAGTACAGATATCCCCCAAATGTCAGGACAGGACAGATATCCCCCAAATGTCAGAACGGTACAGATATCCCCCAAATGTCAGGACAGGACAGATATCCCCCAAATGTCAGAACGGTACAGATATCCCCCAAATGTCAGGACAGGACAGATATCCCCCAAATGTCAGAACGGTACAGATATCCCCCAAATGTCAGGACAGTACAGATATCCCCCAAATGTCAGGACGGTACAGATATCCCCAAATGTCAGAACAGTACAGATATCCCCAAATGTCAGGACAGTACAGATATCCCCCAAATGTCAGGACAGTACAGATATCCCCCAAATGACCCCTTTTTGCAGAGTAGACAGTCCGACGTACTTCATAAGAGGCATGGCAAGTTTTTTGAAGTTGTATTTTTATGTCATAATTTTTCGGAAAATTAAAAAATTAAAAAAATTATTTTCACTATTTTTTTTTTACATACTGTCACCAGTGCAGTACAGCGTCATCATATAACTGGCATGGCGGTTAACAGGGACACTGACTGGTGACAGTATGAAAAAAAAAAATATATATATATTTTTTTTTTTAATTTTTTTTTATTTTTTATTATATTTAATTTTTTATCACATTTTTTTTTTTTTTTTTAAGATTTTTTTTCATATTTTACTATGACCAAAGTAGTACAATGTTACCATAGTAACACTGTACTACTTTGGGGAAGTGATCAGTATTTTTTTTTTTTTTTTTTTTTTTACACAATTTGCTTATAGCAAAGAATTACTTTGCTATAAGCAAGCATTTACCTGAATGAAATCGATTCATTCAGCTTTTTTTTTTTTTTTTTTTTTTTTTTTTGTGCTTAGCTGTGATTTGGTCACAGCTAATCACATGACATGTGCATGTGACCTGCTGTGACCATTCACAGCTAGGCACTAGTATACAATGGATGGCATCATGAATGAAGCCATCCATTGTATACAACTGTCATGTGACCTGCTGTGATTGGTCACAGCAGGTCACATGGTACCAGCAGCGGGAGCCGGTACTCAGATCTGTCATCGGCCGTGTCCGAGGTGCACGGCCCGTGACAGATCCCGCTGCTGCGCCGCTCTGCATTACCCGCAAACGGCGCATGTGCGGGAGCACGCCAAATGGCGTGCACCCGGAATGAAGAGGCACATCTGAAGCCGCCAAACGGCCATTGGCCGGGTGGCTAATGGTTAATGGCCCCCCAGTCTTAGTCCGTAGGGTTCAGTATTGGGTTGGCCCCGCCCGTTGCAGCTATAACAGCTTCAACTCTTCTGGGAAGGCCGTCCACAAGGTTTAGGAGGGTGTCTATGGGAAGGTTGGACCAGGGGCGGACTGACAACTCATGGGGCCCCCGGGCAATAGGGGATCATGGGGCCCCTGTGTCCTCACCCACACTCAAACCACACCCAAAAAAGCCTATGAAAGGTACCAGGGGCATCTCATGGGGCCCCCTACTGACTCCGGGCCCTCAATAGGGGATCATGGGGCCCCTGTGTCCTTGCCCAAACTCAAAAAAGCCTATGAAAAAGGTACCAGGGGCATCTCAAGGGGCCGTGCCCGAGTTCCCAAATGGTCAGTCCCGCCCCTGGGTTGGACCGTTCTTCCAGAAGCACATTTGTCAGGTCAGGCACTGATGTCGGGGGAGGAGGCCTGGCTCGCAGTCTCCACTCTAATTCATCCCAAAGGTGTTCTATGGGGTTGAGGTCAGGACTCTGTGCAGGCCAGTCAAGTTCCTCCACCCCAAACTGGCTCCTCCATGTCTTTATGGACTTTGCTTGTTTGTCATGTTGGAACAGGAAGGGGCCATCCCCAAACTTTTCCCACAATGTTGGGAGAGTGTGAAATTGTCCAAAATGTCTTGGTATGCTGACGCCTTAAAAATTCCCTTCACTGGAACTAGGGGGCCAAGTCCAACCCCTGAAAAACAACACCACACCATAATCCCCCCTCCACCAAACTTTACACTTGGCACAATGCCGTCAGCAAAGTACTGTTCTCCTGGCAACTGCCAAACCCAGACACATCCATCGGATTTCCAGACAGAGAAGCGTGATTGGTCACTCCACAGAGCACATCTCCACTGCTCTAAAGTCCAGTGGCGGTGTGCTTTACACCACGCTTTGCATTGCACTTGGTGATGGAAAGCTTGGAAGCAGCTGCTCGGCCATGGAAACCCATTCCATGAAGCTCTCTACGCACTGTTGTTGGGCTCATCTGAAGGCCACACCAAGTTTGGAGGTCTTTAGCTATTGACTCTGCAGGCAGTTGGTGACTTCTGCGCACTGTGCGCTTCAGCATGCGCCTGACCCCGCCCTGTCATGTGACGTGGCCTACCACTTGGTGGCTGAGTTGCTGTTGTTCCCAGTTGCTTCCACTTTGTTATAATCCCACTAACAGTTGAGCGTGGAATATTTAGTAGCCAGGAAATGTCACGGATGGACTTATTGCACAGGTGACCACCTATCACGGGACCACGCTTGGAGTCACTGAGCTCCTGAGAGCGACCCATTCTTTCACCAATGATACTATAACATAGAAGCGCTGCCTAATTATGCATGATAATCCTCACATGTATAGATCACTATCCAAAACCAATTAAAATATAATAGCTGAGTTGCCGTTGTTCCCATTTGCTTCCACTTTGTTATAATGCTACTAACAGCTGAGCCAGGGCCGTAGATATTTTTTTTCCTGGGGGTGTTCAGCCTTGGGCACTTAACCACTTCCCGCCCGGCCCATGTACCGTATTTTTCGCTCCATAAGACGCACCCAGGTTTTAGAGGAGAAAAACAAGAAAAAAAATATTCTGAACCAATGGACTTCAAGACACAGTGCAGGGGATGACCAGAGACTGCAGACACTGCGGAGACTGCGGACAGTACAGGAGATGACCAGAGACTGCGGACACGGTACAGGAGATGACCAGAGACTGCGGACACAGTACAGGGATGACCAGAGACTGCGGACATAGTACAGGAGATGACAGAGACTGCAGTACAGGAGATGACCAGAGACTACAGACACGGTACAGGAGATGACCAGAGACTGCGGACAGTACAGGAGATGACCAGAGACTGCGGACACGGTACAGGAGATGACCAGAGACTGCGGACACAGTACAGGAGATGACCAGAGACTACGGACACAGTACAGGAGATGACCAGAGACTACAGACACGGTACAGGAGATGACCAGAGACTGCGGACACAGTACAGGAGATGATGACCAGAGACTGCGGACAAAGTACAGGAGATGACCAGAGACTGCGGACACAGTACAGGAGATGACCAGAGACTGCGGACACAGTACAGGGGATGACCAGAGACTGAGGACACAGTACAGGGGATGACCAGAGACTGCGGACACAATAGAGGGGATGACCAGAGACTGCGGACACAGTACAGGAGATGACCAGAGACTGAGGACACAGTACAGGGATGACCAGAGACTGCGGACACAGTACAGGAGATGACCAGAGACTGCGGACACAGTACAGGAGATGACCAGAGACTGCTGATACAGTACAGGGGATGACCCAGAGACTGCGGACACAGTACAGGGGATGACCAGAGACTTGCTGCAATACGGGATGACCAGAGCTTCTGCGGACAGCAGGAGATGACCAGAGACTGCGGACACATACAGGAGATGACCAGAGACTGCTGACACAATACAGGAGATGACCAGAGACTGCGGACACAGTGCATGTGTCCCAGAGACTGCGGACAGTACAGGAGATGACCAGAGATGCACACAGTACAGGAGATGACCAGAGACTGCAGACATAGTACAGGAGATGACCAGAGACTGCGGACACAGTACAGGAGATGACCAGAGACTGCGGACACAGTACAGGAGATGACCAGGACTGGGACACAGTACAGGAGAGACCAGAGACTGCGGACACAGTACAGGAGATGCCTGAGACTTCAGACATGGTACAGGGGGATGACCAGAGACTGCGGACATGGAATACCGGCCGCTATACATTCGCTCCATAAGACGCACTGACATTTCCCCCCCCCCCCTTTTTTTGGGGGAAAAAAGTGCGTCTTATGGAGCGAAAAATACGGTATATAAACGGACGGACAGGAGCAGTGCAGGGGTGGGTTGCCATTCATGAACGGCACCCGCCATTTTAGCCTGTGCGCGCTCCATGGGAGTGTGCGGCACCGCGATCCAGTGCCCGCTGTGTCCTCCAGACAAAGCGGAACACTGGTCGCTGTACGGGACCTCTGTGTGTGGTCCCGATCATGTGATCACTGATTGGCCAATCAGTGATCACATGAAGAGTAGTAAGCAAGATGTCACTTCTGACATCATTGCTTACTACGTGTGAAATCTGAATGATCACAGAGGTCACATGGTACAGGGCTATTCACAACAGCCTTGTACCATGTGACAAGCTGTGACCAATCACAGCTCTCACAGTATTTCTCAATGGCTGCAAGAATGCCCTGCCTATTCCCTGTGTACACAGTAACATTGTTAGGAATGGACTCGCCAATAGTGGTGGGACTCACCTGCTTTGTGGGCTGCAGTACCAGGGCTGGCCAGCGGGTGCTCTCAACAACCAGAGGCTCACTCCGGCAATTAGCCACCACCTGGGGCTGATTGCAGGTGGTGTATTTAAGGATGGCCAGACCTGCAGTCAGTGCCTTGTTGTACTGTTTGCTTGGCCCTGGTTTGCTGATCCTGTTACTTCTGTCCTGACTCTGCCTATACTGACCTCGGCTAGTCCTGACCACTCTCCCACCTGCTCCTGGTACTCCATTTGCCCGTTTGCTACCGACCCGACCTGCCTGACTACTCTTGTATTATCTGTTTGTTATCTGGTTTGGTTCAGTTGTGTTTGCACTGTGTTTATGTTTAGTTTTGCACTGCGTTTTGTATTGTTAGTCTCAATAAATTATATTATTTACTATATCTGAAGCCTGCGTTTCCCTGTGTCAGTCCACACACCTCTGGTCACACCCGCATCCCTGACAAACATATACTCAATAAATGTGCTTTAATCGCTGCACTACAAGTGAGACTCTAACAGACATAAAAAAAAAAACGTCAGCACCTTGATCTGTAAAATATGAAGCATTCCTGCAGGCAGTCTACTATGCAGAAGAACTGGATTACCAGTGACTGCTGAGCAACCAGAATCTGTCGTACAACACAGCATACATAATGCAGGGGTCAGGAGTATGCCATATACTGCCTAACATATGCAATCGCCTTTAGGAAGAACTCTACCAGTGGCAGCGAACAAATATGAAACTGGATAGCTGAAGACCTCTCATCATCACACCGATTCACAGGAACCTTTGTCTTTTATCAACACATACAAAATTGGGGGGACAGATAGTGAGGTTATCCGCCCACCTCAGTCAGTTAGAGGAAGATAAAATAAAATACAAGGCTTCCTGTGAATGGATGAATTTTGCGCTGGGAATGGGGTGGAAAGTCCCCATCCTGCTGCCAGAACACATGATGCTCCATACAGTTTACACAGTGCTCCCAGCAGGACCCTCTGTTAGAGATGCAAATAGTAAACATGGAGTTAGGCTTCAATGTCTGAATTTTAAAAAGGTCAGGTTCTTTACATAGGGGCTGAGCCCCAATTTTGCTGCCCCCCTGGCTACCCACCTAAAGTCTAAAATACGGCTGAAGGAGGCTGTTCACATGCGATCGACCACAGAAAATTACAAGTGTGTCATAGATGCCTAGTTACATAGTTAGTCTGGCTGAAAAAAGACAAAAGTCCATCCAGTTCAACCATTAAAGAAAAAAAAAAAGTTATAATCCTACACCCACAGTTGATCCAGAGGAAGGCAAAAAAAAAACAGCAAAGCATGTTACTTTCACGTTGTAAAACACTCAATCACGAAAAGGGATCTTTATAAAGATCACTCCAATTCCAGCACATTTACATCTCAGATCACCCCAATTCCAGCACATTCACATCTCAGATCACCCCAATTCCAGCACATTTACATCTCAGATCACCCCAATTCCAGCACATTCACATCCCAGATCAGCCCAATTCCAGCACATTCACATCCCAGATCACCCCAATTCCAGCACATTCACATCCCCAGATCAGCCCAATTCCAGCACATTCACATCCCAGATCAGCCCAATTCCAGCACATTCACATCCCAGATCACTCCAATTCCAGCACATTCACATCCCAGATCACCACAATTCCAGCACATTCACATCCCAGATCACCCCAATTCCAGCACATTCACATCCCAGATCAGTCCCATTCCAGCACATTCACATCCCAGATCAGTCCCATTCCAGCACATTCACATCCCAGATCAGCCCAATTCCAGCACATTCACATCCCAGATCAGCCCAATTCCAGCACATTCACATCCCAGATCAGCCCAATTCCAGCACATTCACATCCCAGATCAGCCCAATTCCAGCACATTCACATCCCAGATCAGCCCAATTCCAGCACATTCACATCCCAGATCAGCCCAATTCCAGCACATTCACATCCCAGGTCACCCCAAGTCCAATACATTCACATCCCAGATCACCCCAATTCCAGCACATTCACATCCCAGATCACCCCAGTTCCAGCACATTCACATCCCAGATCACCCCAATTCCTCTACCTTCACACTTCAAATCAGAGTCAGTTTCTGCACCTTCACACCTCAGATCACCTAATTCCTTCACCTTCACACCTCAGATCAGAGTCAATTCGTCTACCTTCATACATCATATCACCCCAATTCCTGTATCTTCACCCCTCAGATCACTCCAATTCCTGCACCTTCACCCCTCACATTACCCTAATTCCTGCACCTTCACCCCTCAGATCAGATTCAATTCCTGCACCTTCATTCCTCAGATCACCCCAATTCCTGCACCTTCATACATCATATCAGAGTCAATTCCTGCACTTTCCCCCCTCAGATCACCCCAATTCCTGCACCTTAACCCCTCAGATCTCCACAATTCCTGCACCTTCACCCCTCAGATCACCCCAATTCCTGCACCTTCACCCCTCAGATCAGATTAAATTCCTGCACCTTCACACCTCAGATCTCCCCAATTCCTGCACCTTCACCCCTCAGATCAGATTCAATTCCTGCACCTTCACACCTCAGATCTCCCCAATTCCTGCACCTTCACCCCTCAGATCAGATTCAATTT
>CATNWA010016763.1:65000-330000 GCA_951230385.1 Staurois parvus
TAACGACCAATTCGCTTAACGACCAAGTCGTTGAAACGGAACTCGGTCGTTAAGCGAGGAGTACCTGTATAGATCCATGGCAAGGATGGATATATATATATAATATATGAAGATTACTACCTAGTCCTGAGAGGACAAAAAGTGCTGTTAGCCACTTTGTTAGGCTAAAGAAGGAGGTGAGCGCACATCTATCTTTAGAGCACGGGGAGTGTGGCACGGCACAGAATTTGTCACTGAATATATATAAAGTATAAAGAGGACTTTTTTTGAATCAGCATTTATTTTTGTTGAGCACCATATGTTGCACTATTTTTCAGCACATTAAGTTTTGTCACAGCACTATTTATATGATTACTGGTATATATGGAGCGCGGCACCTCCACCAGATGTGCTCTCACCTGGATTCCATGACCAAATCGCTAAGTAAGGTCGAAAAGCACTTGTGTCCTAATAAGGACTCTTATCTACGGTCCTCGTCAGGTCCGATGCCTCCATCTCCTCCACTCAATGGTACTCCTCAGCCATTCATAGGTAAAGAGAGATCACCAAACATAGTGCTTTATCCTTAAAATATTTATTTGGCCTTAAAAAACAGTTTCCAAATCCACACTCACATTTAATAGGTGCTTCAGTGCACCACACTATATCTTGCCAATGTCATACAGTAGATATTCATCGATCAATAGCGCCTATAACTCCACATACAGTTACTACACCTCAGTCTTACTTCCGACCGTTGTGACATCAAGCCCCTCCCCTACGCGTTACGTCATCAAGCCAAATTTTAATGTTTTTAAAAAAACCTTTAAAGGTGTACCAATATACCATTAATGTATTTATTTTGAAGAAATAAAAGTAGTTTCTTTTTATCCTACAGGACGGGAGTGTTTACATGCTGCTGTCGCAATGCTTCGCTTCGCACCTGCATCAAAGTCTACCTGCACATGTGGGGCTGGTGCTATTTAGTGCCCTAGGCAAGACCAGCTACTTCCACAAAAAAATAACTGACCCCCCAAAAAAATAACTGACCGAGGAGCTGGGAGGAAGTGATGTTCTACAAGAAGCAAGAGAAAGAAAAATGTGAAGCGTGGCAAAAAGTGGGCGTGGTTTAAATTTTGCTAAATATTGGGCAGGGCTTAAAGGGAGTGTGGTTATATAGAGTCTGAGATGACGTACATAGTGCAGAGTGTGGTGTGTAGGATGGAGATGACTGTGTGCAGGATGGAGAGGACATGGTAGATGACTGTGTCATTGACTCACAAATGTCAAAATGTGGGTTGGCATCGGGTCGTGGGGGGCTTTTTTTTGGGGGGGGGATTTGTCAAAAACGATTTATTAATTTTTTTTAATAAAGGGTTTTTTCAAACGTCTTGTCTCTATTTTTCACAATTTTAACCCTTAATGAAT
The DNA here is from genome assembly GCA_951230385.1 of Staurois parvus. Taxonomy (NCBI): domain Eukaryota; kingdom Metazoa; phylum Chordata; class Amphibia; order Anura; family Ranidae; genus Staurois; species Staurois parvus. Next base: position 66,408 of record CATNWA010016763.1, read on the forward strand.
GGGAGGGGTACCCGTTATTCATTCACAAAGGGGGGCAGCATCAAGGTGTCCCCTTATTTAAAGGGGTATCCTGATGCTAATGAGTCCCCCTGCCCGCAAATCGCCACAACCACTGGGCTGTGGGGAAGAGGCCCTTATCCCCATCAGCATGAGGACAATGTCCCATTGCTGAGGGCACATTGTCTGGTAAGGGGCTCAATTGTCCCCCCTTTCCTGGCCTGCCAGGCCTGTGCTCGGATCAAGGGTCTGGTAGGAAATTAGGGGGACCCCACTCTTCCCCCCCATTTTGGGGGGGGGTGAGGTTTCCATTAAAAGTCCTACTAGGCCTAAAGGGCCTGTATGGCCTTTAGGGGGAACTCCAAGCATTGTTTCCCCCAGTGTTGGGGGGATGGATTCCCCTTAAAAGTTGTACCAAGCCTAAAGGGGCTGATATGACCTTTAGGTGGAACCCCACGCATTTTCCACCCATTTTTTTGGGGGTGGGGTTTCCTTTAAAAGTCCTACAAGGTCTGAAGGGCTTGGTATGGCTTTTATGGGGAACCTCACACACTTTAAATTTTTTTACTGTGGGGACCCTCCTAACCTTCCTATGAGACCTAAAGAGTATGGTATGGATGGGGGGGGGGGGGGGCTTTTTTTTAATAGATTTTTTCTGGGTTTTTTTTAATATTTAAAAAAAAATATTATTCTTTATTTTATCCAGAGGATTTACCCCCTTCTGACCAGGCCATTTTCTGCATTATGGTACTGCACTTCAACTGACAATTGCGCGGTCATGCAATGCTGTAGTCAGACAAATTTTATGTCCTTTATTCACGCAAATAAAGCTTTCTTTTGGTGGTATTTCATCACCTCTGTTTTTTTCATTTTTTGCGCTATATACAAAAAAGGACCAAAAATTTTGAAAAAAAACCCCAATATTTTCCCATTTCTGTTTAAAAAATATCCAATAAACTCAAATTTCATCATAAATTTAGGCCAAAATGTATTTTACTACATGTCTTTAGTAAAAAATCCCAATAACTGCATATTAATGGTTTGTGTGAAAGTTATAGCATCTACAAACTACGGTATAGATAATGAAATTTACACAGCTTTTACTTTCTGACTGTCCATCACATTTCTTGAGGTGCTAAAATGTCAGGGCAGTACAAACACCCCCAAATGATCCCTTTTCAGAAAGTAGACACCCTAAGCTACTGCTGAGAGGCAAGTTGAGTCCATGGAAGATTTTATTTTTCCACAAGTTTTTGGAAAATGTCAATTTTTTTTTTTACACAAAGTTGTCACTTCAATGATATATTGCTCACACATGCAATGGGTATATGTGGAATTACACCTCAAAATACATCCTGCTATTTCTACCGAGTATGGGGTACCACATGTGTGAGACTTTTGGGGGGGGGGCCACTCTTCTAACCAACAGAAGACTAAACCTTTTCTGACACTTTTTGTTCACATGAACAAATCAGTATTTTTTGCTAGGAAATTACTTTGAATGCCCAAACATTATATATTTTTTAAAGCAAACACCCTAGTTAATAAAATGGTGGGTGCTGCAATTTTTTATGTCACATAGTACTCGCGCAGCGATTTTTCGAATGCAAATTGTTTAAAAAATACACTTTTTTTTACTTTTAATGCACAAAATCACAATATATTGCCAAATATGGTAAAATATAAAAGATGATGGTATTTTGAGTACATAGATAGCAAACATGACATGCTTTAAAACTGCTCAATGGCAACAAATTGCATACATTTTTAATATCCATAGGCAACGCTTTAAAAGCCTTTACAGGCTACAATTTTTGATTTACACAGGAGGTCTAGTGCTAGAATTACTGCTGTTGATCTGATGATACCTCACATGCAGAATGCAATCTCTGTTTACAGACCGACACGGTGTCAACTTTTGTGCAGGCAGTTGCAAGTTGCGCACACAACTTTTGTTGTTATCACAAGGAATGTAAATACCACCTATGACTGCAATATGCATGACTGATATTCTTTTCTGAGAAATCTGGTGTAGACATCTCCTCTGCCTTTAGATCAGTGACCAAGATTGGAGTGATCAGATGCTTTCCCAATTTACAAATGGCGCTGTTTATATCCTTCAACACTGAAGTGATGAAATGCTTGTAGCTTCCAATTTCTTAGACTATAGAGATGATTCCATTCTGGTCTCCAATCAACTCTATGGTCAGCTAGCAGAAACACCGTCTGCATTCTCAGGTTCCCCCGATGGCATGGGACTGCCCGAGAAGGCCATGAGGGGATCATCTCCCGCTGCTTGTAAAAGCAATACTGCAGCTAATTAGCCACTAGGATTGCTTTTACATAAAAGCCGATCCCCAGCTGACAAAAGGATACCAGGATGATGCCTGCAGCTGCAGGCATCTTCCTGGTATAACCATTAAAAGCCCAGTGATGTACCAGTACGTCGCTGGTCCTTGTTGGGTATATATGCTCTGTTCTCTTTTTTGATGCAGCCTGTGGGATGAATGAAAAAGAGAAGAAATCTCTGCCAGAAAAAGTGTGTGGTATGCCCACCATTAGAATATACTGCCCTGCATCCACCCACTTCTAATGGTGGGCACCAGGGGCTGACCATTTGGAAACTTGGGCACTGCCCGAGGGCCCGGGGTCAGTAGGGGGCCCCATGAGATGCCCCTGGTACCTTTTTCGTAGGCTTTTTTGAGTTTGGGCAAGGACACAGGGGCCCCATGATCCCCTATTGCCCAGGGGCCCCATGAGTTGTCAGTCCGCCCCTGGTGGGCACACATGAAATGTCCTTTTATCTCTGTTCAGCCCATTCAGATTCCTCTATTCCCATCAATTGATGTGGATGAAGAAATCTCTGCCCCAAAAAAAAAAAATTTTAAAAATATATGCATAGGGGCGATCCACCCACTGGCCACCCAAGGCCTTCATGCTTGGGCATGTATGCTCTTTTTTTAACTGTAGATGAAAAATGTCATCCAACAGCGCTGTACACTCTGTTGCCGTCCAAAAAAACAGATCGGTGCTGCAGCTGAATGGCTTTCCTGCAAAGAACACAGCAATGGTTAACAATAACACAGTAACAGTAAAAACGTAACAGTAAAACAGTAACTCAATAACAATAAAACAATTATTTTTATTTTTTTTTTTTTTTTAATTATTTATTATGGGTTTTTTACTTTTTTATTTATTTTTTTTTACTTTTCTTAACTTCGAGATGTTAGGGTCTCTCAAAATGCGATAGCCGGTTTCCAGACTACCTAACATCTTTCGAGACCCTGTGTATATATGTGCACTAGACTGCACCATGCTCTACCCTATACTAATAGTCCACTAGTGTATGGTAGTGACGGAAGCGGTCCTTGAGGCAGAGACCAGGTTGCCAGGACAGGAGGGACAAAGAAAGCGGGTGTTGCACCTAATTCCATGTCTGCTACAGACACTGCATCTTTTTCGGGATGTCTTTTGGGTTTGGGCACCAGGAATGGCATCGGGGAAATGCCTCTCATGCAGCCGGCTAACTGCATCTGGGTTGGGGGTTTGGGCCAAAGCACTTTCTAGATACAAAAGGGCCATGATGATCTCTTCCTTGAATTTTAGGAGGGATCCATTTCATCCAGTTGCTCTGTAAAGAAAAAAAGCATTATATAGAGCAAATTAAAATAAAAAAACAGACACTTTTGTACCCACGTCAGGCTTTTCGGGAAACAAAGTACAGCTTTATCATCTGGTCGTTGAAGTCCACCCCTCCCATGTTAAGGTTATAGTCATGGACACAGAGGGGCTTCTCAACAACACCAGCTGCTGTGGAAATTTGGACGGTCGTGCCTGCGTGAATGGAAGACAGGACGAAAACATCCCATTTGTCTTTCCACTTCACTGCGAGTAATTCCTCATTTTTCAAGCAGACTTTTTCCCCTTTTCTAAGATGGGTATTTACAAGCTGTTGGGGGAAGCCCCAGCAATTAGGTCACACGGTGCCACATGCGCCAGTTCCCAGATTGTACAAATGTCTACATGTGGCAGTGGGCTTGTATAAGTGGTACCCCATATGGAAAAAGGGTGACACCAAGTCCTAAACTTCTTGCCACTGCTCACGATGTAGTCTTGGCATCCAGGGGGCTCCATGTGACTATCTTTTCCCTCGTAAATATGAAAATTATATGTATAGCCTTTTGCCCTCTCACAGGTCTTATACATTCTTGACCCCATATCTGGCACGCTTGCTGGGGAGAAATTGTTTGAATGCAAGGCGGCCAGAAAAAACGAATTATATTCTTTTATCTATGCCTGGCCATGGCAGCAGAGAACACGAGTATATGATGAATCTGTGGACCACTACAACCGCAAATCATTTTTTTTTAGTAATGCCTATGTTGAGCGTTAGGCCCCAAAAAAACTTTAAATATGGAAACCATAATAGGTTTCTATGGAAATGGTCTGGCAAGGTTTAAATTTGGGTTGATGAAAAATTGTTGTGCATATAAATTGCTTTATCCACAATCAATCCATATACTGTAGATATTCCGTGAAAAACAGCTCCAAAAAATCAAGGGGAGTAGTTATATTTGCTGTATCCACCTGAATTCCAGGTTGGGCAGTGAATGGGGAAGTACAGGTGTAAGGGACCGCTTGGTGGTACCACTAGCACTCCACTGAATAGGCGTCCCCAGCGCACGGAATCTAAGTCCCATGGTGCTTGTTCACCAGGGCCCCTGATGGTGGGGATGGACTTGGAGTCCCCTGAGACCAGGTCGTGGCTACTGGGTGCGTCCGGCAGTGGTAGTGGTATGCGCCAAGGGCTCCCACGGGGAAGAGTCTGATGTGAGGAGGTCAAAAGACCCCACTGCAAGGGATGGATGGATGGATGAGCAAGGTCAGACGGGCCGGGTCGGTAACAGAGAGAACGGCAAGGTACAAGGCAGCGGGCATAGAATGGTCGGGTCACACGCCAGGTCAGCAACAGCAGGTCAAATCCAATCAGGGGCATTCAGGAGAGAGGTCGGGCAAGCAAGGGTCAGGATAGGAGAAAGCAGCAAGGTCAGGTACAATCCGGGTCAAAACTTACAAGGTACAGGTTCACAGGTTCACAGGATGCAGGGAAGACCAGAAGGCACTGAATGACAGCTCAGGGCCATTTAAATATCCTGCCCTGCGCTGCCATTGGTGCCCAGTGGGCGGCCGCGGCTTCTACTGCGCATGCGCGAACTCGAACGCCGCGGCCGGCCCAGACCTAGTGCCCGTGTCCCTGCACAGGGCGGTGCACTGCGCCTGCGCCGGGACCATCGCGGTGGGGATCGAGGAGATCCCTGACAACAGGTGCTGGAGAATTTATGGACTGGCAATCAGGATTTGCAAGTACTAGGGGCTCTACAGGCCTGTGTGCGAATTCTTGGTGGTTGCGGGACAATACTTGTGCTCGCCACCACACCAGCTTGTACTGCACTTATGGGACTCGCCACATCACCAAGTGATACTGCAGTGCTGGTATGTGAAAGACCAGGATGTACTGGGCTGCTGGTGCTCGCCAGTTCACCAAACGGTAGAGCAACACTGTCAAGGTCCTACCTTTCCTCAGGGCTTGTGCTGCTCCATGTGCTGGCATCCATCTTAGGTGTCTGCAAAGCATTGTGGGATCCTTTATGCTTTCAGCCCTCTGCGGCTCCTTCCCCAGGAGGTGGTGGCTTATCACATATAAGTCTGCTGTTTGTAGCTGTCCATTGCATTTGTGTCCTGTCTGTTGCACAGCAGCAAGCTCCTGTTTAGTTTCTCATTGCTCTCCTGGATACTGACTCGGCTTTGGCAGAGACTCCTTCCTGGCTTCTGACCCCGGCTCTGGCGACCATCCTTCCTAGTTTCTGACCCCGGCTCTGGCGACCATCCTTCCTGGCTTCTGACCCTGGCTCTGGCGACCATCCTTCCTGGTTTCTGACCCCGGCTCTGGCGACCATCCTTCTTGGCTTCTGACCCCGGCTCTGGCGACCATCCTTCCTGGTTTCTGACCCCGGCTCTGGCGATCATCCTTCCTGGCTTCTGACCCCGGCTCTGGCGACCATACTTCCTGGTTTCTGACCCCGGCTCTGGCGACCATCCTTCCTGGCTTCTGACCCCGGCTCTGGCGACCATCCTTCCTGGCTTCCGACCCCGGCTCTGGCGACCATCCTTCCTGGCTTCTGACCCCGGCTCTGGCGACCATCCTTCCTGGCTTCCGACCCCGGCTCTGGCGACCATCCTTCCTGGCTTCCGACCCCGGCTCTGGCGATCATCCTTCCTGGCTTCTGACCCCGGCTCTGGCGACCATCCTTCCTGCTACTGTTCTACCAAGTCCTCCGCTGTTGCTGTTGGACTTGCATAGACCGTCTTGTTTTTGTACAATAAACCTACCTTTAATTGCACCTCCTTGTGTGTCTGGCTCCTCGCTCCCTGACAAACACTAATACTGGCATTCTGCTGCATATAAGAATCATCATGCAATTGTAACATATCAGCAACCTGGGAACGAGGTCGGGTATGCCTGACCTTAGCAGGGACCTCTTCTCCATCGTCTGAGCTATCTGTCAGGGTGCCGCTGCTGTCTACAGGTTCGTATTCTGAGGCTGATTGTGTCAGTTAGTCTTCCCTTTTGCTCTCATCTGACATGCTCAGAATCTTGTAGGCCTCTTCAATTTTGCTGGATACTTTAGCCACTAAATTTATAAGTACCTAGTGCGACTCATGGGAAAAATAGAACCTGGCTGTCAGGGACTGCTTGAACCGCTACAAAAAAATTTACATGCAGGTGCTAGCAGAGATCAGGCCTGATTCTGTGAACACTGCAGTTTTGTGTGCAATGTATCAAGTGACAGTGACCTACTGACACTGCACTTGCTGGGGGGATAAAGGGGGGGGGGGGTGTTAAGTGTAGGGGCTAAACGCAGGTGCTGGCAGGTGGCTGTGCTGATCCTGCTAACGCTGCTTTTTTGGGGACACTATACTATTTTGAACGCTGGTACAGTGCTGATCTGATCACAGATATTTATTCATTCAGACACTACACTAGCAATGGAGGTTTATTGCGTATGTGAGCGTGTTCCTGGCCAGGGGCGGACTGACAACTCATGGGGTCCCCGGGCAATAGGGGATCATGGGGCCCCTGTGTCCTTGCCCAAACTCAAAAAAGCCTATGAAAAAGGTACCAGGGGCATCTCATGGGGCCCCCTACTGACACTAGGCCCTCGGGCAGTGCCCGAGTTTCCAAATGGTCAGTCCGCCGCTGTTCCTGGCAATCAAAGGTAATGACTGATGTAGTGGCGGCCAATCTGACACTATCTGGGAGGGGTGCTAACTGATGCTAACTGAAGTCACCGGTGACACTAATACAGTGACCAGTAAAAAAAATCTGTATGCTGTACTAATGACACTGGTGACAGGGCAGTGAAGGGGTTAGCTGGGGGGGAGTTCAGGGGGTTAAATGTGACCTAGCTGTGCTTTTACTGTAAATGTGCAGCGCTTTGACTCACATGGGTCTGGTTTCTTCTCTCTCTGGAATGAAATGTGCCCCAGAGAGAGAAGATTGCATAATTTCCAGTAGGAGTGTAAATGTAACCACAGGCACGGGAAGATCTGTGATAAGGCAGTGTTCAATCATAATATTTAGGCTGAACATCACTGTCCTGAATCTGCTGATTAATCGGTCAGGCACCGAATCATGGTACCACTGGGTCGGCGGACACTTGCGTGTGCGCCCCCCGGCCCGCGATCAAGGCGGAACTGCGAATCACGTATATATATATATATATATATATACGTGAATTTGCGCAGAGATTCTGCCGTGTAGCTGTAGTCCTGCTATAGTGTGGAGCTAAATCGGTTAATCAGTTACATCATCAGGGGCGGACTGACAACTCATGGGGCCCCTGGGCAATAGGGGATCATGGGGCCCCTGTGTCCTTGCCCAAACTCAAAAAAGCCTATGAAAAAGGTACCAGGGGCATCTTATGGTGCCCCCTACTGACCCCGGGCCCTCGGGCAGCGCCCGAGTTTCCGAATGGTCAGTCCACCCCTGTACATCATCACCAGGGGCTTGATAGTTGCTGTTGATCCAGGACTGATTCATTTTGATAAATGTCAACTGGTCAATGGACTCTGTGGATAGACGCACTCTTTTATCCGTCACAAAGCCTCCAACAGCACTGAATGTCCGTTCGGAAAGCACGCTTGAAACAGGACAGGCCAGTAGCTTGATGGCCTATTGAACAAGTTGTTCTGGCCAGTGATCCATCCTCAAGACCCAGTAACCCAGTGGATTCTCAGTTGGAAAGGTCTTCAAGTCTGCTCTTGTCACTAGATAATCCTGCATCATATGACGCAGGCGCTTCCGATGGGTGCTCCAGCTAGCAGCCCTGGGCACTGAAGACTAAAGAATTGTTTGAAGGCATCGGTCAGCTGGCCGCCTTCTCCACTGCTCTTCCTTTGACAGAACGAAGCATCAGAAACAAGTTGTCCAGGAAATGGTAGCCTCCCAGTGTCTGGAAAGGTGTTACACAAATATTTTTCAAGGTGTCCTCAAGATCTTTAATCCTCTGCTCCCTCCACAAAGGCAGAATGAGCTCTGCAACTTTACCTTTGTAATGTGGATCAAGCAGGGTTGCCAACCAGTACTGATCCTTCTTTTTGATACCACGACTCCTCGGGTCCTTTCGCAGGCTTTGCAGAATCAGGGAGCCCATGCAGCGTAAGTTTGAGGAGGCATGAGATTATGAGTCCTCTGGGTCGCTGAGGTTGACACTGTCTGGAAATGCCTCCTCCCAGCCACATACTACTCCTGGCTGGGTTTCTGGGGACTGAAAACCATCCCTTGAACACTGTCATAAGTTATCCTCTACTTCCATACTGCCACAATCCTCCTGTTTATTCTGTGGCTCTGCCAGATAGGTATCTACATAAAGGGGCATTGAGAGGAAAAGAAGTCCTCCTCTTCCTCCCGCTGTTCTGCCTCATGTTTCCTGTCCATGATCCCATGTTCTCCAGCCAAAAGACTAGAGGGATAGTATTTCTGATGCATACATTGTCGTGGCCTCCTCAGATGGTGACAGGACAGTGCATGTATTCTTTATCAGCATCCATTGGCATGGCGAAAAGAAGCCAAGCTCCCCTGAGCTTGTCCTTGTGCCATACTCACACAGGTACTCACTGACGGCCCTCTGCTGAGTGTGCAGCCGCTTCAGCATTGCCAATGTTGAGTTGCACCTGTTGGGCATGTCACAGATGAAGTGGTTGGCTGGCAGGTTGAATGCCATCCAGCCAAACACTGGCTGTGTATGACTGCTGGAAATGGCCACAGACTTTTCTGGCCTGCCTTAGAAGATCTTGAAAGCCTGGGTACCTGTTCAGGAAATGCTTTACCACCAAATTCAGAACGTGTGCCAAGCATGGCACATGTATCAAGTGTCCATGTCGGAGGGCGGAGAGAAGGTTGATGCCATTATCGCATACAACCATTCCTGGCTCAAGCTGCCGTGGTGTCAACCACCTCTGAGCATGCTCCTGCAAAGCTGACAGAATCTCAGCTCCGGTGTGGCTCCTGTCCCTAGACAGACCAACTGAAGCACTGCATAGCATCTTTTAGCCTGACTGCTTGCGTAGCCCTTGAACGCTTACGGAGCACTGCTGGTTCAGAGGACAATTCAGCAAAAGAGGCCATAGAGGAAGTGGAGGGGGTGAAGCAGACAGGTGTGGCAGAATCACCACCAGCTTTTTGGAGGCATGGCATCAGAACAAGCTCCAGCACTGAACCCTGTCTTGCATCCTTCCCAGCTGCGATCAGAGTTACCCAGTGCGCCGTGAAGGATATGTAATGTCCCAGACCATGGCTGCTGGACCACATGTCAGCAGTAATGTTGACCTTGCTGCTGACCTCCTTGTCCAACAAGACCAAACCATTGCCTTCCACATGAGAGTACAGAGCTGAAATGGCCTTACATGAAAAAAAAAATGTCTTTTCGGAACCTGCCACTGTGGTACAGCACATGGTGCAAATTCACGGAAGGGGGCAGAGTCCACCAGATGAAAAGGCAGCAGTTGTAACACTGGCAATTTGGCCAAGCTAGCATTTAGACACAGAGAATGTGCATAGGTGGGACAGTATTTTTTTGTTCAGCAACTGGGATAGTGAGATTTGCCTGGTGAAATCAACAGGTGGTGTGCTGCTAGAGATTGGGTGCAAGGATCTGTAAAAACGCATTGCTATACCATCATCCCTCTCAGTAGAGGCTGTTGAGAAGACTTGACGTTTTATAGAAGGGGTAGAGATCCCAGATGAGGAGCAAGGAGAAGTCTGCTGCACCAGGGGCGGACTGACCATTTGGAAACTCGGGCACTGCCCGAGGGCCCAGGGTCAGTAGGGGGCCCCATGACATGCCCCTGGTACCTTTTTCATAGGCTTTTTTGCGTTTGGGCAAGGACACAGGAGTCCCATGATCCCCTATTGCCCGGGTGGCCCATGAGTTGTCAGTCCACCCCTTGTCTGCACTATTTTAGGATGTGGGCTTTCAGGTACTGTTGCCAACGAGCTGTATGGCAGGTTGTCATAGGCCTTGTCAAACATGTGCTGCCCAAGCAGCTGCCATTTTGGCCATGCTTGATCTGCTTCAGACAGAGACTGCAAACAGCAATGCTGCGGTCTGCTGCACGTGTTGAAAAAAGCCCACACCAGAGAACTTTTGGAAGTCTGTCCTTACGCCTGCCCTTGGAGGTCATCCTACAAAAGAAAACAGGGAACCACTGCTGATGCAGAAGGAGGATCACCTGCGACGCAGAAAGGGGAATAGCAATTATGCTCTATATAGATTGTAAATTCGAAATAGCAGGGCCCTTGAACCCCTCGTGTTTTGTTTTGTTACTGTATTGTCTCACGTACTGTCCCCCCACTATAAAGAAATGCCCGTAGCGGATAAGGAAGAATGAGAATAGCGCAGGGCATACATGACTAGGCCCAGAGTGGTGTAGGGGAACGGAAAGAGTTAAAGTTAGCTTCAGGGGGTTGGGATTTGATTGTGGGATTATCTGGTTGGCAGAGGTGGAGTGTAGGAGGGGTCTGTGGCACCTTAGGGTGGGGGGTTCTGTGGAGGGGGCGTCAGTGGAGCTGGACGTGAGTAAGGACCAGAACTTCCCTCCCGCCCCTCCCTGTTTGGTTGGGTATCGGGTCTCTCCCGGGGGCAGGGAAGACATCATAAATTAAAAAAAAAAAAAAACAGTAAGGGTGGTGTTCTGTTGGTTTGCGGCGGTTGTTGGTCTTTGGAGGCGGTTCTCATCTTGGAAGGTAAAACAATGGTGTGGGACCCATCAGTGGTATGGGGGGCCCGGTGGACATTCCCAGTTAACCAAGGTTTAACTGGAAGGTGGTGGTGCTGCACTGCGGACGGTATGGTTGTCTCCGAGCTGGTTGGAGGCTAGTGTATAGGGTTGTCCGCAGGTGCATTTATTGGATCGTTTGGGGGTGCCTTTGAAGACCAACAACAATTCTTTGGTTTCCGTTAAGGAACGGTTGATGTATGTAAAATGTGAAGTTGTTAATAAAAGGCCTTGTTGGCCATTTTACTCCAAATGGTGTCATGTTTTTTGTAACGTTTATTTGGTTAAGGGGTGGGGAGTGGTATGGATAGTAATGGTGGAAGTAGGAGTGGACAAGCCTATCTATGGTGCATTAGTCATGTACAGCGCTGAGCAAACCTTTTAGCGCTATATAAATACTGTATAATAATATAGTTTTGGTGTTGCTGCTGCAGCAGCCAAAAAATAAATAAAGAAATAAAATAAAATTGATAGATAAAAATTTAAAAAAGCAAAAAAAAAAGAAAACCACTGCTAACGCAGAAGAAGGAACACCTGCGACAAAAGAGTGGGGAACACTAAAGATGCAACAACAGAACCTGATGCTGCAAAAAAAAGAAATTACCAAAGAAAAAAAAATGGGAATAGCGATGATGCAGAAGTGATGTAAAAAACAAAACTGACACCACAACACCACAGTACGCTGACTCCACTGTCTACTGTAACCTCAGTGGTGTGACAGTAGACAGTGGAGTCAGCGTACTGCGGTCTACTGTCTACTGTCTACTGTCACACCACTGAGTGACCTCACCTAACTCCACCAACATGCTACAGAAGGCCAATCATGACCTCATGGTGAATTCAGCTACGATTGACCAAAGCTTTGCACTGCAATACAATACACTGCAGATCACAATGCACTGTGAAAGTGCAGTGCATTTTGGGGCATGGCTGGCAAACAGCCCGCTGAACGCTCTTGATGTTCGTTTGTTTAAACAACACCCGATGTACGAGTCAAACAGGGGCGGGCGGACTGACAACTCATGGGGCTCCTGGGCAATAGGGGATCATGGGGCCCCTGTGTCCTTGCCCAAACTCAAAAAAGCCTATGAAAAAGGTACCGAGGCATCTCATGGGGCCCCCTACTGACCCCCTGGGCAATAGGGGATCATGGGGCCCCTGTGTCCTTGCCTAAACTCAAAAAAGCCTATGAAAAAGGTACCGAGGCATCTCATGGGGCCCCCTACTGACCCCCTGGGCAATAGGGGATCATGGGGCCCCTGTGTCCTTGCCCAAACTCAAAAAAGCCTATGAAAAAGGTACCAGGGGCATCTCATGGGGCCCCCTACTGACCCCCTGGGCAATAGGGGATCATGGGGCCCCTGTGTCCTTGCCTAAACTCAAAAAAGCCTATGAAAAAGGTACCAGGGGCATCTCATGGGGCCCCCTACTGAACCCCTGGGCAATAGGGGATCACGGGGCCCCTGTGTCCTTGCCCAAACTCAAAAAAGCCTATGAAAAAGGTACCAGGGGCATCTCATGGGGCCCCCTACTGACCCCGGGTCCTCGGGCAGTGGCAAAGTTTCCAAATGGTCAGTCCACCCCTGGAGTCAAACATATGTTCGACTTGAAAATGTAGCCCAACATTACTCTGGAGACATATCCCAAACCCTGGGCCTCCTATATTTAACTGTAACCAACGTACCCATCACCCTGCACCCTCTGGCAGCAGCCGCAATCCACACAATTTAGTTTCCATTCCTCTTCTTCCCAAAACCAGTCCACCCTTCTTCTGTGCCCTCTGTCTTCAACAAACTCACCTCCGTTCATGACCTCTTTGGCGCTAACTCCTTTAACCCCTTGCCTACCGGGCACTTTCACCCCCTTCCTGCCCATGCCAGTTTTCAGCTTTCAGCGCCATTACACTTTGAATGACAATTGAGCAATCATGCAACACTGTACCCAAACAAATAGAGCTTTCTTTTGGTGGTATTTAATCACCACTGGGTGTTTTATTTTTTGCTAAACAAATGAAAAAAGACCAAATATTTTGAAAAAAAAAATGTTTTTCTTAAAGTTTCGTAAATATGTGATTTTTCTCCTTCACTCATATAGGCTGCACTGATGGGTACTGACAGCCAACGATTTATTTATATTTTAGGCACAGGGAGAACATGCAAACTTTAGGCAGGTGGTGCTGAGGTTGAGATTCGAACCAACAACTCTAGTACTGCTAGGCAGAAGTACTAACCATTTAGCCACTGTGCTGCCCGTAAACACATAGATACGGATAGCCAGCAGTGATGGGCACTGACAGCCAGCACTTAGGAGGCACTGATAGCCAGCACTGATGGGCACTTATAGCCAGCACTGAGGAGGTACTGATAGCCAGTACTGATGGGTACTAATAGCCAGCACTAATGGGCACTGATAGCTGGCACTGATGGGCACTGATACAAAGCACTGATGAGCACTATTATCCTCACGTATGGGCACTGATGGGGCTACACTGATCATCAGTGCCCTAATGCTCACTGAAGACATCCTTTCTGAGAAATGCCACTCACCGGCTCTTCTCTTCTCACGCGCTGTCAGTGTGAAGAGAGGACTGCCAATAATTGGCATTTCCTATTTACACTGTGATCAGCTGTGATTGGACACACCTGATCACATGGCATAAGGAAGCTCTGATTTGCCCTTTACCCGGATACGTGATCAGATGCCCTCCCAAAACTAGCCGACTGTGCTGTAGTCGTCTTTTGGCTATAGCACAGTCGGGAACTGGTTCATCTACTTGCTATAATCGAAAACTGGCTTCATTAATCCAACACTGCTCCTCCTACGTCCCTCTCCCATGGTGGCCTTTTCTGGACTCATCCCCCCAGACCAAGTGGATGTAAGGGAGGTGGAGTGGGAATCCTCCTATCCCCACACAGCACCTTTCAGGTTCTTCACTCTCCTCCCTCTCGGTCCTTCTCATCATTTGAAGCTCATTGTGTAAGTCTATTTTCTACAATTACTTTCAGAATTGCTGTGATCTACCAGACTCCTGGACCAGTATCAGCCTATCTTGATGACTTCTCTGCCTGGTTACTCTACTTTCTCTCTTCTGAAACTCCCACAATCATTCTCGGTGACTTCAGTTTTCCTGTTATTACTAACTAACACTCCTGCTACTTCTAAACTTTTTAGTCTAACCTCCTCGTTTGACCTGAAACAATGGATGGAGGCTTCTACTCACTCTGATGGCAAAACCCTTGACTTTGTATTCTCCTATCTACATATGCACTCTGTGCAACCTCTCCAACAATCCTTTTCCTCTCTCTGATCACCACCTTATTAGTTTCTCTCTCTCCCTCTCTTCCACCTCCTCTCCCTCCAACCGTGGAACAATTACCCGTAGGAACCTTCACCACTTCAACCCTTCTCTTCTCTATTCTGCTACGGGCCACCTTTACGACAAAATCTCACCCCTGTCCTGCTCCAGTCTAGCCACTGTCTACAATAGATCCCTGTCCTCTGCCATGGACGAGCTTGCCCCTCTCACTACACACAGAATCAAACCGGACCCCTACAACCCTGGCAAATGGATGACACCAGAAGTCTCAAAAAAAGTAGCCGTGCTTTTGAGCGTCTATGGTGTAAGACTAAGTCTCACAGTGACTTCAACCAATATAAATATGCCCTCCAAAAATACAACTCTTGCCTCCACACCGCCAAGCAGACCTACTTTTATCATTCTCATTAACTCCTTCTCATCCAGTCCCTGTCAACTCTTCTCTGTCTTTAACCCGCTACTTCGTCCTCCCCTGCCTCCACCCACTAACTCACTCACTGCCCAGGAGATCACCAATCACTTAAAAAATAAGATTGATACAATTTGTGATGAAATTTCCACTATACAGATATCCCCTCCGCGTAACAGCCCTTGTCCACTGGTACACTCAACAATTCCCATATTCAACCCTACTACTATTGACGAGGTTGCTAAACTTTTTTCTAATGCCCACCTAATCACCTGCCCCCTGGACTCTATTACCTCTCAAAAACTGCGATCACCATCTGGCACTATCATACCCTCTCTTACTCACGTGTTCAATCTCTCTCTCTCTTCTGGCATCTTCCCTAACTCCCTAAAACATGCACTAGTCCAAGCCTTCCTTGGACCCTACCACTCTACATAAAGATGGCCTAGGCCAGTGGTGGGCAACCTTTTTTTTCAACTGAGCCAAATCTCGCCAAAACCACGATTGAAATTTATTTTGAGAGCCACATTTTTAAAACTGAAAATACATAGGATGGTACACTGTTTTTAGTTTCAATAAGTTTTTATAGTAATTCATCCCCCATAGTAATTCATCCCCCATAGTAATTCATCCCCCATATAGTAATTCATCCCCCATATAGTAATTCATCCCCCATATAGTAATTCATCCCCCCTATAGTAATTCATCCCCCATAGTAATTCATCCCCCATATAGTAATTCATCCCCCATAGTAATTCATCCCCCATAGTAATTCATCCCCCCATATAGTAATTCATCCCCCATATAGTAATTCATCCCCCATAGTAATTCATCCCCCATATAGTAATTCATCCCCCATAGTAATTCATCCCCCATAGTAATTCATCCCCCATAGTAATTCATCCCCCATATAGTAATTCATCCCCCATAGTAATTCATTCCCCATATTAAGTCCCCAAGTCCCCCCTGTGTCAATTCACTTACCTTTGCTCCGCGCGTTCCTCTCGCCGTGTTCCCGCGCCGTTCCGGTCTTCAGGGCGGACTGTGAGAGGAGCCTAGCTCCCCTCCCCTCACGCTCGTCACGCTGCCCCGCCTACACACATCCTGACAGCCACATCCGCGGGCCGGATTAAAAGGTCCTGACTTTTGGGGCGGCCGCCCGAGAGGAGGGAGGGGAGCGGGCGCCCGGCACACAGAAGAGCCGCATTAGTGTGTGTAAAGAGCCGCATGTGACCACTGGCCTAGGCTATAAGAAGATTGCCAAGACCCTGAAACTGAGCTTCAGCATGGTGGCCAAGACCAGGACAGGTTCCTCTCAGAACAGGCCTCGCCATGGTCCACCAAAGAAGTTGAGTGCATGTGCTCAGCGTCATATCCAGAGGTTGTCTTTGGGAAATATTATTATTATACAGGATTTATGGCGCCAACAGTTTGCTCAGCACTTTACAATATAAAGGGGGACAATACAGCAACAATACAGTTCAATACAAGAGGGATAGGAGGACCTGATCCTCAGAGCTTACAATCTAGGAGTGTATATATATATATGTATATATATTACTTGTTGAATTGTGCCCAAAAAAAACATGATATGATCCTATTGAGGATCCAAAAACTCAGTGATACAAAGACAACACAAATAATATCCTGCAACTGATTAGTTGCTATAGGAAATGCTCCCAAAATGCAACTGTTCACAGTGAACATAATAAAGGATAGGTGGAAGTGAAAAAATAAAATAAATAAATGAATAAACAGTAGAAACTGGTGTGGAAAAATAAAATAAACTGCAAAGTAATTTCTGCAACACACATCTATTACTGAAATCTGCTGAAACTTACATATTCAAGTGAGATTTGTGAAAAAATAAATGAACGTGAAATCACAAAACAGTGACCCCTAAATCAGGGGTATGTGAAATAGATGCTGTATAAGTTACATAAATAATATGAACACAATGGATCATGAATATCATACAAAAGACCCGATGGTGACAAGTCCCATGAACTACATACAGTTGTATTCAAAACGAAATAGACGTATGAGTGCTGCCAGCATTGCTGCAGAGGGTGAAGGGGTGGGGGGGTCAGCCTGTCATTGCTCAGACCATACGCCGCACACTGCATCAAATTGGTCTGCATGCCTGTCGTCCCAGAAGGAAGCCTCTTCTAAAGATGATGGACAAGAAAGGCCGCTAACAGTTTGCTGAAGACAAGCAGACTAAGGACGTGGATTACTGGAACCATGTCCTGTGGTCTAATGACACCAAGATCAACTGATTTGGGTTCAGATGGTGTCAAGCGTGTGTGGCGGCAACCAGCTGAGGACAAGTGTGTTTTGCCTACAGTCAAGCATGGTGGTGGAGTGTCATGGTCTGGGGCTGCATGAGTGCTGCTGGCCCTGTGGAGCTACAGTTCATTGAGGGAACCATGAAGGCCAACATGTACTGTGACATACTGAAGCAGAGCATGATCCCCTCCCTTCTGAGACTGGGCCGCAGGGCAGTATTCCAACATGATAACGACCCCAAACACACCTCCAAGACCACCACTGCCATGCTAAAGAAGCTGAGGGTAAAGGTGATGGACTGGCCAAGCATGTCTCCAGACCTAAACCCTATTGCGCATCTGTGGGGCATCCTCAAACGGAAGGTGGAGGAGCGCAAGGTCTCTAACATCCACCAGCTCCGTGATGTCGTCATGGAGGAGTGGAAGAGGACTCCAGTGGCAACCTGTGAAGCTCTGGTGACCTCCATGCCCAAGAGGGTTAAGGCAGTGCTGGAAATATAATGGCGGCCACACAAAATATTGACACTTTGGGCCCAATTTGGACCTGGTCACTTAGGGGTGGACTCACTTTTGTTGTCAGCAGTTTAGACATTAATAGTGTGTTGAGTTATTTTGAGGGGACAGCAAATTTCCATGTTATACAAGCTGTACACTGACTACGTCACATTGTAGCAAAGTGTCATTTCTTCAGTGTTGTCACATGAAAAGATAGAATCAAATATTTACAAAAATGTGAGAAGGGGGGGGGACTCACTTCTGGGAGATACTGTATATATATATATATATATATATATATAGGTGGGAGAGGGGTGGACTCACTTTTGTATAGATTACACACAATATACTACATATTCCCTCACTTGGATTGGTTCTATCGAGAACTGATCCATAAAAAGTGAACATATACTATCAACTAGAAGGGTTGCATTGCCATTTGAGATATTGAATGCTTCATAATGACTCATATGACAAAATATGAAATTGAAACTGGTTAGATCTCTCGTCAACAGCCTCTAAAATATCCCCATGAATCACTATTAGATAATATGACATGCAAAGGATTTAGCAAACATCAGTGACCTATAGAGCTGTAAGAAACCTCACGGCTTGAGGATTCCCCAGTATATCACACCACAGCCATGAGTCTTGTGTAATGATAAGCTGATGTCACAATTCAGTCCTGTGTTTGACTTTAGTAAACAAGTCATTTTTCACCATCATACTGAAAATAATGCCATTGAAAGTAATTGCTCCAATCCACATAAATCCAGGAGTTTCTCCATTCAATGCACAGGGGTTTTCATTTATAACCACTTCCCTTCCGGCCGCTGTATATAAATGGCCGGACGGTGGCAGTGCAGGGGCGGGTTGCCGTTCATAAATTGTGCCCGCCATTTTGGATTGTGCGCGCTGCCTGGGAGTGTGCGGCACAGCGATCCGGAACACTGAACGCTGTACAGGACCTCTGTGTGAGGTCCGGATCATGTGATCACTGACTGGCCAATCAGTGATCACATGAATAGGTGTAAGCAAGATGTGACTTCTGACATCATTGCTTACTACGTGTGAAATCTGTGAATGAACACAGAGATCACATGGTACAGGGCTATTCACAACAGCCTTGTACCATGTGACAAGCTGTGACCAATCACAGCTCTCACAGTATTTCTCAATGGCTGCAAAAATACAGCCAGAGAGAAGGAGAAAAATGATTGCTTTTACAGCCTTTATGGGTGTAAAAGCAATCAGTGTAAATAAAAAAAAAAAAACTCCATCACCCCCCACAAGTAGTACAGTGTCACTACAGTGGCACACCAATCGCTGTACGGGTCCTCTGTGTGAAGTCCCAATCATGTGATCACTGATTGGCCAATCAGTGATAACATGAATAGGTGTAAGCAAGATGTCACTTCCCGACATCATTGCTTACTACGTGTGAAATCTGTGAATGATCACAAAGATCACAAGGTACAGGGCTACTCACAACGGCCTTGTACCATGTGACAAGCTGTGACCAATCACAGCTCACATAGTATTTCTCAATGGCTGCAAGAATGCAGCCAGAGAGAAGGAGAAATTATTGATTTTACAGCCTTTATGGGTGTAAAAGCAATCAGTGTAAATAAAAAAAAAAAAAACTTCATCACCCCCCACAAGTAGTACAGTGTCACTATGGTGACACTGTACTGCTAGGGTGACAGTATGTTAAAAAAACCAAAACATAAATAATAATATAAAATAAAAATGTAAAAAAATTTTAGAAAAATTATAATTTTTGGTTATGAACTAATTTGGGTTATTTTTTTTATTAAAAAGATAACTGAATAAAGTTTGGCCAAAATTTTGCAAAATTTTATAAGAAAACACTTTTTTCAAAATATTTAGACTTTTTTTATATATATAGCAAAAAAATTTAAAATCCCAGCGGTGAATAAATACCACCAAAATAAATTTTTATCTGTCTGAAAAAAATGCTAAAAAATTCATATTGGTACAGTGTTGCATGACCGCGCAATTGTAATTCAAAGTGTGATAGCGCTGAAAGCTGAAAATTGGCCTGGACAGGAAGGGGGTGAAAGTGTCCGGATCAAAATGGTTAAATGCCTCTCTCTGGTTTTAAGGCAAAGATCAAAAGATAAAAGATAATGAAAATTAGAGGAAAAAAAAAAAATAATAATGAAAGATAACAGAAAAAAAGTAGGATGGTGAAAAAAAAATCACAATGTAAAGTCCATTGCTTGATGACTATGGAAAGAGTCCATTATTCACAATGGATGGCTTCCTTTTATGCCATCCATTGTATACTAGTGTGTCTAGCTGTGAATGGTCACAGCGATCACATGCACAGGCTGGGCCAATCACAGCCCATCTGTGTCATGTGATTAGCCGTGGCCAATCACAGCTAATCACAAAAAAAAAAAAAACCCTGAGTGAATCGATTTCATTGAGTTAAATGCTTGCTTATAGCAAAGGAATTCTTTGCTATCAGCAATCAAATTGTGTTAAAAAAATAAATAAATACTGATCATTTCCCCAGAGTAGTACAATGTTACTATGGTAACATTATACTACTTTGGTCATAGTGTAATATGAAAAAAAAATCTTAAAAAAGAGAAAAAAAATGTTATATAAAATAAAAAATAAAAACAATATTGAAAATAAATTATCAGGTTTTATTTTTTTTTGTACTGTCACCAGTCAGTGTCCCTGATCACCGCCACACCAGTTATATGATGACGCTGTACTGCACTGGTGACAGTACGTAAAAAAAATTTGTGAAAATAATTTTTTTAATTTCTTCATTTTCCAAAAAATTATGACAAAAAAAAATACAACTTCAAAAAAAATCGCCATGCCTCTTATGAAATACATTGGACTGTCTACTTTGCAAAAAGGGGTAATTTGGGAGATATCTGTCCCATCCTGACATTTGGGGGATATCTGTACTGTCCTGACATTTGGGGGATATCTGTACTGTCCTGACATTTGGGGGATATCTGTACTGTCCTGACATTTGGGGGATATCTGTAATGTTCTGACATTTGGGGGATATCTGTACTGTTCTGACATTTGGGGGATATCTGTACTGTTCTGACATTTGGGGGATATCTGTACTGTTCTGACATTTTGGGGATATCTGTCCTGTCCTGACATTTGGGGATATCTGTACTGTTCTGACATTTGGGGGATATCTGTACCATTCTGACATTTGGGGGATATCTGTACTGTCCTGACATTTGGGGGATATCTGTACTGTTCTGACATTTGGGGATATCTGTCCTGCCCTGACATTTGGGGGGATATCTGTACTGTTCTGACATTTGGGGGATATCTGTACCATTCTGACATTTGGGGGATATCTGTACCGTCCTGACATTTGGGGGGATATCTGTACCATCCTGACATTTGGGGGATATCTTTACTGTTCTGACATTTGGGGGATATCTATACTGTTCTGACATTTGGGGGATATCTGTACTGTCCTGACATTTGGGAGATATCTGTACTGTCCTGACATTTGGGGGATATCTGTACTGTTCTAACATTTGGGGGATATCTGTCCTGTCCTGACATTTGGGGGATATCTGTACCATTCTGACATTTGGGAGATATCTGTACTGTTTTGACATTTGGGGGATATCTGTACTGTCCTGACATTTGGGGGATATCTGTACTGTCCTTACATTTGGGGAGATATCTGTACTGTTCTGACATTTGGGAGATATCTGTACTGTTCTGACATTTGGGGGATATCTGTACTGTTCTGACATTTGGGGGATATCTGTACTGTTCTGACATTTGGGGGATATCTGTACTGTACTGACATTTGGGGGATATTTGTACTGTTCTGTCATTTTTGGGCCTCAAGAAATTAGATTGGCTGTCAGTACTTCAGGATTGATCAATTTTCAGATATATACCATAGTTTGTGAACTCTATAACTTTCTTACGGACGAAATAATACATCCTAATTTGGGTTATTTCACCAAAGAAATGTAACAGAATACATCTCGGCCTAAATTTATGAAGAACAATTATTTATTTACAAACTTTTATAACAGAAACTAAGAAAAATGTGGGGTTTTTTTTCAAAAATGTTGGTCTTTTTTTATTAATTTAGAAAAAAATTAAAAAACCCAGCAGTGATTAAATACCACCAAAAGAAAGCTCTAGCTGTGTGAACAAAATGATAAAAATTTAGTTTGGGTACAGTCTTGCATGATCGGTCAATTGTCATTCAAAGTGTGAGATCTCTGAAACCTGAAAAATGGCCTGGCCAGGAAGTGGTTAAACTTATTACACTTCTGTTACTATTTTGGCATAACAAAAAAAAAAAAAAAAAGAAAACCACAATTGTATGAACCCCACAAGCACAATGTTGAAAAAAAGTTTTGTTTTCTTTTTACACATATGGGTGGAGTAGCTAGCAGTCTCTCTCCCGTGACATTATCATGTCAATGGAAACCTTTAAGAAAAACAAAAATAGATATAGTTACTACATTGGGGGTTTACCCAGCAACTTTCGGGTGGCTGAAACTATACAAACTACAAAAACAATTTGGAATTTATTTCCCACCTGACAAAAAAAATATATTAAATCATAAAGGCTTGTCCTTGGAAACACCAAAATACACCAGGGTCTTCCATCATGTCCCAAATACTGAGGCCAAATCTCTGAGAGCAGTAGCTAAATCTTTTTTTTTTTTTAAAGAAATATTTACTGGATTTTATTATTTTACATAATAATAAAGATCAAACAAAACGACCTGGGAAAACATATCATTGCATCGGAGAGATAGCAGTCACCGACAATTTGTAGCTTGTGGAGAACATGACGGGAGAGGTTCATATCGGTTGATAGATAGATAGCCCATGAAATGGAATAAACAATGTATAACCAGGTGCAAACTGAAACTCATGGGGCCCCTGTGTCCTTGCCAAGACTCAAAAAAGCCTATGAAAAAGGTACCAGGGGCATCTCATGGGGCCCCCTACTGACCCCGGGCCCTTGGGCAGTGCCCGAGTTTCCAAATGGTCAGTCCGCCCCTGCGTATAACGAACCTTAGAGATGTTACCAAAACTATGATGGGCGTTAGGTGGTTGTGTAGCTAGGACAAGAAGTGGCTAAAATATAGCAATAGTGTATTATGGCAGGGTGTGAACAGGGGCAGACTGACAACTCATGGGACCCCCAGGCAATAGGGGATCATGGGGCCCCTGTGTCCTTGCCCAAACTCAAAAAAAAACCTATGAAAAAGGTACCAGGGGCATCTCATGGGGCCCCCTATTGACCCCAGGCCCTCGGGCAGTGCCTGTGTTTCCAAATGATCAGTCCGCCCCTGGGTGTGAATATTGTTTCTGCACCTCAAAGGTGCAACGACATGCTGGTTGGTATCCTCTATATATGTTGTGTTTAGTAAATATTCGTAAGTATGAATTGTGGGGAAGAAAAAAGCTAGGCAAGAAGGAAATAGAGAGGAACCAAGAAGAAGGAAGAAGAGAACCATATATGAAATAAAGAGAGGGGGGAGGGGAAGGAGAGGGGGTGCTAGCAGCCCCCCGGAGAATTATTGAGAGCAGTAGGTGGCAGGCAGGGGTGGACTGACCATTTGGAAACTCGGGCACTGCCCGAGAGCCTGAGGTCAGTCGGGGGCCCCATGAGATGCCCTGGTACCTTTTTCATAGGCTTTTTTGAGTTTGGGCAAGGACACAGGGGCCCCATGATCCCCTATTGCCCGGGGGCCCCATGAATTGTCAGTCCGCCTCTGGTGTAGGGACATATGAGTGCACAGAGCTGTAATTCTCAGGTAGTAGAGGCAAGGATGTCATAAACATAGGGGGAGGTAGTTCAGATGTGAACATCAGCAAGAAAATTACACCTTATATATGCAATCTATAATTAGTACAGCTTCAGGTAGAATTGGTATGTCGACTAACAACTCTAGAGTCCTGTAGAGAAAAATGTTGATCAGGCATGCAAAATGTTCCGGTAATATAAAGGTGCCATTTTCGAATGTAAGAGTCAGCTCTGTGGGTGCTGGGTGAGGATATTAGATTGAGTCTGTCCAGGCGGAGAAGATAGTTGAGATCTTGTTTCATGTCCGATATGGTAGGTGGTGAATTTGAGTCCCATTTTTTAAAAATAGCTCTTCTCGCAACCAGTAGACAGGCAGACAACCATGGTTTGTTTTTCCTGAGAGATGAGATCTGTGCAGGAGTGGTGCCTGGAGAAGTTTGTTCCAAGTTGCCAAAGAGGAGAAGTAGTGGGTCTTTAGACATGTTGGTGATAAAAGCCGTAAAGCTGGTTACTTGGTCCCAAAAGTTGGATATAGGAGGGACAGAGCCAGAATCTGTGCTGTAATGATGGCATGTAACATCCGCAGAGCAGGCAGAAGGACATAGAGGGATTGATCCTCGAATAGGCGCAGCACATGTATGCACGATGCATGATCTTGAGCTGTTCAAGACAGAACTCATTTGAATTGAATGCACATGTGGTGTTAAATCCCGTTAATATTTGTTCGGCTGTGAAAGCGTTACGAAAGTCTTTGATCCAAGAGATTGCTGATGAAGAAGTTTCCAAAGGTTTCACATAATGCATATTTAATGGAGTATAGATGTTTGATATTTTGTATTTCTGAGCTTGTACTAAGGTGTCTATTAGTGAGTTGCAGAACCTGGTGGTTTTAATTGGAGCAATTGAGTTTACGAGGTTCAGAACTTGTAGAATATATAAGAAGTGGTAGGAAGGTAGGTTGAAGCTCCGCAAAGTATGGTGTAGAGCAAGGGTGGACAAATGTGGCCCTCCAGCTGTTGTAGAACTACAAGTCCCATGAGGCAATGCAAAACTGACAGTTACAAGCATGACTCCCAAAAGGCAGAAGCATGATGGGACTTGTAGTTCATCAACAGCTGGAGGGCCACAGTTGCCCACCCCTGGTGTAGAGGCATGGGAGAACCAGAAGAGGTATCAAACAGTTGCATTACATATACAAGATCATGTGTGACCCAAGGTGCGTCGCGTAGGCAGCATATTGTTGTGAGAGAGGAAAAAAGGATTGTTATAAATAGGGAGGTAATGGGATAACCATGGAGAAACCCCTAACTTGCGTCTGACTTTTTTCCATGTTATGAGAGTGTCACGTATAAGTGAGTTATGTTTTAAGTATGATGGAAGTGAGTTTACATTGGAGTGCAATAAGGCCGTTAGGTTGTACGTATGGACCATAGCAGTTTCAAGTTGATAGTTTGAATATTTTGACGACTGGGTCAGCCAGTCTAAGCAAATACATAGCAGACAGGAGAGGTTATAAATTCGTATATTGGGTAGTCCAGATCCCCCCTCGCTCTGTAGAAGAAATAGTTTGTGTAGAGTGATGAGTGAGCGCCTGCCTTTCCACAAAATTTGTAAATTGCTCTATTTAATTTTGTTATATTTCCATGTCTAAGCAGGAGTGGGATGGTCCGAAGAGGATATAAAAGTTTTGGGAAGCTCACCATCTTGAAGAGGTGGGATCTTCAAAGGAGAGATAATGGCAGATCTTTCCACATCGTATTGTATAGTGACGAGGCGAGTTTCCCTATCTTTATACCAAGATATGTGATATGGTTTTTGGCAAGTTTAAAAAGCAGGTTTTGTGTCCAAGTGGAGGGATGAGCATGGTATAGAGCAGCAATGGGCAAACTACGGCCCGCGGGCCATATACGGCCCGGCGGACCTTTTAATCCGGCCCGCGGAGCTAGGCTACAGCTAGGCTCCTCTCACAGTCCGCCCTGAAGACCGGTGTAGCATGAAAATCTGTCTCCTATGAGGATCTGTCCCCCTCGACGTATCTGCGCATGTGCCGGAGATCGCCGATCGGCTGCTAATGCCTGAAACTGGCACATGCGCAGATACGTCGAGGGGGACAGATCCTCATAGGAGACCGATTTTCATGCTACACCAGAACGGCGCGGGAACACGGCGAGAGGAACGCGCGGAGCAAAGGTAAGTGAATTGACACAGGGGGGACTTGGGGACTTAATATGGGGGATGAATTAATATGGGGGATGAATTACTATAGGGGGGATGAATTACTATATGGGGGATTAATTACTATGGGGGATGAATTACTATGGGGGATGAATTACTATATGGGGGATGAATTACTATATGGGGGATTAATTACTATGGGGGATGAATTACTATATGGGGGATGAATTACTATGGGGGATGAATTACTATAGGGGGGATGAATTACTATATGGGGGATGAATTACTATGGGGGATGAATTACTATATGGGGGGATGAATTACTATATGGGGGATGAATTACTATGGGGGATGAATTACTATAGGGGGGATGAATTACTATGGGGGATGAATTACTATATGGGGGGATGAATTACTATATGGGGGATGAATTACTATGGGGGATGAATTATTATATGGGGGATGAATTACTATGGGGGATGAATTACTATATGGGGGATGAATTACTATATGGGGGATGAATTACTATGGGGGATGAATTACTATATGGGGGATGAATTACTATATGGGGGATGAATTACTATGGGGGATGAATTACTATATGGGGGATGAATTACTATGGGGGATGAATTACTATGGGGGATGAATTACTATATGGGGGATGAATTACTATATGGGGGGATGAATTACTATGGGGGATGAATTACTATATGGGGGATTAATTACTATATGGGGGATTAATTACTATGCTTACTATGGGGGAATATTACTATACTTACTATGGATGACACATACACATCATTCATCTACTCTTGGTCCGGCCCCCGGGTCCAATATATGAACCCATTGCGGCCCTCAAGTCAAAAAGTTTGCCCACCCCTGGTATAGAGGGAGTATATCGCTTTTGGAAAAGTTTATGCGGAGGTCCGAGCAGTGGCAAAATTCAGAGAATATATCGCAAACATAGGGTATGTCTAGGGTCGGATTGAAAGTAAAGATTAATATAGCTAAATCTTAATGCATGACAAATAACTTTAATTGGAAAAACGCATACCACATGTCCAACTGTCTATGGACTATCAACAAAATGGTTGTTCATCCCAGTGTAGTACTTTGGCGTGAATACACCATTTTCAGCTCTTTCAGTTGCTCCATAAACTGAAGTCTTTCTTGCTTTAGCTGACTATTCTCAGATTTTAACCTTGTTATTTGGGTTTTAAAAGAGACTTGGCTTTGGCTACTGTGGCCTCCATGCCTGGGAGAATTGCCCCACCTCGCAGAGTAAACTTCTTTGCATCTTGGTGCAGTTTTGGGGTACCAAGAGTTCCTTTGCTTACTACTATTACCATCAAAACAATATTGTGCAATGTGCCCAAACTTTTTTCAAGCATCAAATATCTCAGAACTGGCTTCCCTGAATAAGCCCTTCTCTGAGCACATAATGACTGAGAGGCATTACAATGGCTGGAATGTCGACATTTCACACTCTCATTGTCTGAGGAACATTCACCCACAACAGACTCATTGGATGTGCTCACTGCTGCTGCATTACTATTACGGTCAGACCCATTCTCTATTTCCAAGCACAAGTCAGTCAGCTGCTACAAAACCATTGTCTAAACATCCATCATTGACCTTACTTGCAGCAACAACAATACTCTGCTTCTTTAGAGACATTATCTCTGCTAAACATTGAGAATGGTCAACCTTTGCATGTTCAGTACATACTGTATCTCCCGAATAGCACACTGGGCGTTCTCGAAACATTCTTTAACAAATGTCATCTCCTTGAGCAATTTTGTATTTTCATTGTAATATGTTTACTGTCTGTGTTAAATATAGCAGCCTGCTGGGCAAGAAATGTCACATTTTCAGTTTCAGCTTTTAAAAACTCCACCTCATCTTCCAATTTTTGCTTCTGCTGAAAAACAGATTTGTATTTCTCTGCTACCCAGCCAGCGGCAGAAATGAGTACATACTTCAACTTGTGCTTATTTAGCTTTTCGCCAGAAATCTTTCCATCCACCCATTTATGTGCCTGCCACCACGGATCAGCAGATCCTTGTATAGGGTTAAAGAATAGCCACAGTGTCCTTTACTTGTGCAACCTTTTTCAAAATTCCCTCCATTATTGAGGTAAACACAAGTATACTCACTCAGCACAAGGTCACCAAAGCAGGAGTAATGCCACCAAACACTGCTGCTTGTTGCAGAATACACTTTAATACCCAGATACAAAAAGAGAAAAAATACTCCTATACTCTCAACAAAAGTAACAATTATCCATAGAACAATTCAAAAATAAAACACCCATCTGTTAATAGGGAACAAGGTATACTCACCAACTGCTTGGGCTCCCAGGCTTATGATCTTCTCCAGGTCCTGGTCCTGGGATTCAGAATGTCCTTCTTGGGCCCTCACGGTCTTCTGTAACCTGATAGGATCATTGGATTCTTACAGGATTCTTCTGGTCCACAGCACAGTCCTTTGTTCAGTTTTCCAGTCTCCAGATAATAATTCTGGGCTTCAATTTGTGACTCAGACTTAAGTCACCACCAGACTATTGAGTCACAGCACAGCATCTGGACAGTTGTCACCCACAACTTCTGTTACTGAACCTGAAAATGCTCTTCTGGTCACTTAGACGGCACCTATCTATTGTCTTCTATCAATTAAGAGAATGATTTGTTTATAAATGTACTTTCCCCGCAGGAACTAGTCCAACAGTTCTTTTCCAGAGAGATGCATTTATTCAGATAAAGATATTTGCAACAAATGACAGAAATCCAGCTGAATACTTGTAAATATTACAATGAACAACAGCCCTCAGAGTCCCATTTAAGATACTTCATAGCAAACATGGAGATACTACACCGTCCATCATATGTCCAATCTAGGGGCGGACTGACCATTTGGAAACTCGGGCACTGCCCGAGGGCCTGGGGTCAGTAGGGGGCCCCATGAGATGCCCCTGGTACCGTTTTCATAGTTTTTTTTGAGTTTGGGCAAGGACACAGGGCCCAATGATCCCCTATTGAGGCCCGGGTTCAGTAGGGGGCCCCATGAGATGCCCCTGGTACCGTTTTCATAGGCTTTTTTTGAGTTTGGGCAAGAACACAGGGGCCCCATGATCCCCTATTGCCCGGGGGCCCCATGAGTTGTCAGTCCGCCTCTGGTCCAATCTATAATATGCACCTAGGTAGCTTCAATGCATGCAATAATGCGAGTTATAATCAATACCTGTGCTTCCATATTAATGAAAGGAAGAAGCTCCACAACCAGCCAAAAAAACTTCCCTTCATATACAGTTTAATGGAGGGGTTTCTGATTGGCTGACAAAACACTTTTGATCTTACATGAAAAGACTTCACTTGCCATTACTGTAAATAACAATTAAGGTTACTATAGTGTTTACCAGGTAAACAAGTCACTCCTTCACCATTTCCCATGAATACCCCCTCGAGTCTAATTACCATCAATAAATATTTCTTGTATCGTCAAATCACATTCTTTATCATCCTTAAACATGTAAACAATGTACCCTTTGAAATGTCTAATTAGATAAAAGGGCTATTCCCCAAATACCAAGGTGACCTTGCATAAAAGTAACATAGCAAAGAGTTCTTTTGATGTGTACAGTGGTCTTGTCACTGGCCTGTCCAAGAATGAACAGTATGTGTTTCAATATCTTATATATATATATTTATATATATATATATATATATATATATATATATATATATATTACACACAACATACTACACACCGGCCTAACACACTATCACAATGGTCTCAGACTCAGACGGATCCTGAACTGTGCATGCGCAGTTTTGAGCCGGTCCATCGCAGCCATTTCTCACAGGCACTTTTCTACTGTTACGGGCATTTAAGGGCAAGAGAAAAGTGCCAGGTTTTTACTGGCTGTCCATAAAATAATGGACGGTTGGCAACACTGCGCTTAACATATGCGGCCTCACTGGGTCTGATATGCATGTTGGTAGGTGCTAATTTATGCACTGCATTTATGTGTGAATTAATGGCCAGTATATCTAGGGTTAATTACAAGCAGTAGTTCATTGGCCAGAGGTGAGGCCACTTCCATTGTCAGGGTATATAGGAGAGTGTTCTCTGGAGTACAGGCCTTTTTTTTCCAATGGGAAAGCAAGGGAGGATTCACATCCTGCGATGTTATCATTTGTGGAGGAATGAGTATTGGCCATGACGGTACCCAGAGTGGGGAAGGTGCAGGAGTGTTAACTATATGTTGGGGAAGTGTTTTACCCAAAGGTTTTCACACCATTGTCATAGCCAAAACCACTATTACAGCCAAAATCATTGGAATAGCCAAAATCGGTCTTGCAGCCACTACAATGGTTACAGCCAAGTAATTAATTGTCATGTAAATGACTGTGTAACATCAGTTACAAGGAAGAGCAGCCAGCTTGGAATGGGGATGATGGAGGCCAGTGATGGATGCTTCAGTCGGAAGGGTAGTTTGGTGTCTATCTAAATAGGCCCTTCTCAGTGGTGGGTCCCTATTTTATTTATTTATTTCAGGTACTAATATAGCGCCATCCATTTACACAGCGCTTTACACACATGTATATATATATTGTACATTCACATCAGTCCCTAACCCTCAAGGGGCGTACAATCTAAGGTCCCTAACTCACGTTCATACATACACATACTAGGGACAATTTAGACAGGAGCCAAGGAACCTACCAGCATGTCTTTAGAGTGTGGAGGAAACTAGAGTATCCAGAGGAAACCCATGCAGGCACAGAGAGAACATGCAAACTCCAGGCAGGTGGTGCCATGACTGGGATTCGAATCGACAACCCCAGTACTGCCAGGCGGAAGTGCTAACCATTTAGCCACCGTGCTGCCCATTTTAAGGCTGCTGCAGTACAGAGCTTTCCTAGGGATAGTGCTTGGGCCATGGAAATAGCAAGGCCTTGCATGTGAATGATGTCCCCCTCTATATCTATGGATTGGCACAAAACATATGTGCTGTGCTAAGGAACTGGTAGAGAGTATCTAGCATTCTACTTTGTTAGCCTTAAAATGAGTCTATAGTCTGGTGCCAGAACAGGTAGGAACAGGCCCATGTCACAGGCTGAAGAGGAGAAATGGTCCATCTGGTGTGAGGCCTGGAGAGGTGGTGTGGCAATTGGCCACCTGGGGATGTCAACTCACACGTTTAACCACTGCATGTCTGGACACTTTCCCCTCCTTCCAGTCCGGACACTTTCCCCCCCTTCCAGTCCGGACCCTTTTCCCCCCCTTCCAGTCCGGACACTTTCACCCCCTTCCAGTCCGGACGCTTTCACCCCCTTCCAGTCCGGACGCTTTCACCCCCTTCCAGTCCGGACGCTTTCCCCCCCTTCCAGTCCGGACGCTTTCCCCCCCTTCCAGTCCGGACACTTTTCCCCCCTTCCAGTCCGGACACTTTCCCCCCCTTCCTGTCCGGGCACTTTCACCCCTTTCCAGTCCGGACACTTTCCCCCCCTTCCAGTCCGGACACTTTCCCCCCCTTCCAGTCCGGACACTTTCACCCCCTTCCAGTCCGGACACTTTCCCCCCCTTCCAGTCCGGACACTTTCCCCCCCTTCCAGTCCGGACACTTTCCCCCCCTTCCAGTCCAGACACTTTCACCCCCTTCCAGTCCGGACACTTTCCCCCCCTTCCAGTCCGGACACTTTCACCCCCTTCCAGTCCGGACACTTTCACCACCTTCCAGTCCGGACACTTTCCCCCCCTTCCAGTCCGGACACTTTCCCCCCCTTCCAGTCCGGACACTTTCACCCCCTTCCAGTCCGGACACTTTCCCCCCCTTCCAGTCCGGACACTTTCACCCCCTTCCAGTCCGGACACTTTCCCCCCCTTCCAGTCCGGACACTTTCACCCCCTTCCAGTCCGGACACTTTCACCACCTTCCAGTCCGGACACTTTCCCCCCCTTCCAGTCCGGACACTTTCCCCCCCTTCCAGTCCGGACACTTTCACCCCCTTCCAGTCCGGACACTTTCCCCCCCTTCCAGTCCGGACACTTTCACCCCCCTTCCAGTCCGGACACTTTCCCCCCTTCCAGTCCGGACACTTTCCCCCCCTTCCAGTCCGGACACTTTCACCCCCTTCCAGTCCGGACACTTTCACCCCCTTCCAGTCCGGACACTTTCCCCCCCCTTCCAGTCCGGACACTTTCCCCCCTTCCAGTCCGGACACTTTCCCCCCCTTCCAGTCCGGACACTTTCCCCCCTTCCAGTCCGGACACTTTCCCCCCCTTCCTGTCCAGGCCAATTTTCAGCTTTCAGCGCTATCACACTTTGAATGACAATTGCGCGGTCATGCAACACTGTATCCATATGAATTTTTTAGCATTTTTTTGAGACAGATAAAACTTTATTTTGGTGGTATTTATTCACCGCTGGGATGAAAAAGTCAAAAAATTTTGAAAAAAATTGTTTTTCTTATACAATTTTGCAAATAAATAATCTGTCTTCATAAATCTTGGCCAAAATTTATTCAGTTATCATTTTAGTAAAAAAAAAAATAACCCAAATTAGTTTATAACCAAAAATTATAATTAAAAACATTTTTTTTTCCATTTTTATTTAATTTTTTTATATTATTATTAGTTTGTTTTTTTTTAACATACTGTAACCCAGCAGCATACTGTCACCATAGTGACACTGTACTACTTGTGGGGGGTGATGGAGATTTTTTTTTTTTTTTGTACATAAAGGCTGTAAAAGCAATAATTTCTCCCCTCTGGCTGTATTTTTTGCAGCCATTGAGAAATACTGTGAGAGCTGTGATTGGTCACAGCTTGTCACATGGTACAAGGCTGTTGTGAATAGCCTTGTACCATGTGATCTCTGTGTTCATTCACAGATTTCACACATAGTAAGCAATGATGTCAGAAGTCACATCTTGCTTACACCTATTCATGTGATCACTGATTGGCCAGTCAGTGATCACATGATCCGGACCTCACACAGAGGTCCCGTACAGCGATCAGTGTTCCGCTGTGTCCTCCGGACACAGCAGGCACCGGATTTGCTGTGCCGCACACTCCCAGGGAGCGCGCACAATTCAAAATGGCGGGCGCGGGTTTATGAACGGCAACCCGCCCCTGCGCTGCCACCGTCCGTCCGTTTATAAACAGCGGCCGGACGGGAAGTGGTTAATTTACTGTAGTGGGGCAGATGACATTTCTGACGCTGTACCCCGTGTCACTGGGACAGGGGTGCCTGTGTGGTGAAGGCTCCCTCCTAAATAAATTTTTTTGGGGAGAATCTGTGCAGAATTTATTTTATTCATTCTTGCTGTAGGATGTGCTACAGCAAATGCAACATTTACTAAGAAAAAAATACAGTTTAAATTGCCAGAAAATGACATTTCATTGCCGGCTTTTTTAAAAAAAAAAATCACACAGACCCCTCCAAAGGTCCCCAAGCCAGTAAGGAAATGTTATTTGCTAACAAATTAAAACCATTTGTTCTTTGCAAATGTCAGTGTTTTCAAAAAAATCAGTGATCAAATAGTTTTTTTCAGAATTTTATGTTATTCTTTGACAACCCAGCTTGGCCAAAATGAACCATTTAACAGCCTCCCATATGACCACTATATAAAGATAGTATAGTGTCTGAACAGATCAATATCTTTGATCAGATCAGTACTATACCAGCGTTCACATTAGCATAGCGTCCTCAAAAACGCAGCATTAGTGGGATCAGCCCCAGCACCAGCCAGTACCTGCGTTCAGCCCCTACGCTTACCCCCCCCCCTTCTCCCTCAGCAAGTGCAGTGTCAGTAGGTCACTGTCACTTGATATATTGCACACAAAACCGCAGTGTTCACAGAATCAGGCCTGATCTCTGCTAGCACTTGTCAGTAAATTTTGATGACTCTCATATGCAGCCAGTACTAGTGCCACGCTATCTTTTGGTGAACTGATGAGTACTAGTTGCCTAGTACATCCTGGTCTTTCACATATCTCTTAAATTGTTAGCTCCCAGGATCAGGCCCTCCTATCCCTCTTGTATTGAACTGCATTGTTCTGTATTGTCTCCCGTTATATTATAGCGCTGAGCAAACTGTTGGCGCCATAAATCCTGTATAATAATAATAATAATAATACCAGCACTGCAGTATGACTTGGCGACGTGGTGAGTCCCATAAGTGCAGTACAAGCTGGTGCGGTGGCGAACACAAGTATTGTCCTGCAACCACAAAGAATTCACACACAGGCCCATAGAGCTCCTAGTATCCTTCCGAATGTGCTTGCAAATCCCGATTGACAACCCACAAATTCTGCAGCACCCGTACTTCCCCCATTCACTGCCCAACCCGGAATTCAGGTGGAAATAGCAAATTTAACTCCTCCCCTTGATTTTTGGAGCTGTTTTTCATGGAAGATCTGTATGCATTGATTGTGGATCAAAGATATTTTAATTGCACAACTATTTATCACCGCCAACCAAAATTCAAACCTTGCCAGACCAGTTGCATGGAAACTCATTACAGTTTTCAAATTTAAATTTTTTTGGGGTCTAACCCTCAACGTGGGCATTACTAAAAGAAATAAATTGCGGTTGTATTTGTTACGGACCTGCCGGCGGTAGCCTCTAGCATTCCACAGACTGGAATTTCCCAAGGCGCGGAATCTAAGCCCCAACCTGCTTGTTCACCAGGGCCCTTGATGGTGGGGATGGACTTGGAGCACGCCGAAACCAGGTCGCGGCCCCTGGGTTCACCCAGCTGTGGTAGAAGCACTACCGGAGGTGTATAGCAGGTGAGAGCCTGATGTAAGGAGGTAGAGAGAGCGGAGTCGGGCAGGCCTGGTCGGTAGCGCTGGAGGCAGAACGGTACAAAAACAGTAGACAGAAGGATAAACGGGTCACAAGCCGGGTTTGGTAACAGGAGATCAAAACATGCAGGATTAGACAGGAGAATGGTCAGACAAGCCAGGGATCAGAGCAGGAGACAGTCAGCAAATCAGGGTCAGGCAGGGTCTGCAACAAGGCAATCTAATTCAGGAAACACAGGATACAGGTAAGACCATACGGCAACTAAAGCATAGACCTGACCTGTTTAAATAGGGCGCCCTGCGCCCTCATTGGTGCCAGGCACACGTCGACGATCGCGAGTGCGCATGCGCGACCGCCGCTGCCATCGCGGGTGCCCATGTCCTAATGCTCGCACGCTAGTGCGCGCCGGCATACCTCGCATGCGCAGACCCGTGCACCGTGGAAAGATCTGGGGTCCCTGACAGTATTGGTCCGCAGACCCGATTCATCATATGCTGTGTTCTCTGCTGCCATGGCCAGGCATAGATATGAGAGTATAATGTGTATTATGCATTTCAATGACAATACACTCTGTCGTTCTTGAGGTGACCCTGAATTTGACCGGCTCCACAAAATTCAGCCCCTCGCATATCACCTTAAACAAAAATTGTGCAGATGTCTATACTCCCCAGCAAAACATCTGCGTTGATGAGTCCCTGATTAATTTTTCTGGCCGCCTTGCATTTAAACAATTTCTCCCCAACAAGCGTGCCAGTAATGGGGTCAAGATGTAGAAGGCCTGTGAGATGACAACAGGCTATACTTATAAGTTTCGGATTTACGAGGGAATAGATAGTCACGAGGAGCCCCCCGGATGCCCAGACTACATGGGGAGCAGTGGCAAGATAGTTTGGTACTTGGTGTCATCCTTTTTCCATATGGGGTACCACTTATACGTGGACAATTTGTATTCAACCGTGCCACTATTTAGACATTTGTACAATCTTGGAACTGGCGCTTGTGGCACCGCGTGACCTAATGTGTGCCCACCATTAGAAGTGGGTGGATGCAGGGCGGTATATTCTAATGGTGGGCATACCACACACTTTTTCTGGCAGAGATTTCTTCTTTTTTTTTCATTCAGTCCACAGGCTGCATAAAAAAAAGAAAAAACATAGCATATATACCCAACAAGGACCAGCGACGTACTGGAACATCACTGGACTTTGAATGGTTATACCAGGATGATGCCTACAGCTGCAGGCATCATCCTGGTGTCGTTTTTTTCAGCTGGTGATCGGCTTTCAATTAAAAGCAATCCTAGTGGCTAATTAGCTGCAGTATTGCTTTTACAAGCAGTGGGAGATAATACCTTCCACGGCCTTCTCGGGCAGTCCCGTGCCATCGGGGGAACCTGAGAATGCAGCCGGTGTTTCTGCCAGCTGACCATAGAGCTGATTGGAGACCAGAATGGTACCAATCATCTCTATAGTCTAAGAAATTGGAAGCTACGAGCATTTCATCACTTCAGTTTTGCAGGATATAAACAGCGCCATTTGTAAATTGGGAAAGCATCTGATCACACCGATCTTGGTGAGCTTAGATAATGTAAGGGCAGAGGAGATATCCAGAGTCTGATAGAACCCAGATTTCTCAAAAAAGAATATATGACAATGCCCATTGAAGTTATGGGGAATATTTGCATTCCCTGTGATAGTATTAAAAGTGATAAAAAAAAAATGAAAGGTAAAATGTAAAAATAATTAAAAAAATCAAAGTAACTAAAAAAAAAAAAAATCACCCCTCCCATGCGCACACACCTGTGTGCACAAGCCTTGACCCTGTGCCGTTATGTAAACAGTGGTTTCACCATGCATGTGAGGTATTGCCGTGAACGTCAGATCAAGGGCAGTAATTCTAACACTAGACCTCCTCTGTAAATCTAAAATGGTACCTTATAAAGGCTTTTAAAGCGTTGCCTATGGATATTAAAAATGTATGCAGTTTGTCGCCATTGCACGGGGCATGCGCAGTTTTAAAGCATGTCATGTTTGGTATCTATTTACTCAGCATACCATTATCTTTTATATTTT
Organism: Staurois parvus; assembly: GCA_951230385.1. Taxonomy (NCBI): domain Eukaryota; kingdom Metazoa; phylum Chordata; class Amphibia; order Anura; family Ranidae; genus Staurois; species Staurois parvus. The sequence continues at coordinate 103,115 of CATNWA010016763.1, forward strand.
ACCAAACAATTGGCCAATATATTGTGTTTTTGTGCAGTAAAAGTAAAAAAGTGTATTTTTTTTTAAAATTTGCTTTTGAAAAATCGCTGCGCGAGTACTATGTGCCATAAAAAATTGTAGTACCCACCATTTTATTCACTAGGGTGTCTGCTTTAAAAAAAATATATAATGTTTGGGGGTTTTTTAAATTAAATTCCTAGCAAAAAATACTGATATTTTTCATGTGAACAAAAAGTGTCAGGAAAGGCTTGGTCTTCAGGTGGTTAGAAGAGTAAGTGATGTATGGCATAAACTTCTAATGCTGGGCATAGAATGCCCCCCAGCCCCCAAAATGACCCCTTTTTGGAAAGTAGACACCCCAAACTATTTGCTGAGAGACATGTTTAATCGATAGAAGAATTTATTTTTTTACCACAAGTTTTTGGAAAATGACAAAAAAAAAATTTTTTTTTTTACACAAAATTGTCAATTAAATGATTTACTGCTCACACATGCCATGGTTATATGTGGAATTACTCCCCAAAATACATTCTGCTACTTCTCCCGAGTATGGGGGTACCACATGTGAGAGACATTTTGGCAGTCTAGCCAAGTACAGGACCCCAAAATCCAATAGGCTTTTAAAGGGCTTTATTTCCTCATTACACTTCCAGACTCCTTATCACAGTTTCGGAGGCCCTGAAATGCCAGGATAGCACCTAAAATCTTCCATGACCCCTTTTTGGAAAGTAGACACCACAAGGAATTTGGAAGAAGCATGGTAAGTATTTTTCAGATATTTGTTGCCCAAGTTTTTGGAAAATGAAGAAAAAAAACAAAAAAGTATTTTTTCTTTTTTTTTTATATTTCAAAACCTGTGAGAAAAAAAATGTCTACTTGCAAAATACTCACCGCCTCTTTTTAAATTCCTTGGGGGACACTTTCAGGGCCTTCGTACTGTGATAGGTCCTGAGGAAGTGTATTTTACGCACCTTCAGGCTTTCAAAGTGGTCATTGGATTTCAGGCTCCTGTAATAAGCACATGCGTGGTCCCCAGAAAGTAAAATGTATTTTGGGGTGCACATATGCCCATGTGTAAATTCCATTATCTAAATACCTTTGTGTAAAAAAAAAATAGTTTTTGTATTTTACGCTATAAACTTTCACACAAAGCAATAAATATAGGGTGTCACTTATTTGAGGGTGGACTATTTTTTTAACTCAAGAAATGTAAAAGCAGTCAGAAAGTAAAAGCTGTAGCATTATCTATACATTTTGTAGACGCTAAACTAAAGCAATTATACACTTATTGGGACAAAAAAAGAATACATTTTGGCCTAAGTTTATGACAAAATTTTTTTTTTGGATATTTTTTTATGACCGAAATGAGAAAATATTGTTTTTTCAAAAAAAAATGTTTTCTTCAAAACTTTTTCTGTTTATAGCGCCAAAAATAAAAAGCACACAGGTGATCAAATACCACCAAAAGAAAGCTCTATTTGTGTGAAAAAAAGGACATAAATTTCATTTATGTACCGTATTGCATGACTGCGCAATTGTCAGTTAAACTAGTGCAGCGCTGTGTAGCAAAAAAATGGCGAAATTTGCAGTATCTATACCATAGTTTGTAGACGCTATAACTTCCACACAAAGCAATCAATATACACTTACTGGGATTTTTTTTTACCAAAAACATGGAGCAGAATACATTTTGGCCTAAATTTATAACTAACTTTGAGTTTACTATATATTTTTTATAGCTGAAAGTAAAAAATATCGTTTTTCTTCAAAATCTTCGGTCTTTTTTTGTTTATGGCATGAAAAATAAAAAGCGCACAGGTGATCAAATACCACAGAAAGAAAGCTCTATTTGTGTGAAAAAAAGGACGTAAATTTCATTTGGGTGCAGAATTGCATGACCGCGCAATTATCAGTTGAATTAGTGCAGCGCCGAGTAGCAAAAAGAGGCATGGTCATTAAGGGGGGTAAATCTTCAGGAGGGCGAGGGGTTAAAAAGACATTGAGTATTAGGTCTTAGTTCTAAATACCATTTACTTATAGTAAATTTTACTTCTTGGTTGCTAGACTTAAGTGTAAATGTATTTTTTAAAGTCGATCTATAGGGGCAAACATTTTAGAGTTTTGGATAGAGTGGAAAGGTTTTTTTATTGATGTCTGTGTCCCTGTTAGAAAGATTCCCTCTCTCTATTTAGATCTTTAGATCCTGTTGATTGTTATCACTGAAATTAAAAGAAAATGCCAAATTTTGGGCAGAACAGGAATAGAGGGGAAATCTTCCAATGGGGATGATAGTTCCAGTGACAATCAGGGAATCTCTACTTTTTCCTCTCATTTGCTGCTGTGGCTATGGGGCAGGAAGTGAAGGGAAACCTTCCCATTGGTATGCCAATGAAAAAAAAAACTGACAGGGGTGACATCCCTCCCTTACTCTAGCCAAAATGCAAAATGTTTTGTCTTCAGTTCTACTTTAATACACATATATATATATATATATATATATATATATATATATATATATATATATATATTATATACACTGCTCAAAAAATGAAAGGAAGACTTTGAAAACCCATCAGATCTCAATGGGGACGAATCTCCTGCTGGATCTCTATACTGACATGGACGGGGTGATGTGTTAGAAAGGTAAGGATGCCCCATCGTTTGATGGAAATGAAAATGATCGACCTACAGAGGACTGAATTCAAAGACACCCCGAAAATCAAAGTAAAGAAATGATGCAGCAGGTGAGTCCATTTTGCTGACATTTCATTGCAGCAACTCAGAATGTTCCTCAGTAGTTTGTGTGGCCCCCACGTGCTTGTATGCATGCCTGACAACATCGGGGGAGGCTCCTAATGAGACCACGGATGGTGTCCTGGGGGATTTCCACCCAGATCTGGACCAGGGCATCACTGAGCTCCTGGACATTCTGAGGTGCAACCTGGCGGCATCGGTTGCTAGGGGTTTCTTGAGCAATTTCTGCCTCTCGGATAAGTTCCCACTAACACCATTGATCTTTCTAGCTATCTGTAAGGGGGAATTCTTCCCAATGACCACAAGTGTAAGGAGCACTCTTCCTACTGACCACCACACTAATGTAACATGAGTTGTAGATACAGTAACTTCTAGCAGGGGTTCCCTGAGACCAGAGGATGAATGGGCCATTTATTGTGAGATTTTGAGCAACAACCTCCTTCCCTCAGTCAGAGCATTGAAGATGGGTCTTGGCTGGGTCTTCCAACATGACAACGACCCGAAGCACACAGCCAGGATAACCAAGGAGTGGCTCCATAAGAAGCATATCAAGGTTCTGGAGGGGCCTAGCCAGTCTCCAGACCTAAATCCAATAGAACATCTTTGGAGGGAGCTGAAACTCCGTGTTGATCAGTGACAGCCTCGAAACCTGGCAAATCTAAAGGAGATCTGTGTGGAGGAGTTGGCCAAAATCCCTGTTGCAGTGCAAACCTGGCCAAGAACTAGAGGAAACGTCTGACCTCTGTAATTGCAAACAAAGGCTTCCGTAGCAAATATTAACACGGATCTTCTCAGGGGTTCAAATACTTATGTTCAGCCGTGCAAGACAAATACATTCTTTACAAATTATACAATGTGATTTCCTGAATTTTTTTTTAAATTCTGTCTCTCAGAGTGGGAATGCACCTACAATGTGAATTTCAGACCCCTCCATGGTTTCTAAGTGGGAGAACGTGCAAAATCGCAGGGGGTTCAAATACTTCTGTTCCTCACTGTATAAACATGATGCCCTGACGAAACAATGGGTTGCCTTAGAGAAAACGATGGCGGGTTGGAATCTGGCGGGTGCCCCTTGGATTCCGACGACCTGCAGAGGCCTTTCCGACTAGACCTCTTCCCTGACACGTACCACCCTCACAGTTTGGGACAGACTGAATGGGTCTGGTTCATATGCTCCTAGGACTTCTCCACTGGCCCCGTTAGGGGGCTTCCCCTGGTTCCCTCCAGGGGAGGATATTAGATTTTTTCATTCTTGGAGTGTAGACTGGGATTTTTCCTGTGCCAAGTTTTCTCCTATGGGCACCCTCCTACCCCTCCCTGTGTTGCTCTCTAGATATGGGACTTTTCCTTTTGCTGCATAGCGGCATCAACTGACTAATTTTTTTGATGAATTTGCACCCTAGGCCATGCCCTGGACAGACCCTTACACCATACCAGTGTATGTGCACCGCACTCCCTAATTATAAGCATCTATTATCTCAAATGTATAAATTGGTGTTGAGTGCGCATTCTATGTCGGTTCCACATTACTTAAGGGAGTGGGAGAAGGAACTGGACCTAGAATTCACCCCCCAGCAAATACATAGGATTATTAAAATGACGCATGCCTCCTCTATTAGCTCCCGTATTTAGGAGTCCTCTTATAAATTTCTTACTCGATGGTATAGAACCCCGTCCCATCTAGCTCAAATCTTCCCTACTGCCAATGCTGGCTGCTGGAGAGGATGTGGTCACCATGGTACCTTTCTTCATCTCTGGTGGACGTGCCCCAAAATTGCACCCTTTTGGGATGTAATTATCCCATGGATTCAGAAATTGACATTGAGCTCAGTGGAGCAATCTCCCCTTTGTCTCCTCTTTCACGTGACTTCAATGTCTACGAAGGCTTATAAGCGTAGTGTCACTCCTCAACTCTTGAATGCGGCTAGATCTTTGATCCCTAGGTTTTGGAAACAGTGTGTGTGTCCCACGCTTTCTGAATGGAAACAGGAGCTGAATAAAATCATGGACGCGGAGCGCTGGGTTCACCTGGTTAGAGGTCATAGGGAGAAATGTAAAGATATCTGTCAAGGGTGGATGTACTACTCCTCTGAGATGTCGGTTGCATGAGTCTTTTTGGGTAACTTGGATTTTTCATGCTCCCCGACCATGTAGCTATGTACACCTGGGTACTATGTGTTATTGCTTATGTAATACCACCCATACGGAATTGGGTTACTGGATGTTTTGTGTGGGGTTTTTTTTTTTGTACGTTTTCTTTTCTTCTTCTTGTTCGGAATATTGGAGTCACTAACTGTCATTGCTATTCCAATTATGTACGATTTTGGTCAAGGTGTCAGTTTACCTATGTCTGATTGACATATATCTGCTGAAATATATCTGCTGACATTATTGTCTACTCTGTATTACTAGAAAATGTTAATAAAGATTGATTATAAAAAAAAATAAAATAGACTCCCAACAGCCAGCAACAGTAGACCCCTTCAGGAACATTGAACCCCCCCCCCACCACAAATATAGATTCACCCCAGCAACAATAGACTTCCAGCAGCCAGCATTAATAGACCCTCCAGCAGCCAGCAACAACAGACCCCTCCCACAACTGTAGATCCCCCCAGCAATGATTTACACCCCCAGTAACAATAGATCCCTCTAGCAACTATAGATCCCCCAGCAGCCAGAATCAGTAGATCCCCCTGCCTGAAATTCTGTGTGCTGGCCCAAGCTGGTTGACCCTGTGCAACACACAGAAGGATGATGTTTCCTTGTCAGCTGGTGGCCAGATCTGTTCCTACCTTCCCCGACAATGGACTCCATAGCCCTTTGAGCAAGTAATGCTGAGCATGTCCTAAACTCCACCAGCCCTTTCATGTCTCCACTTAACAATATAAACTTTAATTCACACTCTCAACTCTGCATCTTAAGTTGATTCCACGTCTTGGGCGCACAGGGAGACCACCATTCTTCTGATCTGAAAGTACACGGAAGAAAGGGAAAAAGCAGCGAGAAAAGGAGACGAACCAGCAAAGAAGAGGCGTTCGCCTGGGGAGGGGGGGGAAGAGTCGGGAGACACAATCCCCACACAAGGGGAATGGAGGGGCAAAATCCAACACATCATAGATTGGTACGTTTCGTGGTGAAACGATAAACCGGTTGGTAATCCACCCACGGTTGCCAAACAGAGAGAAACTTGTCATGTTTGTCCTCCAATACCGCCGTCAATTTTTCATTGATAAACAAACCTTGGTTTCTGGACCTGACCTCAAATTGCAGAGTAGGGTGTGACGGGAGTCACTTTGGGTGGGGGCCCATGGAACACAGCCCCCTTTAGAGAGGTGGGGAGAACCCTGTCTCAGCTCCCCATATCCCTCCTATGTGTAAGTCACCCTGTGCCTGTTAGGGTACAGTGAGGAATGTCCTGCTATTGTGTAGACATGTCTAGGAGAGGGGTGGGGGTTTGTTCATTGTTTAATGCCATGTGGTTGCCCCATTGTTCTATTGTGTGTCTTGCTTGGGAGCAAACTATTATGGGATGTATGTGTTTGTGTATTGGCTTGGTGGGGGGTGTCTGCTGTGTGTCTCTTGTTACTAAATATATTGCCCCGCCCTGTGTATATATCTTGTATCTGTCTTAAAATAAAGCAGTCTTTTTTCTGGTTTCCTTCAAGTCTGGTGCTGTCTCCTCTTGTATGATCAGCAGTGGTGTCCGTGGATCTGTGTTCCGACAGGGAAGCGGGAGGCTAACGGAAATACCCTAGTGCAGTCAGGAGACGGTTCCGTTACATAGGGGATTTCCAAGAACCAGTGATAGTCTGCTTAGTAGCCATGATGAAAAAAAAAAAAATTGACCAATGAGGCCTCAATAGGATCCTTTTTAAGGTTAATGGATGTAACGGAATAGATACGATTATAAACTCTAATCCACAGGCCACTGGACAGGTCCACCAAATGTGGAGCATTGTACCCTCTAAGGAGCAGCCTCGAAAACACTGAGAGTTATAAACCAGGGATCTATTTTATTGCTTTTCTTGTCATCAGTAACAGATTCCATATGAATACCTTAGCACCACAACATCACTGCTCTAGAGGAGATCTGCATGGAGGATGGGCCAACATACCAGCAACAGTGTGTGCCAACCTTGTGAAGACTTACAGGAAACATCTGACCTCTGTCATTGCCAACAAAGGATATATAACAAAGTATTGACATGAACTTTTCATATTGACCAAATACTTATTTTCCACCAAAATTTGCAAATAAATTCTTTCCAAATCAGCCAATGTGATTGTCTGGATTTGTTTTCTCATTTTGTCTCTCATAGTTGAGGTCTACCTATGATGCCAATTACAGGCCTCTCTCATCTTTTTAAGTGGGAGAACTTGTACAATTGGTGGCTGACTAAATACTTTTTTGCCCCACTGTATATATATATATATATAGGGGAGCAGTTTTACTTGCAGAATGACTTGTCTTTCTGTGCATCCAGTTCTGAGCAGGGGTGGACTGACTATTTGTAAACTTGGGCACTGCCCGAGGGCCCGGGGTCAGTAGGGGGCCCCATGAGATGCCCCTGGTACCTTTTTCATAGGCTTTTTTGAGTTTGGGCAAGGACACAGGGGCCCAATGATCCCCTATTGCCCGGGGGCCCCATGAGTTGTCAGTCCGCCCCTGGTTCTGAGATTTACACAGCTCTGCCGCACAAAGCACCCTGTCTGCGAGACAGGAGACCTGATTATTCTATGCTCCAGTTAAGTAATATTTATAGGTCTTGCTCCTCCCCCAGCCTGTGTTGGATAGTGATAGTGAAAGGAGAAGCACAGACTGATGAGCCCATCTGTCTTTCACTCTGCTCTCTCCTCCTATCAGCATGCACCTTCTACTGTAGCACATCTGAATGGCTCCTTGTGCTGCTTCTTCCTCTCTCAGTCTGAGCTCTGCTGTACAGGGACTGCAAGAGGCTGATACCAAGTCAGATTCAGATACTTACACTGCTTGTTTTTTAAAAAACAAACCATACAGTTATGAATGAAAAGCTTAATGTATGTATTTTATATCTGCCTGAATTTCAGCTATAATATTTCCTATGCAGAGCAATACTCCCACATTTATATTACACATTTCACATTTTTTTTGATCTGGGAGTACCAACATTTCCAGTGTTCCCTTGTCACAGTCATCAATTTCCCCCATTTAACTGAGGGAATTAGAATATCCCAAATACTGAACAAAAATTGACTATTGCTTGAACACTGCTCCTACAAGGCAAAGTAGATGGTTTTGTAACACTGATTTGCATTTCATAAGACACTGAGAGGTTTACAATAATATTTGTCCAGCAAAACCGCATGTACATTCGTTCTGTATGAACTAACCAGCCAAGTCTCCAGAACCACTCTGTCCTCCTCTGTCTTCAGAGAACTGTTCCTTTGTCTCTCACCACAGTGTTCAAGGTTGTTCAAGGTCCCCCCAACCACCTTCTTGTACATAATTTCCTGTAAGGAGCTTTCAGTACTAAATTCACAAACTAGTCCTTCGAGATCATTTGGATAGCAATAAAAGAGGCCTAGCTTCTAAAACAACACATAGCCTTAATTCTACACCGCTCAAAAAAATTAAAGAAACACTTTGTAATCCGAGTCTAGCATCAAGTCAGTGAAACTCCTGGGATATGGATCTGGTCAGGTAAGTAGCAGAGGGGGTTGTTAATCAATTTCAGCGGCTTTGATGTTAATGAAATTAACAACAGGTGCATTAGATGGGCAACAATGAGAAGACCCCCAAGATAGGATTGGTTTTACCAGTGGAGGCCACTGACATTTTTTTCCCTACTCATCTTTTCTGACTGTTTTTCACTCATTTTGCATTTGGCTAGGGTCAGTGTTACTACTGGTAGCATGAGGCCATACCTGGACCCTACAGAGGTTGCACAGGCAGTCCGACTCCTCCAGGATGGCACATCAATACGTACCATTGCCAGAAGGTTTGCTGTGTCTCCCAGCACAGTCTCAAGAGCATGGAGGAGATTCCAGGAGACAAGAGCATGGAGGAGATTCCAGGAGACAAGAGCATGGAGGAGATTCCAGGAGACAGGCAGTTACTCTAGGAGAGCTGGACAGGGCCGTAGAAGGTCCTAAACCCATCAGCAGGACTAGTATCTGCTTCTTTGTGACAATGAGGGACAGGATGAGCACTGCCAGAGCCCTACAAAATTACCTCCAGCAGGCCACTGGTGTGAATGTCTCTGACCAAATAATCAGAAACAGACTTTATGAGGGTGGCCTGAGGACCTGACGTCCTCTTAGCATTTGCCATTGTACACCAGAATTGGCAGGTCCACCACTGGCACCCTGTGCTTTTCACAGTTGAGAGCAGGTTCACCCTGAGCACATGTGACAGACGTGAAAGGGTCTGGAGAAGCCGTGGAGAACGTTCTGCTGCCTGTAACATGGTTCAGCATGATAGTTTTGGTGGTGGGTCAGTGATGGTCTGGGGAGGCATATCCATGGAGGGACACACTGATCACTACAGGATAGACAATGGAACCCTGACTGCCATTAGGTATCAGGATGAAATCCTTGGACCCATTGTCAGACCCTACACTGGTGCAGGGGGTCCTGGGTTCCTCCTGGTGCAGTGGGTCCTGGGTCCTGGGTTCCTCCTGGTGCACGACAATGCCCGACCTCATGTGGTCAGGGTATGCAGGCAGTTCTTGGAGGATGAAGGAATTGATACCATTGAATGGCCCCCACGCTCACCTGACCTAAATCCAATAGAACACCTCTGGGATGTTATGTTTCGGTCCATCCGACGCCGCCAGGTTGCACCTCAGACTGTCCAGGAGCTTAGTGATGCCCTGGTCCAGATCTGGGAGGAAATCCCCCAGGACACCATCCGTGGTCTCATTAGGAGCCTCCCCCGACGTTGTCAGGCATGCATACAAGTACGTGGGGGCCACACAGACTACTGAGGACCATTCTGAGTTGCTGCAATGAAATCCGACTTGCCTGCTGCATCATTTCTTCACTTTGATTTTCGTGGTGTCTTTGAATTCAGTCCTCCTGTAGGTCGGTCATTTTCATTTCCATCAAACGATGGGGCGTCCTTACGTTCCTAACAGCCATTGCCCAGTCCATATCAGTTTAGAGATCCAGCAGGAGATTCTTCCCCACTGATGGCTTTTCAAAGTGTTCCTTTGAATTTTTTGAGCAGTATATATTTGGGCTATAAAAATAAAATTACCATCAGCCATAGCAACACACCAGCTGTTGCAAGAATGGGGAAAATCAAATGTTCTTAGGCCATTTTCTCTTCCGGTCGAATAATTTTTAAAATCTTATGGGTAAAGATAGGGATGAATTGCTCTTCTAGTAATAGGGGCAATAGCATGGACAGTAATCAAATATTCTTTAAATATTATGATCAGTAGTGATAGAGTCATTCATAATGAACATTGTAAATTGGGAAAATACTGCTTTATGGCCACTAGATAGATCAGGAACATAAAATTTTATAAGATGGATCAGGAACTAGATGGAGTTGAGGATCAAAGGAAATAAATACATATCAGTAAGAAGAGGTACAATGTAACAATTCTAGAGAATGCTGGAAGGAATTAGCAAAGAAATCAGAATTCAGTAGCATCAATGGCAGGGGGCGGACTGACAACTCATGGGGCCCCCGGGCAATAGGGGATCATGGGGCCCCTCTGTCCTTGCCCAAACTGAAAAAAGCCTATGAAAAAGGTACCAGGGGTATCTCATGAGGCCCCCTACTGACCCCGGGCCCTTGGGCAGTGCCCGAGTTTCCAAATGGTCAGTCCGCCCCTGATCAATGGTTACATTTATTTGCTAATTGATTGATAAAATTGTTACATTTTATTTCTTCCTTCTAAGATGTATTTATTTCCTTTGATCCTCAACTCCATCTAGTGGCATTAGTGTAGTATTTTCCCAATTCACTCCATGTCTGTTATAAATGAACCTTTCTTAACTACTGTCCATAATATTTGAAGAACATTCGACTAGAAGTGAAAATAGCTCAGAACTTTCGACTTGCCCCAATATCTGATGTGCACAGAACGAAGGCACATGCAGTTACATTGAACGAATAGCTATGCAATGTTTTTTCATAAGTACACTCCCGAGTATTCATTCCCACAGCCTTTACGCCATGGCTAATTCAGAGAGGGCAGCTTTGTTCATTGTCTTCCACTGGGATCTAAAAGAAAGAGAAAATATGATAAAACAAGACCAAGTGATTATTATAACTGTATATGTAATGAAGAGTGGTGAGCGCATTCACAGGCTAAGTACACATACAACTGACATTTCAAAAAAGGGTGGGTATTCCTATCAGAGTTTGTGGCTCTTGCACCCCTGAACCACTGCAAGCCATACAAGGTAGTCTCCCCCCACCGGTTACATTCTCTGTAATGGGAAGTTGATGGAAAATCAAACACAGAGAATGAGTCAAACCCTCTATGGATGGGTCACAAGGGTGGAGATGGGAATTCAGCTGAACAGACATGGCATAATCTCCTCTCCACTTTTTCTATGGAGAATCCTGCAGAATAATGATCTTCCTGTACAACTCCAACCCAATCTGTCCTGCTTCACTTTGAAAATATGTTTGCCAGTTTTATTTTGTTTCTGTCTTGCCTAGCTAGACTCGTACAAGTTGGAAGGTAAGCTGAAGCATTGAAAAGGCTGCTGAGAGGAGTCACAAGACTCCATGCAAAAAACATTTGTCATACGTCAAATAGTCATTTTCATTTTAGTTTCGGCAGGCACCAATAAACTCTTTGCTTATGAAGCAGACATCATTCTACCTCTAGATAGAAGAGGCAGATGAATACTACATTATATTGCCAAATGTATTGGGCCACCTGCCTTTCCACACACATGACCTTTAATGGCCTCCCAGTCTTTGTCCGTAGGGTTCAATATTGAGTTGGCCTCGCCCTTTCCACGCACATGACCTTTAATGGCCTCCCAGTCTTAGTCGGTAGGGTTCAATGTTGAGTTGGCCTCGCCCTTTCCACATACATGACCTTTAATGGCCTCCCAGTCTTTGTCCGTAGGGTTCAATATTGAGTTGGCCCCGCCCTTTCCACGCACATGACCTTTAATGGCCCCCCAGTCTTAGTCCGTAGGGTTCAATGTTGAGTTGGCCTCGCCCTTTCCACACACATGACCTTTAATGGCCCCCCAGTCTTAGTCCGTAGGGTTCAATATTGAGTTGGCCCCGCCCTTTGCAGCTATAACAGCTTCAACTCTTCTGGGAAGGCCGTCCACAAGGTTTAGGAGGGTGTCTATGGGAAGGTTGGACCATTCTTCCAGAATCACATTTGGGAGGTCAGGCACTGATGTCGGGGGAGGAGGCCTGGCTCGCAGTCTCCGCTCTAATTCATCCCAAAGGTGTTCTATGGGGTTGAGGTCAGGACTCTGTGCAGGCCAGTCAAGTTCCTCCACCCCAAACTGGCTCCTCAATGTCTTTATGGACCTTGCTTTGTGCACTGGTGTGCAGTCATGTTGGAGCAGGAAGGGGCCATCCCCAAACTCTTCCCACAAAGTTGGGAGCATGAAATCATCCAAAATGTCTTGGTATGCTGATGCTTTAAGAGTTCCCTTCACTGTAACTAAGGGGCCAAGCCCAACCCCTGAAAAACAACCCCACACCATAATCCTTCCTCCACCAAACTTTACACAATGCAGTCAGGCAAGGACCGTTTTCCTGGCAACCACCAAACCCAGACATGTCCATCGGATTGCCAGACAGAGAAGCGTGATTGGTCATTCCAGAGAACACATTTCTACTACTCTAGAGTCCAGTGGCGGCGTGCTTTACACCACGGCATCCGACGCTTTGCATTGCACTTAGTGATGGAAGGCTTGGATGCAGCTGCTCGGCCATGGAAACCCATTCCATGAAGCTCTCTACACACTGTTGTTGGGCTCATCTGAAGGCCACACCAAGTTTGGAGGTCTTTAGCTATTGACTCTGCAGACAGTTGGTGACTTCTGCGCACTGTGCACTTCAGCATGCGCTGACCCCACCTTGTCATGTGACGTGGCCTACCACTTGGTGGCTGAGTTGCTGTTGTTCCCAGTTGCTTCCACTTTGTTTTACAGTGGGGATCGAACGTTTGGGCACCCCAGCTAAAAATTTGTATTAATGTGCATAAAGAAGCCAAGGAAAGTTGGAAAAATCTCCAAAAGGCATCAAGTTACAGATTAGACATTCTTATAATATTTTAACAAAAGTTAGATTTTATTTCCATCATTTACACTTTCAAAATAACAGAAAACAAAAAAATGGCGTCTGCAAAAGTTTGGGCACCCTGCAGAATTTATAGCATGCACTGCCCCCTTTGCCAAGCTGAGACCTGCCAGTGTCATGGATTGTTCTCAATCATTGTCTGGGAAGACCAGGTGATGTCAATCTCAAAGGTTTTAAATGCCCAGACTCATCTGACCTTGCCCCAACAATCAGCACCATGGGTTCTTCTAAGCAGTTGTCTAGAAAACTGAAACTGAAAATAGTTGACGCTCACAAAGCTGGAGAAGGCTATAAGAAGATAGCAAAGCGTTTTCAGATGTCAATATCCTCTGTTCAGAATGTAATTAAGAAATGGCAGTCATCATGAACAGTGGAAGTTAAAGCAAGATCTGGAAGACCAAGAAAAATATCAGACAGAACAGCTCGCAGGATTGTGAGAAAAACAATTCAAAACCCACGTTTGACTGCAGTCTGCATGTCTAGGGGCTTTATTTTATATACCTGTAGCCTCTCGGAGATGATTGGAGCATCTGAATCCAATAATTTGGAGAGGGGGCCAATACTTTTGGCAATACAGTGTATATATGACCTGATATCCTTCTCCTCCAGCATCTAGTGCTTCATTAGGCATGAACCCAGAGGAGCTCACAGCTGAGATCTTCTGTGTTCTTTCAAAAGGTGTAAGGCAATCAGGGTAAATATGAAGTACTTGTCCAATAACAGCAGTGACAGTGACTTGGGGGGGCAGGAGGACTTTAGAACATTTGTGAGTGGAGGGCTGTATGATAAGCAGACTCACTTCTTATGAATGTGAATAGCAGGCAAAGAAAAATGAAAACAAGCTCATGGCTCCTGTTGCAACTTTTTGACAGGTGGCTGGGAAAATTGCCAGACCTTAATGGACTGATATTATTTTTCAAGTGTTATAGGAAAGATTTTGCTGGATTGCCTTGAAATTCCTGATGACTGTCAACCCTAGACCAGTATCCAATGTCCAATCACCAATGTATATATTATCATCTCAATGTCCAATCACCAATGTATGTATTACCACCTCAATGTCCAATCATCATTGTATGTATTATCTTCTCATTGTCCAACCACCAATGTATGTATTATCATCTCAATGGCCAATCACCAATGTATGAATTACCGCCTCAGTGTACAATCACCAATGTATGATTTACCACCTCAATGTCCAATCACCATTGTATATATTACCACCTCAATGTCCAATCACCAATGTATGTATTATCATCTCAATGGCCAATCACCAATGTATGAATTACCGCCTCAGTGTACAATCACCAATGTATGTAATACCACCTCAATGTCCAATCACCAATGTATGTATTACTGCCTCCATGTCCAATCACCAATGTATGTATTATCATCTCAATGTACAATCACCAATGTATGTATTACCACCTCAATGTCCAATGACCAATGTATGTATTGCCACCTCAACGTACAATCACCAATGTATGTATTACCGCCTCAATGTCAATCACCATTGTATGTATTACCGCCTCAATGTACAATCACCATTGTATGTATTACCGCCTCAATGTACAATCACCAATGTATGTATTACCGCCTCAATGTCCAATCACCAATGTATGGAATACCTAAATGTCCTGGAGGTGACCTGTAAGCAGAAACAGCAAAACTATTAATGATCATTCCTGTTATGGTATACATCTTTAATAGGGTCTCTCCACCCAAAACCAATATTTTGGTTTCCTGCTAATTTTTAGAAAGTTGAATCCCATGACAATTTTTTATGTTTTTCCTCAACACCATTAGGCGAATGTCTTTACCAGACCTGCCAACTCCATCAATCTGCGGCAACCAGAACAACCCAAGTAATGGTATCATCCACTCCTTCTGGATCTTATGTTATGTTGAATAAATAATCATTTGGATAATCTGGCTATGAGGCACCCTTGTTATAGCCTGGTCAGAGGAGTGGAGGCAGAAACCTCAATGTAGGGGGGGGGGAGGGTCTTCTAGAAGCCGTCAGTGGCTTGTGCAGTAGACGGTAGGTATCTAAAGGACGTGGTGACAGGTAGTAGTGGAGGACAATGGGCTGCTGGGCAGTAGATGGTACACATGTAAAAAAATGGTGATGGGGAGTATTGACAGAGACATCTGGCTGCTAGGCAGTGGCCAGAACACAAGTATTGTAAGTGGCGACAGGGAGCAGGGACAGGGGCATTGTGCTGCTGGCAACTGGATGGAACATACACATAGAAAGTGGTGACAAGGAACCGTGTCAGGGTCATTGGACTTCTTGGCAGTGGATAGAACATAAGTATTGTATGTGGTGATGGAAGCAAAGACAGAGACATTGCGCTGTTTGGCAATGGTTGGAACATAAGTGTAATACCCTGCTATAATGCAAGTTACAGGATGTTAAGAGAGGAACAAGATGGCGGTGTCCTGCAATTCAGTGGCATTCACACTCTGCTGGGCAGCCCCATGGACCCTGTATGCTGAATTGCAGGACTTTGTTGGGGAGCAGTGTACCAAAGGACTACTTTTTACCAGAAGTGCCGGCCGGCGTGTGGGCGGGGGCATTTATATGTCCATTTATATGGATACTGGACAGAAAGTGAGTGGAGGAAGAGCTGGAGAGCAGGAGTAAGGAGAGTCTGTGCCAACTGCCAGAGAACTGGACCAGTCCACAGAGCTAGAGAGCCAAGGAGGAATCACTGACCACCAGCCTTGCCACCCTGTCCAGCGAGACAGTCTGCCAGCAAGTAACCCGGGGTACTCTGTCCGGATGGACTGCTGCAGTTGGGACCAGAAAACCTGTGGGTGCCCCCATCTACATAGAGGGAGAAATCGTTGGGACCTGAGTGATGCCAACGATCAGGTGAGAGAGTCCCATACACCAGCCAAACGTGAAAACTGAAATTCCTGTGAAATCGGCCACTTTCCTAGACTCACGCTCTGCAGGGCAGCCCCATGGACCCTGTATGCTGAATTGCAGGACTTTGTTGGGGAGCAGTGTACCAGAGGACTACTTTTTACCAGAAGTTACTTCCCACACAGTTGCGGACCTTGCATGTAGTTTAACACGTGTTGTGGCCTCGTTCCCCTGTGTCAGGGCAGGAGCTGAGGAACGGACAGGCAGGCCTAATAACAATGTAACGCACTGGCTGGTGACAACCACCACCCACAGACCGAAGTCCCCAGGGCGCGGAGTCTAAGTCCCAGGCTGCCCTTCACCAGGGCCCCTGATGGTGGGGATGGACTTGACGCAGCCAGGAACCAGGTCGCGGCCCCCGAGACACCTCAGTTGCGGTAATGGCCGCCGCCAATGGCGTGTAGCTGGTGGAAAAGACAATAGAGTAGTCGGGCAGGCCGGGTCGACAACAACGGGACAAAACGGTACAGGACCGCAGACGAGAATCACGGGTCACGGGCTGAGTTCAGCAACGGAGGGTCAGATCAAAGGAGAACACAAAGAATGGTCAAGTCACAAGCCGAGTCAGATTCCAGGAGAGACACGAGAGTCAGAACAGAGTTATAGCAACACAAAGACACAAGACACAAGTGCAAAGGGAATGTGCAGACCACAGCTTATATGTAATCAGCCACACCCCTCTGGGGGATGGACCTCAGAGACCAGAAGGCATAAAATATTCCCACCATGCTCTGCAGAAATCCAACATGGATGCCAGCACATGGAGAAACATAACCTCTGGGAAAAAGTAGGACCTTGACACCCTGGCCGCTACTATTGAACACATTTGCAGCACAGTCTAATCATCAGAGCTGACCAAAATGCATGCCTTCTGCAGGCCAAGCCACATCATTTTTCCATTGCCCTACCCTCTTAAAGGAACATCTACCACCATTGCCGTAGTTACTGCAGCCCAGAGAGGAGTTGCCCTTTGCCAGCAAGTGCTTCTGCCAACTTCTGACACCTTTCTGCCTAAAATTTGCAAGCTGCTCAGGGACATCACCCTAGTCAAGTGCCCCTTAGAGGGATAGTACTTGTTCTTCCTTTTTTTTCCCTTGCATTAATCCTTTGAGGGACTGCCACCTTCATCTCTTCCAACTTAAAAGGTCTGGATCATTGTAGCACAAACTGGGCCCCAATGAGCATGCAGAAGATTCCTCAGTGTATTTAAAGGAATGTTAATTACCCTAATTAAATAGCTCTTTCCTATCTCAGATTTAAACCTTGCTGTTGTCTTTTATTAATATGGAGGATGGATGAGTGTATATTTATACATGTACTTTTCCCGCAGCAACTAGTCCAACAGTTCTTTTCCAGAGAGATGCGTTTAATCAGTTCAGTGACAGTTCATAAAACAGAGGTACAGACAAGACAGATGACAGGGTATTTAGAATATACATGCAACCATCAGAAACCCTCAGAGGACTCACTTTTTCCTGTGTCCTTCTCCAGACCGCCCTCAAGTAAAAAAACCCTTCCCTAATATACACCTTTTCCCATTGACCAAAGTGTCGAGCAATCTTATTGGTTGGTTTTATGAGCATGTTTGATCCTATGAGTCTTATGTGTCTAGACCTAAAACAGCTGTATGCATAGATTTTAATTAAAAAGGTAAATAGATATTCCTTGTCTCGTTTATGGCAAAACTGCTCTCTTCACCATAAATAAGTATACCATGAATATTTAACCATTAGCCGCCCGGCCTATAGCCGTTTGGCGGCCGCAAAAATGCTTCGGATTTCCAGGTGTCCTCCCGCACATTCGCAGTTTTCACGCTTGCAGAACCGCGCAGCGGCGCGATCTGTCACCAGCCGTGTACCTCGGACACGGCCGATGACAGATCTGAGTACAGGCCCCTGTTGCCGGTACTATGTGACCTGCTGTGACCAATCACAGCAGGTCACATGACAGTTGTATACAATGGATGGCTTCATTCATGCCATCCATTGTATACTAGTGCCTAGCTGTGAATGGTCACAGCAGGTCACATGCACATGTCATGTGAATAGCTGTGGCCAAATCACAGCTAAGCACAAAAAAAAAAAAACCCCAAAAAAACCTGAATGATTTGATTTCATTCAGGTCAATGCTTGCTTATAGCAAAGTAATTCTTTGCTATAAGCAAATTGTGTAAAAAAAAAAACAAAAAACAAAAACTGATCACTTCCCCAAAGTAGTACAATGTTACTATGGTAACATTGTACTACTTTGGTCATAGTAAAATATGAAAAAAAAATCTTAAAAAAATAAAAAAATGTAATAAAAAATTAAAAATAATAAAAAAATAAAAAAATATATATATATATATATTTTTTTCATACTGTCACCAGTCAGTGTCCCCGATCACCGCCATGCCAGTTATATGATGACACTGTACTGCACTGGTGACAGTATGTTAAAAAAAAATTGTGAAAATAATTTTTTTAATTTTTTCATTTTCCGAAAAATTATGACAAAAAAAATACAACTTAAAAAAACTCGCCATTCCTCTTATGAAGTACATCGGACTGTCTCTGCAAAAAGGGGTCATTTGGGGGATATCTGTACCGTCCTGACATTTGGGGGATATCTGTACTGTCCTGACATTTGGGGGATATCTGTACCGTCCTGACATTTGGGTGATATCTGTACCGTCCTGACATTTGGGGGGATATCTGTACCGTCCTGACATTTGGGGGGATATCTGTACCGTCCTGACATTTGGGGGGATATCTGTACTGTTGTGACATTTGGGGGATATCTGTACTGTTCTGACATTTGGGGGATATCTGGGACATTTGGGGGATATCTGTACCATCCTGACATTTGGGGGATATCTGTCCTGTCCTGACATTTGGGGGATATCTGTCCTGTCCTGACATTTGGGGGATATCTGTACTCTCCTGACATTTGGGGATATCTGTACTGTTCTGACATTTGGGGGATATCTGTACTGTTCTGACATTTGGGGGATATCTGTACTGTTCTGACATTCTTGGACCTCAAGAAATTAGATTGGCTGTCAGTACTTCAGGATTGATCAATATTCAGATCTATACCATAGTTTGTGAACTCTATAAATTTCCTACAAACTAAATAATACATCCTAATTTGGGTTATTTCACCAAAGACATGTAGCAGAATACATCTCGGCCTAAATTTATGAAGAACAATTATTTATTTGTAAACTTTTATAACAGAAACAAAGAAAAACGTGGTTTTTTTTCAAAATTTTTGGTCTTTTTTTGTTAATTTAGCAAAAAAAATAAAAACCCCAGCGGTGATTAAATACCACCAAAAGAAAGCTCTAGTTGTGTGAAGAAAATGATAAAATTTTAGTTTGGGTACAATGTTGTATGACCGCGCAATTGTCATTCAAAGTGTGAGAGCGCTGAAACCTGAAAACTGGCCTGGGCAGGAAGGTGTAAAATTGCCCGGTATTGAAATGGTTAAGATCTTTCCCAATCTGATCAGACAGACTTGCATTTCCAATGCTGGTAGATTTGCAAAAACTGATTAAATGCAAATTTATGAACTGTTTCTGTGTGGACTTCCACATAATTGATAAGACAACAGATTGGTGCCGTCCAAATGACCAGAAGAGCATTTTCAGGTTCAGTAACAAACGTTGGTGGTGACAACAGTCCTGTGAGGTGGATCCAGAAGCTGTGCTGTGACTCAATAGTCTGGTGGTGACTGAAGGGGTCCGATTCACAAACTGAACCCCAGAATTATTATCTGGAGACTGGAAAAACTGAACAAAGGACTGTGCTGTGGACCAAAAGAATCCTGTGAGTATCCAATGATCCTGTGAGGTGACAGAAGACCGTGAGGGCCCAAGAAGGACATTCTGAATCCCAGGACCAGGACCTGGAGAAGATCATAAGCCTCGGAGCCCAAGCAGTTGGTGAGTATACCTTGTTTCCTATTAACAGATGGGTGTTTTGTTTTTGAATTGTTCTATGGATAATTGTTTCTTTTGTTGAGAGTATAGGAGTATTTTTTCTCTTTTTGTATCTGGGTATTAAAGTGTATTCTGCAACAAGCAGCAGTGTTTGGTGGCATTACTCCTGCTTTGGTGACCTTGTGCTGAGTGAGTATTCTTCTGTTTTCCTCAATAATGGAGGGAATTTTGAAAAAGATTGCACAAGTAAAGGACACTGTGGCTATTCTTTAACCTACACAAGGATCTGCTGATCCGTGGTGGCAGGCACATAAATGGGTGGATGGAAAGATTTCTGGCAAAAAGCTAAATAAGCACAAGGCAACGTGTGTACTCATTTCTGCCGCTGGCTGGATAGCATAGCAATCTGTTTTTCAGCAGAAGCAAAAATTGGAAGATGAGATGGAGTTTTTAAAAGCTGAAGTTGAAAATGTGACATTTCTTGCCCAGCAGGCTGCTGTATTTAACACAGACAGTAAGCATATTGCGAATGAAAATACAAATTGAGATGAAATTTGTCAATGTTTGGGGAATGCCCAGTGTGCTATAAGGGAAATATGCTCCGAGTGTGCAAAGGTTGACCATTCTCAATGTTTAGCAGAGATAACGTCTCTAAAGAAGCAGAGTATTGTTGTTGCTGCAAGTAAGGTCTATGATGGATGTTTAGACAATGGTTTTGTAGCAGCTGACACGGGCTTGGAAATAGAGAATGGGTCTGACCGTAATAGTAATGTAGTAGCAGTGAGCACATCCAATGAGTCTGTTGTGGGTGAATGTTCCTCAGACAATGAGAGTGTGATATGTCCACACTTTCAATGTACAGCCATTGTAATGTGTCTCAGTCGTCATGTGCTCAGAGAAGGGCTTATTCAGGGAAGCCAGTTCTGAGATGTTTTGCTTGAAAAAAGTTGGGGCACATTGTTTTGATGGTAATAGTAGTAAGCAAAGAAACTCTTGATACCCCAAAACTGCACCAAGATGCAAAGTTTACTCTGCGAGGTGGGGCAATTCTCCCAGGCATGGAGGCCACAGTAGCCAAAGCCAAGTGTTATGATCCGCCAGGTGGTGTCTCAGGCTGCCAACTGACAGAACTACTCAGAGCGTGGGGTCTAAGCCCGGGCTGTGCTTTCACCAGGGCCCCTGATGGTGGGGATGGACTTGAAACAGTCCCGGGCCAGGTCACGACCTCCGAGCAGGCCCACCAGTGGCTGAGGAGACCTCCGGGGACAGGTACCGGGAGAGCCAGATGTGAAAGAGGATGGTGGCCCCAGCAGGGTAGTAACGGATCGTGGGCCCGTGAGGGTAAGCGGGGTACAGAATCGGTGGGCTAAGAGTAGTCGGGTCACACGCAGGATCAGCAGGGTAAGTCAGTCCGTAGAATGGTCAGGGCAATCCGGGTCAAACACAGGAGCAGGCAGCGTAGTCAGGGCAATCTGGGTCAATCACAGGGGCAGGCAGCGTAGTCAGGGTCAATCAGGGTCACTAGACGGGTGCAGGAACTCAGAATCACAGAAAGACCTTGCGGCAATCTGTGACAGTGCAGGGCATCTTTAAATAGTGCGCCCTGCACTGTCATTGGCCGGCTAGGACGCGCCCCCGGCTGTCATTGGACACCTGAGGCGCGCCCGCGGCTCCTACTGCGCATGCGCGGCGTCCTGTCAGCCGCGGCTCGCCGGGACCTAGTGCCTGTGTCCCAGCGTGATCTGCCGCCAATGCGCATGCGTGGGGGACGGCGCCGCGATCCTGGACTACGGGAGCCGCGATCCCTGACACCAAGTCTCTTTTAAAACCAAAATAACAAAATTACAATCTGAGAATAGTCAGCTAAAGCAAGAAAGACTTCAGTTTATGGAACAACTGAAAGAGCTGAAAATGGAGGTGTCTTAATTTACGTAAAGATACTACACTGGGATGAACAACCATTTTTTGGATAGTCCATAGACAGTTGGACGTGTGGTATGAGTTTTTCCAATTAAAGTTCTTTGGCATGCATTAATATTCAACTACTACTCTCAGAGATTTGGCCTCAGTATTTGGGACATTACGGAGGATATTTTTGTGTTTCCAAGGATAAGCCTTCATGATTTAGTTTTTTTTAAAAGTCAGGTGGGAAATAAATTCCAAATTGTTTTTGTAGTGTATTAAACCTACTGTATTTCGCCACTTTCATATGATAATAAAAATTACAAAAATGAAAAAAAAACAACACCAACCCAAACACTGTATGAACCACACACACGCACATATGGGTGGAGGTGCTAGCAGTCTCCCTCCCTTGACATTATCATGTCAATGGCAACCTTTCTGAAAACTCATGGGGCCCCCGGGCAATAGGGTATGATGGGGCTCCTGTGTCCTCGCCCACACTCAAACCACACCCAAAAAAAGTCCAATGAAAGGTACCAGGGACATATCATGGGGCCCCCTACTGACCCCGGGCCCTCAGGCAGTGCCCGAGTTCCCCAATAGTCAGTCCACCCTTGTGGCTAACAAACCTTTGAGAATTTCCTGTCTTTCAGACCTTGAAGACGTGAATCTGTGTGACCAGAAATATTAGTTTGCAAGTGAATGACAGAAGGCCGCCCTATATTGACTGACAAGCAAATATGTTATTTTGGATGGACGCCTCTATAAAATGAATTACGAAGACTTTAAGAATAATGGACTCTTTCAATTGTCATCAAGCAATGGACTTTACATTATGACCATGCTTTTTTTCTATTTTCTTTCATTTTTTTTTCTCTTTCTCATTTTCATGATCATTTATCCCTTGATTTTTGTCTTAAAAGCAGAGAGAGATATTTATACTTGATAATCATTTTAAAACCTGTATATTCTGTATAATCTGTATGTATGTAACTCCTGAGGTGAGATGCTACACAATGGTTTTGCATAGCATAACTTATTGGGCGTCTGAGGATTTGCACACTGATGCTCAGTCTGGGTAGAATAAGTTGAGAATAAAATACTTTTGGAGGCTTTCTCTAAATTTATAATATAGGTGAGTGAAAGTTATCATTCCAGTCCAGGATCCGTCTGTGTGTGGTGGCTCTTGATGCACTGACTCCAGCCTCAGTCCACTCCTTGTGAAAGTCCCCCACGCTTTTGAATGGCCTTTTCCTGACAATCCTCTCCAGGCTGCGGTCATCCCTGCTGCTTGTGCACCTTTTTCTTCCACACTTTTCCCTTCCACACAACTTTCTATTAATGTGCTTTGATACAGCACTTTGGGAACATCCAACGTCTTTTGCAATTACCTTTTGAGGCTCCTTGTGGAGGGTGTCAATGATGGTGTCAGGTCAGCAGTCTTTCCCATGATTGTGATTCCTACTGAACCAGACTGAGAGACCATTTATAGGCTCAGGAACCCTTTGCAGGTGTTATGGCTGAATGAGCTGATTAGAGTGGGACACTTTGAGCCGAGAATATTCCACCTTTTCACAATATTCTCATTTTCTGAGATTGTGGATTTGGGGTTTTCATGAGCTGTAAGCCATAATAATCATCACAATGATGACAAATCACGGCTTGAACTATCTTGCTTTGCATGTAATGAGTCTATCTCATATATTAGTTTCACCTTTTAAGTTGCTGCACTGAAATCAATGAACGTTTGCACCATATTCTACATTTTTTGAGTTTCACCTGTACACTAAGAGGGTGGGGTCCTCACACAGGCAGTCAAGATGTTAAATTCTAGGCCAATAGCCAAAAGCACACCATATGAGAGGATGGTGGGGGCTGGGGCACAGATTCCACAGCTGGAGTGCAGAATTCAGTATTTAGATAAGGTATCTGAAAGAACAGGGCTTAATAGGTACCAGATTACTGCTTCCTATGACTTAGAAACCAACTTGATTTATCTGAAGGTGAAGTCTATCTAGGAATGAGAGGGAATCAAGTTATATTTGCATTGACAGCTTCAGGACAGTGGCTGGGACTCTGACTGGTTAGTGGATAGTCAGGCCCTATAAAATCAAACCTTCCAAAATAAACAGAAATGATCCCCTGGGAAGTATCATTATATTTCCTCTGCTTCCTATCAATGTTCTTTGGGAAGGTCAGAAATTAATGCAGGCAAGTAGCAAAGTGTTGGTCAGAGATCGAGGCAAGCCAGTTAAAGGAGAGATTGTAGCTGAAGAGCCAGGGGTCTACTATTCAAGTATTATTGGAAGGCACAGATAATCCACTTTGTTTCCCTCTCAACAGGCTGTCTTCGATTTGATCCATAGGAAGACCAGGGAACAGTGGCTTTATGATGGAAGAGTTCATGCAAGAGCTGTGGAGAGCAAGGCCTTCAATGTGCTACAAGCCTGGACTTGTTTCTAAAGAACCTTTGAATGGACTTTCTAATTAATTTTTTGCTAAAGACTGAAACAACTTTTCAGTGGCAGAAATATGGGAGGGAGTTTCATTCAAGGCAAATTAATGCTTAGTATGAGTTTTGTTAGTAATTAAGTGATTTTCTATGGGGAGTCTAAGAGAAGATCAAGGGCGGAATGTGTTGTGTTTGATATAAATACATATCTGTTTTATGATTTTTTTTCTCAGACTTGCATAAGAAGAATATAGTCAGGTCCATAAATATTGGGACATGGACACAATTCTAACATGTTTGGCTCTATGCACCACCACAATGGATTTGAAATGAAACAAACAAGATGTGCTTTAACTGCAGACTGTCAGCTTTAATTTGAGGGTATTTACATCCAAATCAGGTGAACGGTGTAGGAATTACAATGTTTGCATATGTGCCTCTCCCACTTGTTAAGGGACCAAAAGTAATGGGACAATTGGCTTTTCAGCTGTTCCATGGCCAGGTGTGTGTTATTCCTTTATTATCCCAATTACAATGAGCAGATAAAAGGTCCAGAGTTCATTTCAAGTGTGCTATTTGCTTTTGAAATCTGTTGCTGTCAACTCTCAAGATGAGATCCAAAGAGCTGTCACTATCAGTGAAGCCATCATTAGGCTGAAAATACAAAACAAACCCATCAGAGAGATAGCAAAAACATTAGGTGTGGCCAAAACAACTGTTTGGAACATTCTTAAAATGAAGGAACGCACCGGTGAGCTTAGCAACACCAAAAGACCCGGAAGACCACGGAAAACAACTGTGGTGGATGACCGAAGAATTCTTTCCCTGGTGAAGAAAACACCCTTCACAACAGTTGGCCAGATCAAGAACATTCTCCAGGAGGTAGGTGTATGTGTGTCAAAGTCACCAATCAAGAGAAGACTTCACCAGAGTGAATACAGAGGGTTCACCACAAGATGGAAACCATTGGTGAGCCTCAAAAACAGGAAGGCCAGATTAGAGTTTGCCAAACGACATCTAAAAAAGCCTTCACAGTTCTGAAACAACATCCTATGGACAGATGAGACCAACATCAACTTGTACCAGAGTGATGGGAAGAGAAGAGTATGGAGAAGGAAAGGAACTGCTCCTGATCCTAAGCATACCACCTCATCAGTGAAGCATGGTGGTGGTAGTGTCATGGCGTGGGCATGTATGGCTGCCAATGGAACTGGTTCTCTTGTATTTATTGATGATGTGACTGCTGACAGAAGCAGCCGGATGAATTCTGAAGTGTTTCGGGAATATTATCTGCTCATATTCAGCCAAATGCTTCACAACTCATTGGACGCTTCACAGTGCAGATGGACAATGACCCAAAGCAGACTGCAAAAGCAACCAAAGAGTTTTTTAAGGGAAAGAAGTGGAATGTTCTGCAATGGCCAAGTCAATCACCTGACCTGAATCCGATTGAGCATTTCACTTGCTGAAGACAAAACTGAAGGGAAAATGCCCCAAGAACAAGCAGGAACTGAAGACAGTTGCAGTAGAGGCCTGGCAGAGCATCACCAGGGATGAAACCCAGCGTCTGGTGATGTCTATGCGTTCCACACTTCAGGCTGTAATTGACTGCAAAGGATTTGCAACCAAGTATTAAAAAGTGAAAGTTTGATTTATGATTATTATTCTGTCCCATTACTTTTGGTCCCTTAACAAGTGGGAGGCACATATGCAAACTGTTGTAATTCCTACACCGTTCACCTGATTTGGATGTAAATACCCTCAAATTAAAGCTGACAGTCTGCAGTTAAAGCACATCTTGTTCGTTTCATTTCAAATCCATTGTGGTGGTGTATAGAGCCAAAAATGTTAGAATTGTGTCCATGTCCCATATTTATGGACCTGACTGTAGGTGGCATTTTGCTTGTTTATAGGTATATCTGGCAGACTTGTATTGTATTCCTTTCATTGTAATTGTTTGTATGTACAAAGTTTTTGTTCAGTAAAAGCACATTAATATACCACAGAGGTGTAAGCGCTCTTGCTTATAACGCAAAGTAGCCTTAATAGGCAAAAAAGCAAAACAATTGCCGAATATCAAAAAATGTTCTGGTCATGAAGGGGATAAAGCCTTCCAGAGATCAGGTGGGTAAAGAAGAGCAGTTGGAGGTTGCTGAAAACACAGCTCTTCCATGAGGTTTTAACGCCCCCCACCCCCTTCCACGCATTGCAAGTCTAAATGGGCCTTTACAGCAAATTGATTTAAGAAAGTATGATATTTATTCAACAAGCTTATGTGAAATATGTACAAATTATTTTAAGATGAAGTTTCAGGTGGTGAGGGGTGGGGACGGTATTCAACAACAACAACAACACCATCATCATCATCTTGCCCTGGTGAGAGAGACAGACGCAAACTAATTTAGACAAATTACATCATTGGAGTCCCCAAGAAATGGTAAAAATGACAGCACTGGACAGAGACATAACTATAAACTTCAGGGTCCAGGTGCAAGAAACCATGAAGGGCCCTCCTGACTGCCAGGGCCCTTTCCTCTGGTCTTGGGGCCCTTCCCAACAAGCCCAGGGCCCTTTCCACTGATCCCAGGGCCCTTTATAATCCCTGGCTCACACTGCGACACAAGGGGGTTTATTTACTAAAGCTGGAGAGTCCAAAATCAGACTCCCTTCTGCATAGAAACCAATCAGCTTCCAGGTTTCATTGCCAAAGCTTCATTGAACAAGCTGAGGTTAGAAGCTGATTGGTTTCTATGCAGAAAGGAGTCTGATTTTGGACTCTCCAGCTTTAGTAAATAAACCCCATAAAGTCCCATGACAAGTCAAAACATATTCATTTCAATGGTCACAGCCACATTAAAAAGAAGGTTCCTGCACTACTATTCTGTGACTTTGGTGCGATTTGAGTGCCATAGACTGCAATGTTTAATCACAAAAGTCACAAGGAAGTCTCAAGCAAGTCGCAAGGAAATAGTAAGCAAGTTGCATGACTTTGGGGTCACAGCAGTGTGAAAGGAGTTTTATGATCCCACAGAGCCCCCCATGGTCAGGGGCAGGGGCGGATTGACAACTCATGGGGCCCCCAGGCAATAGGGGATCATGGGGCCCCTGTCTCCTTGCCCAAACTCAAAAAAGCCTATGAAAAAGGTACCAGGGGCATCTCATGGGCCCCCTACTGACCCCGGGCCCTCGGGGCAGTGCCCGAGTTTCCAAATGGTCAGTCCACCCCTGGTCAGGGGAGTATATACCACAAGGCAAACAGGCATTTGCCTAGGGCGGCATTTTTCAGGGGGGCAGCACCGCCCCCTGGAAAAAAGGGACACACATGGCATGGGGTCCAGGTGGGATCCCAGAGAGGCTGTGGGCTGCTTGACATTGTATGCAGAGCCCAACTCTTCTTCCCGGGGATGTCTGGAGCTGTGAAGGTAAGTGTCTCCCTCGGGGGGGGGGGGGTGGTGGTGGGGGCTGGTGTATGAGGGGCGGTGGTGGTAGTGGAAGGCTCTCTTGAGTGGGGTGGAGACAGGGGTGTTGTTGGTCAATGTCAGACTCTCTCCATGGAAGGGGGGGGGGGGGGTGTTGGACGGTGTCAGGCTCTCTCCATGGGGGGGGGGGGGTTGGACGGTGTCAGGCTCTCTCCATGGGGGGGGGGGTGTTGGACGGTGTCAGGCTCTCTCCGTGGGAGGGGAGCCGGCCATTTTTTGTGTTGCCTAGGGCAGCACAGAACCTAAATGCACCACTGCCCATGGTGGCAGAATGCCAGGGCCCAGTCACAAGTGCAGCTTTTGCGACTCTGGTAGTTCCACCACTGGCACTGGAACAAGTGTGCAGCTAGAGAAGAATGAATTTCCACTCTGCAAACTCATTCTGTGTCAGTGACTCAGAAAACATTAAGCCAGAGGATCAACATGACAGCCAGGCAACTAGAATTTTCAGAAGAGGCCAACCAATAGAAGACTGTGGGGGACATCTACTAAAACCGCACCACTCTGGAATCTGGTGGAGCAGTGCAAGTTAGCCAATCAGCTTTTGACTTCAACTTGTTCAGTGAAGTTTTGACAATAAAACCTGGAAGCTGATTGGTTTCTATGCAGAGCTGCACCAGACTATGTATACATTGGTCATATTTGGTTTGGTGCAGTAGACTCAAAGCTAACATGGTTGACATCATGCCCCCCATGTCTGATCACGCCGCTCTGTTGGAGAGGACTACTGAATGAGTAGTGACTGACAGAGCTGGATCTCGGGCCCAAGGCGCAATGCAAGCAGAGGGAGGGGCCATGTCAGCCTGGGGAAAAGACTGCAGTCATAGTGACATCACTGCTAAATATGGCCACTGGTCAATGACATAGACCAAAAATGACCATGGCCATATTTGGTCAATGACGTCACCACTGTCCCCACCCCTTCTCTTAGCTGATGACAGCTCGGGGAACTATCTTTCACCTATGAGTACTGTTGGAATCCGTTGCGTGCACTAGGTCAATGGGTCTTCTTTTCCAGAGAGCCAATGGGAGGCGGGCATCGCAATTGTTAATGGACTATTTTTGGTGATTTTTATTTCCTCTCATTAAGGACTCTTTATTTTTAGGTTACAAGTTTAATTGTCAATGAGTAGGGGTACTATCTACCCCATGCTAATTCATATGGGGGGAGGGTAATATCTGGGGCCCCCTTATTATTAAAGGGAGGGAGGCTTTCATATTCTAATAAGCCCCCTGCTCTCAGATTGCCACTGGGCCAGGGTTGTGCGGATGAGGGCCTTGTCTTTATCAACACGGGGACAAGACCCTTTGCCAAAGCACACCCCTGCCCCCCCAATGTTGATGGCATGTGGCCTTGTATAGTTTGGGAGGGGGGCTCAAACGTGTCTTTATTTCTAGGTTACAATTTTAATTGTCAATGAGTAGGGGTACTATGTACCCCATGCTAATTCATATGGGGGGAGGGTAATATCTGGGGGCCCCCCTTATTATTAAAGGGGGCTCTCATATTCAAATAAGCCCCCTGCTCTCAGATTGCCACTGGGCCAGGGTTGTGCGGATGAGGGCCTTGTCTTTATCAACACGGGGACAAGACCCTTTGTCAAAGCACCCCCTGCCCCCCCAATGTTGATGGCATGTGGCCTTGTATAGTTTGGGAGGGGGGGCTCAAACGTGTCTTTATTTCTAGGTTACAATTTTAATTGTCAATGAGTAGGGGTACTATGTACCCCATGCTAATTCATATGGGGGAGGGTAATATCTGGGGGCCCCCTTATTATTAAAGGGGGCTTTCATATTCAAATAAGCCCCCTGCTCTCAGATTGCCACTGGGCCAGGGTTGTGCGGATGAGGGCCTTGTCTTTATCAACACGGGGACAAGACCCTTTGCCAAAGCACCCCCTGCCCCCCCAATGTTGATGGCATGTGGCCTTGTATAGTTTGGGAGGGGGGCTCAAACGTGTCTTTATTTCTAGGTTACAATTTTAATTGTCAATGAGTAGGGGTACTATGTACCCCATGCTAATTCATATGGGGGGAGGGTAATATCTGGGGGCCCCCCTTATTATTAAAGGGGGCTCTCATATTCAAATAAGCCCCCTGCTCTCAGATTGCCACTGGGCCAGGGTTGTGCGGATGAGGGCCTTGTCTTTATCAACACGGGGACAAGACCCTTTGCCAAAGCACCCCCTGCCCCCCCAATGTTGATGGCATGTGGCCTTGTATAGTTTGGGAGGGGGGGCTCAAACGTGTCTTTATTTCTAGGTTACAATTTTAATTGTCAATGAGTAGGGGTACTATGTACCCCATGCTAATTCATATGGGGGAGGGTAATATCTGGGGGCCCCCTTATTATTAAAGGGGGCTTTCATATTCAAATAAGCCCCCTGCTCTCAGATTGCCACTGTGCCTGGGTTGTGCGGATGAGGGCCTTGTCTTCATCAACACGGGGACAAGACCCTTTGTCAAAGCACCTCCTGCCCCCCCAATGTTGATGGCATGTGGCCTTGTATAGTTTGGGAGGGGGGGGGGACTTCCCTTTTCCTGCCCAGCCAGGCTGCATATTGGATTAAGGGTCTGGTATGGATTTTTTTTTTTTAGCAGCAATGTACCTGATGGTTCACTATATCTCCAGCTTGCTCTGGGGCTCTGATAGACGGCGGCAGCTTCATTTTGCTCTGGTGAAAGAGACAAACACAAAGTGCTTTAGAGAAATAACATCATTGGAGTCTAAAAGAAATGTAAAAAGCTACAGCACCGGAGCAATTGTGCAGCCAAGGAAGATAGAATTCCTACTCTGCAGACCTTTTCCAAACCCAATTTTGTTTCCTTTATCCTGTCCCCCAGAGCATATACCAATTTGTCAGAATAGGTGAAGGATGGCGCAGACTAGGTGGTTTGTCTCATCTCTGTAACTGATACAATTTGCTGGAGAGCTTGTTCTTTTTAAAAATAACAGACCTACTGGCTGCATCACCAGGTGAAAATAGAAAAAGAAAGCCTAAAAGAGAAAAACAATGCAGCCATCACGTCTAATTGGTAAGCTGCAATATAATAATTGTTTGCTTTTGGGTTGGATATTGCTTTAAATTGGGGGACAATCTTGAAAATCAGTTCTGGCCATTTTCAAGGATGATAGGCAAGAGATTGTCAAAAAATGGCATGGAGGCTTGACGCTGCTGTGGATGACATGTGCCAATGCAAACAAGTTTAAAAAAATACAGATCAACTTGAAGCGTTTAATAATCCTTAACCTCGGTCTGATTCTTTCCGATTTTTTGTGCTGAAAGCGGTACATTTTTTTGGATGGAAATATGTAGTTTTTTTATTGTAGGTTGTAATTTTTAGGAATAACTCACTAAAATCTGTCCGAAAACAAGAGTCTATTAAACATTCCATGTATGATAAAACTTGAAACACGAAATCATAAATTATAATTTAATAAATAATCATAAAAAAATAATAATATAATAATAATAAATTTAATTCAATAATATAATCAAACCAAAAACACTGAAATTTGAAATACAGAGGCAAATTCGCACATCGCTGAGCAAAGTCGCAAAATAGTTTTCAGCGTCTGATGACAAATTTTCCCCCACGAATCAATTATCACTCAATTCTGCAAGTGGTTCTGATTTACTATCGCTGTTCTAAAACCGCTTTTGACATAAAGGAACGCTTTTTGGACGCCATGGACTTTTCTAAGTTTCCAGGCAGAAAGAACAGTAAAAATGCAGGCAGGGCACCGGACAAAGCAGTAGGGACAAAATGTATGTGAAATGCATTGAAACAGCAATGACAGCAAAAATTTAATTTTTTTAAAATTTCAAATTTCCTGCCGGTTCCGGCGCCCGTACATCCCGACGTCACAGGGACTGGAACACGGAAGCCGGATTCCGGCATCGGCTGGAGGAGATGGCTGGGGACGCTTCAGGGGACACATCGCGGGAGCGAAGAACAAGGTAAGTGCTGCAGGGACTCCATGAGCAACGCCGCATGGTAAGCCCGAGTGTAGCTCGGGGTTACCGCTCTCGGTACTCAAATTTTACCCCGAGCTACACTCGGAAAACCGCTAAGGAGGTTAAAGGGCAAGATTAATAATGCAATATTCCTATAAATAACATGCTTGAGGATGCCTTAATCCTGTTTGTGAAGTGACCTACCTGAAAAAAAAAGCTATTACTGTTAAATAACAGATCTGTCCCCGACAGCTTGTCCTGAGTGACATCGTTGACCATGTACTGTATGGTCATGACCATATGTGATCAATGACCATGCCCAATGACATCAACCAAAATCACCATATGTTTTTTTGACACTGAACAGCCAGCTGAGGAGACGTATTTGTGGGCTTCATCTCCACATCCCTGGCCCCGTGGTTTCAGAGTTTGAAGAGGGTGCTTCAAAGGATCTGGAAACCCCCTGTAGAATACAGGAGCCCCCAGATATCCTTCCCCCATGTGAATGAGTAAGTGCCTTTTAAATTCCCCCAAAAAAAGAGGAAAATGCAAATAAATACACCCCACACCATGACAGTTCTTTATCTAAAAAAAAGTCCCACAGTGTCAATCACATCCTCCAATTAAGCAGATCCACCAGCAATCACAATGAATGATGACCTGCTGGCACAAACACCAAAACCATCCCGTATGGCCAAACTCTGATCGTACAAAACAGCTTCCTGGCTGGTAGCTGAATGTCAACAAGCTGGCTGGTGATGATGGCTGACATCATTGACCCAATATGGTAATGGACAGATTTGGTCAGTGGTTTCACTTGGGATACCCACTGGCTTGTTACATACTAGGATACCCACTGGCCAGGAAGTCATTCATTTATTGAAGGTAGTAATACCATCGTTAACTGACTCACTCCCAGCTGTAGCAGCAGCCAATGGTTCTCATAGGCAAACAAGACAAATCTGTCTATCTAGTTCACCTCTTCAATAGACTTCAAACAGCTAGAGCTCAGGTCGAACCCTCCTTCGAAACCAAAACCCATATCCCTAGTGACCCACTGAACCTCTTCAACTAGGCATGCCAGGAACTGGATATCCTATATTTGTCATCACCTGACCAATATTTCTCAAAAATGTATGCATGACCCCCTTTTTTAGAACTCTTTGCATCGCTTGTCATTATATTTTGTTGTTGGCCTGTTTGGTGTTGGCATGTGCTATTCCAATGTTGGCGCCTGGAGAAAAAGCCCCTGCAAGCTCTCCGTTTATCTGATCAGAGCTTACTCTGTGTAAGAGCTCATTTGCTATGTATTTAATGTGCATTTAAGATGCAGGTCAGCATTACATGGAGTAGTCTTGGTCAGTGGTTGAGAATCACTGACTCGTAGTCCACCATCCCACTGACACCAATACTTTGGGAGATTCTTCTTCCCAGGAGGCCACTATCTCACTGACACTAATGATGGGGGACTATTCTTGCTTGGTGGCCACTCTCCTACTGACATTAATGATGGGGGACTATTCTTCTCTGGTGGCCACTCTCCTACTGACACTAATGATGGGGGACTATTCTTGCCTGGTGGCCACTCTCCTACTGACATTAATGATGGGGGACTACTCTTCCCTGTTGGCCACTCTCCTACTGACACTAATGATGGGGGACTATTCTTCCCTGGTGGCCACTCTCCTACTGACACTAATGATGGGGGACTATTCTTGCCTGGTGGCCACTCTCCTACTGACACTAATGATGGGGGACTATTCTTGCCTGGTGGCCACTCTCCTACTCACATTAATGATGGGGGACTATTCTTGCCTTGGTGGCCACTCTCCTATTGACATTAATGGTGGGGGACTATTCTTCCCTGGTGGCCACTCTCCTACTGACACTAATGATGGGGGACTATTCTTCCCTGGTGGCCACTCTCCTACTGACACTAATGATGGGGGACTATTCTTCCTTGGTGGCCACTCTCCTACTGACATTAATGATGGGGGACTATTCTTGCTTGGTGGCCACTCTCCTACTGACACTAATGATGGGGGACTATTCTTGCTTGGTGGCCACTCTCCTACTGACACTAATGATGGGGGACTACTCTTCCCTGGTGGC
This sequence comes from Staurois parvus, assembly GCA_951230385.1. Taxonomy (NCBI): domain Eukaryota; kingdom Metazoa; phylum Chordata; class Amphibia; order Anura; family Ranidae; genus Staurois; species Staurois parvus. The sequence continues at coordinate 136,909 of CATNWA010016763.1, forward strand.
CACTCTCCTACTGACACTAATGATGGGGGACTATTCTTGCCTGGTGGCCACTCTCCTACTGACATTAATGATGGGGGACTACTCTTCCCTGTTGGCCACTCTCCTACTGACATTAATGATGGGGGACTATTCTTGCCTGGTGGCCACTAGCTTACCGACACTAATGGCTGGGGGACTATTCCTCCCTGGTGGCCACACCACTATCTTACTGACACTAATGATTTGTGACACCCTTCTTCCCTGGTGTCCACTCTTCCAGTGACACTAATAACTGGGGGGCTATCCTTCCCTGGTGGTGTTGAGGCATGGAAAATTTGGAAAAATTTACCAGGCTCTGGCCTCACTATGATTGTGAGCCTCTGGGACAGAGCACCATGCACAGAGAGAGCTGGACTGCTGTGCTTTGTGTTGAGCAGCAGTCTGTTGTGCTGCATTTTATACCTTGCCACAGAAAACAGTACTATTCATAAAATAAAATCTTCAGTTGGGTTTAGAAATGCACAACACAATTTATTAATGATGAGCAGTTTTTGCATTCATCCATCAGGTTTAAGGCTAAATTATTAATATATATGAAGTTTCACTTACCCCTTTCGCATGTTCTTTTCCTCTTTTTTTTTCAATATTAAAAGAAAAAAAAGGAGACAAATAAGAATGAAAATATCAATACAATATAGTGACCAGCTGTCTGTTATGTCCCTATCATTGTATCTGGCCATTTTATTGTCTTCCCTGTAATTTAGGAAGTACTTATCAGGACACCAATGCAGGCTTTGAGTTCTCCCAGTACAAGGTGCATATCAGATGGCCTCCTTCATAGAGGAGGAAGCAAGTTTAGGAAGAAGACAGGGCACCAAGGTTTGTGTGTTGATATTTAAGGGCTCATAATATGGTATTAAACCAAAGGGGTCATTCATACTACCAGTGTTGGGTTGCATTGCTGAAATGACTCTTAATGCAAGGACAAGGCACATGTTTTCAGTGGAGTCAGTTTCCATCTATGGCCTGCGTTGGTGTGTGCTGAAAAATATAGAATATGTTGCATTTGACTGTAAAGGGTCTATAAGTGGTTGAAACTGAAGAGGTGCATGGTGACAAGAAGATGGACACTTCGCTCTCACTTACTTATGTAGCACTACCCCCTTAGGAGTCGCTAGAGATTTGGGTCCCCCTATAGTCCTGCACAGCTAGGCAACACACATTTCCTTCAAGCTTCACAAACCAGAGACCGTAAACAGTCCTTGAACTTTTTTTTTTTTTTTTTTTAATTATTAGGGAATTTGAACTTGGATATGGATGAGGGATACATGGGATGCCCAAGGAACCGTAAAACTGAGGAAAACTTCCTGAAACTATGTAACAGTACTCAGAAGGGTTTTTTTCTTCTTGGAGCGCTATCCAGCCTCTCATTGTGTACCACCTCAGACTCCAGATGAAATCTCCTCTTCACCCAGCTGCCTGAGGAAATCCCTGGGCAAGGGGACCCAGAAGCCGCCACATTAAATAAAAGCAGTCCCATATGGGGGCTAGTTAGGTTTCCCACCCGAATGCCCCTTCCTCTTATCCAGCCCAAGGGGTGTGGGTTTACTCACTCTATCTCTCCTGCAAGCTTGTGGATTGGAGGCTGCCTTTCAGGCCTTAATCTGGGCTTGCTCCTTCCCTGCTTCCCAGGCTGTCCTATCTCAGGGGATGATGAGGCTGAGAGATCCTACCTTCCAGCTTCTCTGCCTACAGGTAGGCCCCTCTCCTGGGCCCCTTCCCAAGCTTCACACTTCATCCTGCTCACTCCATCTTCCACCCGAACTCTCCTGCTGCTGAGCAGGCCTGGTCACTCTTAAGGGCTATCCTGACCCCATGCCAAGCTTCCTGCTTGGGGATTGGCCAGAATCCTCCTCACCCCCCGCCCACTGAATTCTAGAGACTTCTCCAAGTCTCTAGATCAGGGGCAAGTTCCATAGAGCTGATCTGCAGAGCATCTCAGCCATGACCAAATTTTGACCTTTCTGACTATTTCTCCCAGCTGATATTCAGCCTCCTACTAAAAAAGAATGAACTTAGCTCCCCCTGGGTACCTAGGAGGGTGCTACACTTACTTGTCAAATTTTATAAATAGTGTATATTTATAATAATTTCCTTTCTTATTAATCTACACTCAAACTGAAAACAGAATTTGAGAGATGTCTGTGAATTTATAAAAAAAAAAAAATCTGAAATATCACATACTTAAAGTGATTGTATAGGTTGTAATTAAAAAAAAAAATAACAAACGTCATACTTACCTTCTCTGTGTAATAGTTTTGCACAGAGCAGCCCTGATCCTCTTCTTTTTGGGTCCCCATCTGCAGTCCTATCTCCTCCCCCCTATCAAGTGCACTCGAGCAGGTTCACTCCAGAGCCCCACTGCTGTGAATGGGCATTGTCTATTCACACACAGAGCGCAGCTTGTCCCTGCCACCCTCTCTCTCCTCATTGGCTTACTTACTGGGATTGACAGCAGCAGGAGCCAATGGCTCCCACTGCTGTGTGAGTCTATGAGGAGAGAGAGAGATCTATGAGAGCTGCTGCTCTCATGTACATTGAAGAACCAAAGTTGGGCTCAGGTAGGTATAAAGAGGGGGGTGCTGGGAGGGAGCTGCACCCCCTTTGCCTTTAGAACCACCTTTTTCATTGTGGATAGAGCAAAGTGAGGGGGTTATAACCCGTCTGATTTTTCTCGACATCTTTGTTCCTTTGAGGAGATTTTCCTTCATTTCCTGTCTCGTAGCCAAAAACAGGAAGTGAAAGGAAATCCCTGCAAATTAAGGGAATTCCTTGGGGACCCCAAGGTCCCCAGAAATAGTGTTCCCATTGGAAGATTTCCCCTCTATTATTTTTCTCAGGACAACCCAAAATTTGGGATTTTCTTTTACTTTCAATATCAATGATAATGGTAATAATGGTAAACAAGGCAAATAGAGAGGGTGAATCTCCCTAATTAGGACACAGACAGTAATAAAAACTGACAGGGGTTCTAATCCCTCTCCATTATATCCAAAACTAAAAAAAAAGTTTTGTCTTTAGTTCTACTTTAAAGCGGAGTTCCATCCATTCACTATATCTGGTCTCCCTCAGTACACAGAACATGGAAATGCAATTATTTTAGAAAATATAAACTGCTAAATACCTTTTCTCATCTGCATATATATATAGCAGTCTTGTGACTTCTATTAGTGTCCAGCAGAGCACTGGTTAATCTTGTAGTAGGAGTTTTCATTCTGCTCTGACTGCCCTATGAGGCTGCATGACCCCTGACCCTCTGTCTGGGCAGTGCTGATTGGCTCTGTGCTGTTCAATGTGCTCACATAAAAACTGTGCATTTGTTATTTCTAAGAATGGAAATAATGATAATACTTAGTGTTACTAAACCCCAGACCCTGCATTCACTATATCCACTCTCCCCGGACCCTGCATTCACTATATCCACTCTTCCCGAACCCTGCATTCACTATATCCGCTCTCCCCAGACCCCGAATTCACTATATCCGCTCTCCCCGGACCCCGCATTCACTATATCCGGTCTCCCCGGACCCTGCATTCACTATATCTGCTCTCCCCGGAACCCGCATTCACTATATCCGCTCTCCCTGGACCCTGCATTCACTATATCTGGTCTCCCCGGACCCCGCATTCACTATATCTGGTCTCCCCGGACCCTGCATTCACTATATCCGGTCTCCCTGGACCCTGCATTCGCTATATCTGGTCTCCCTGGACCCTGCATTCACTATATCTGGTCTCCCCGGACCCTGCATTCACTATATCTGGTCTCCCCAGACCCTGCATTCACTATATCCGCTCTCCCTGGACCCTGCATTCACTATATCTGGTCTCCCTGGACCCTGCATTCACTATATCTGGTCTCCCAGGACCCTGCATTCACTATATCTGGTCTCCCCGGACCCCACATTCACTATATCTGGTCTCCCCGGACCCTGCATTCACTATATCTGGTCTCCCCGGACCCCACATTCACTATATCTGGTCTCCCCGGACCCTGCATTCACTATATCTGGTCTCCCAGGACCCTGCATTCACTATATCTGGTCTCCCAGGACCCTGCATTCACTATATCCGGTCTCCCTTAGTACACAGAACATGGAAATGCAATTATTTTAGAAAATATAAACTGCTAAATACCTTTTCTCATCAGCAGTATATATAGCAGTCTTGTGACTTCTATCAGTTTCCAGCTGAGCACTGGTTAATCTTGTAGGAGGAGTTTTCATTCTGCTCTGACTGCCCTATGAGGCTGCATGACCCCTGACCCTCTGTCTGGACAATGCTGATTGGCCCTGTGCTGATCACATGCACCCTCCCAAAGGAAAAATAACTTTCTAGCAAAACACACCAAACTGAGCATGTTCAGAGTGACTCCTAGAGCTCTGTACTATCAGCAGATGGACTGGGGACAGTAGAAGAAGGGGAGGATCGGAGAGGACAGGATCAAACTGCCTTTTTACCCAATGTGTAGGATTAACCCCTTAGGTTTCACAGTGAGTATAACAAGCATGCTTTACTGCATCTACAGACCGATTGTACTGTTGTGGGTTTAGAAACACTTTAATAATGGTTCTCTGGTATATGATTCAGGAAAACATTTAACGTACGCGACATTAAAATCTTACCATGAAATAGCACAGTACTGGTATTGCAATTGTTCCAATGGAAAGGATCACTATTATAGGTATAATTATCGAAAGTAGACTGGAGTTTTGAGATTGGATTTGTTGGTCATTTCCTAAAAGAAAAATATATATATATTTGAAATGTTTTTATATCTTCAAACTAAACTCTGAGGTGAAAATCAACAGCAGGGGAGAAAGTCAAAATTGATTTCAAAGCAAAAAAACAGGAATTTCACCCTCAATAAAACTTGTATCCAGTGTGGTCTCTAATCCCACTATGTAGCAAAATTAGCTTTAAAGCCCGACTCCGGGAAAAATCAATCTCTTGCAGTGGGGCTGCACCTGCACTGCAAGGGTTAATTGCTCAGTTAGGTCTAAGGGGGGCATAGAAAAGAAGATTTACTTACCTGATCCTGCACTCCCGCAGGCTCGTTTCCAGCCGGTAAGACCGGTGCCCGCAGCATCCTCTGCACTGTGCTCAGTGGGGTGTTTAGGTTTTGTGCTGCCCTAGGCAACACAAAAATTGGAAGCCCCCCTCCCCTTGATGGAGAGAGCCTGACACCGACCAACATCTCCCCCCGTGGAGAGAGCCTGACAGTGACCAACAGCACCCCTGCCCCATCCCCCCCACCAAAGAGAGCCTTCCACTAGTCCACTAACACCCCCCCCCCCCAAAGAGAGAAAGTCACTCACCTTCACAGATCTGACCATCCCCAGGAACTCCAGTTGGGTTCTGCATACACCATCAAGCAGCCCACAGCCTTTCTTGGATCCCCTGGTCCCCATGCCACATATGCCCCTAAAAAATGCCACCCTAGGCAAATGCCTTGTTTGCCTTGTGGTAAATGGCATTTGCCTAGGGCGGCATTTTTTAGGGGCATATGTGGCATGGGGACCAGGGGATCCAAGAAAGGCTGTGGGCTGCTTGATGGTGTATGCAGAGCCCAACTGGAGTTCCCGGGGATCGCCAGATCTGTGAAGGTGAGTGTCTTTCTCTCTGTTGCCGGAGGGAGGGGGGGTTGGTGTTAGTGGAAGGCTCTTTTTGCTGGGGGGGATGGGGCAGGGGTGTTTTTTGGTCTCTCGGGGGGAGATGTTGGTCGTTGTCAGGCTCTCTCCATCAAGATGGGGATGCGTCCAATTTTTGTGTTGCCTAGGGCAGCACAAAACCTAAGTACACCGCTGGTTGCAGGGGCAGCCCCACTGCAAGAGAGAATTTTTATTTTCCCTGGGATGGGCTTTAAAAAGAAATATTCTTCTTTAACCCCTCTCTGCCCATCCCCAGCATCCTTTTAACTTGGCTATTATGACTGGGGGTGGGGGAAGGTCTGCCTGATTATGTGATCGTTGTAATTGGCTGTCACAGTGGTCACATGATCAAGAACCAGTCCCGCCAGCCCCTGAACTGTCAGAGCCTGGGAGCTGTCTTTGACAAAACAGAAACCTCTGCCGCCCATGGACTCCTTAGTGCAGCGTTTGAGCTCCAAAAACGCTCAAACCTAAAAGAACAATCTTTGGTGCCTGTTTGCGTGGTCGGGTGTGAACAGACACCATAGAGAGCTTTTTTGGAGCTTCGAACATCAAGCTACAAAACGTTCAAGTGTGAAAGCAGCCTTAAAGCTTACTCTATTTGCCATTACACATATACTGTATGTTACATGGGCATCTGTGCGTGTTCAGTGTTCCCAGCTGTGAAGCACTTTCACTGCATGACTTGGCTTTATTGGTAAATGAACCCCATTTGCAGTCTGCAATTCGTTTGCTATTTTCTGGGAAGGCGTGCCCAAATCATGCCCACTTTACGGGTTGGTCTCCTCCACGCCCTGCCTCTAAATGCACAGGGAGTGCCTGCTTGCAGCTCCAGTTCTTGCAATGAATTCCTTTTTTGGGTTTCTGTGCATGTCCAGTAACTTGCAACGGTTGTAAACCGCAGACACGAAATATGTACAAAGCATATCCCTTTGTACTGTGTTCTTGTCTCAGTCCAGAGGACTAAGGCTATGTTCACACTAGATTTGTCAGCAGGCGTCAGACAGGCGTTTGGGAAGCGTTTTTAACGCTTCTCAAATACCTATGAAAATTCTGCACATGGCAGCACACAGTGCTGTTCACACTGAAGCGTTAGCATTGCGGCAAAACTGACTCCTCATGTCAAGTCAGGAGGAGTTGAAGCCTCCCATTCAAGTCTATGGTGCAGCTCCTCATAAGCCTGGCAAGAGTTTGCGGAGCATTTGCGACATGGTTGCGAGGCATTTGCGGAGTGTTAATACCATTTAACTTCATTATAGTCTTTTGTGGTGCGGTTTTTAACGCTTGGCGAACGCCTATCAAACACCTCAAAACCGCTCATAGGGCATTTGGGGAGCGTTTGAGGAGCATTAAAAAAGCTTCTCAAATGCCTGTAAAATGCTATACGGGCATTTGGCAAGAGTTAGAAATAAAATCAAGTGTGAGCAAGCCCTTAGTGTCATTTTTGTCTGCTGCTTCGTTCCCCTGCTATCAGCATGAATCACTTTGAACAAGTTTTCCTGACACCAAGTGAACTATGGTGACAGGGGAGGGAACTCCAGCAGACTGATATCCTCAGCTCTGTTCTTGTGTGCTGTGTGAAGAAGGGGGGGGGTCTCTTCCTCTCTCCAATCAGCTCTCAGAGCTCTTCTCACTGAGCTCTGCAGAGTATAATTTCAGCTTTCCGCCCTTTTTTTTCTGATCTCTCAGACAAGCTTTAAAATTCTGGACTTTGAACAGATATACGGTAGAGAAGACTGTAGATAAACAGGTACAACTTATGTAGGAGGATTTGTTTCAGCTCTGTGTATCACCTGAGGCCGGCCACTTCACTGGGGATATGTAAGAGATTACAACCACTTTAAATAAAAGTTGATACTGTGATCCTAGGACATGGCCTAGAACACAAGATCAGCAGGACAAAGGGCTGAGAAGAAGGACTGTCCCGGCTAATTCAGGACAGTTGGCATGTATGGGGTTAACGTTAGGGTTGAATAAAGTTATTATAGTATGACGATAACGCTACCATATTACCATCACTCCAATATATATTATTTGGGGATAAAGTGCTCACACGCATCAGTCCAAATTATAAAACATGCGTTGTGCGTAAGGAAAACAGACACACCACACTCAACAGATAAGTAAAATAAATAAAAGAAGTCATATAACACTTTTTACATGCGTGTCTCATGCGTGTAGCAAATGGTTGTTCTCAGTCCCATTAAGTATCAGCCACTGAGTCCCTCTCCTTCAAAGTCTATATGATGTCTCCATCCCTTTAAGGGTGCTTAGTATTGCCCTGCATTACAAGTGGAGGAAACCATATATAGTGTAGTCATTTTATTGTAAACTCATTGGGGATAGTTACATAGTTTGGCTGAAAAAAGACAAAAGTCCATCCAGTTCAACTAAAGAAAAAAAAAAAAAAGAAATAATCCTACACCCACAGTTGATCCAGAGGAAGGCAAAAAAAAACAGCAAAGCACGATCCAATTTGCTCCTGCTGGGAAAAAATTTCTTTCCTGATTCCCCGGAGAGGCAATCGGATATTCCCTGGATCAACATCACCTATAAATGTTATATCCAGTTATATTCTGTGCTTCCAAGAAAGAATCCAGGACTTTCCTACAGCAATCCACTGAGCTGGCCACAACCAACTCTTGAGGGAGTCTATTCCACATTTTCACAGCTCTCACTGTAAAGAAACCTTTTCGTATTCCAATAGTATTACACTTTAGATTTACATTGCGAAGCAAAAGCCACAAACTGAAACTATCTGCATTCCAAAAAGTATCCTACGCGTTTCGTCATTTTTGTGCGATGTCATCAGGAGCAGGGTCGCTGGCGCCGCAGGTAGATGATGGGCAGGGTTTCCGGAGACGTCACTTCTGCTTTTTTACAACACAAACAGCTGTCCCTGGTTTCAATGTCTTGTGGCTTTTATTTAAATAAAGTAAATATTTTTCATTTGAATGTAAATGTAATACTATCCCCAATGAGTTTACAATAAAATGACTACACTATATATGGTTTTCCCCACCCTTTCAATGGTTGTAATGCAGTGCAATACTGAGCAGCCTTAAAGGGACAGAGTCATCGTATAGACCTTAAAGGAGAGTGACCCAGTGGCTGATACTTAACCTCTTCACACCGGCCGCATTTAAATGTGGGGCCTCCTGTCACCTGGGCCTTGACGCCGAGCGGCCGCACATTTGTGTGCAGTTAAGAAAAACATATGTGCAGAGAGCGCGTGCCCTGCGCACTCCCAGCACACATGTCCGATAGTCACGGAAAGGTCCCGATCTCCTCTTTTGATCGGGACCTTTCCCGATCAGGTGACCTCTGTGACGGCGAATCATGTCGGTCACATGACCTTAAAACCCCGCTTCTGAAACCCTTAAAGGGCCGGGAGGCGCCAGCGCCAAGGGGTTAAAAGGACCAAGGACAACCATTTGTTGCATGTGGTGTTTTAGTGTGAAGTGTCCCAAAAATCACAGCTAGGGCTCCAGTCACCAATGGCCTCAAAGTTCCTTCTCCAGATCTGGGTATCTAGCTGGAGCAGTGGGAGCCATACAGCCACAAATGATCCTGGCTGGTCATTTTTTTCCTTTGCTCAAGTGCAAAAAAACCCCACCCATTCCCTTGTAGACACCTACCAACAGTAATTTCTAAATTTGGTAACAGTAAGGCCTCATGCACACTGGACATTTTTACAGCTGTTGTTTTGGGTGTCAGGCATTTTTTGCAAACAGGAAATTCCTTTTATGGACATTTCCCGATGTCCTTTGCTGCCTCATTGTCTCAGCTGACTGAACTGTGTGCAAACAGGAAATTCCTTTTATGGACATTTCCCGATGTCCTTTGATGCCTCATTGTCTCAGCTGACTGAACTGTGTGCAAACAGGAAATTCCTTTTATGGACATTTCCCGACGTCCTTTGCTGCCTCATTGTCTCAGCTGACTGAACTGTGTGCAAACAGGAAATTCCTTTTATGGACATTTCCCGACGTCCTTTGCTGCCTCATTGTCTCAGCTGACTGAACTGTGTGCAAACAGGAAATTCCTTTTATGGACATTTCCCGACGTCCTTTGCTGCCTCATTGTCTCAGCTGACTGAACTGTGTGCAAACAGGAAATTCCTTTTATGGATATTTCCCGACGTCCTTTGCTGCCTCATTGTCTCAACTGACTGAACTGTGTGCAAACAGGAAATTCCTTTTATGGAAATTTCCTGATGTCCTTTGCTGCCTCATTTTGGATGAGTCCAGAATCATGGTCGATGGCTGCTCCTCTCCTTCAGCTGTCTCTGTCTTCTCACCATCCTTAACAGAATCAGTAGGATAGCCTCATCAATTTCCTGCATTACAAGATTCACAATGAATGCAGCAAGAAAAAGAAAGATAGCTCCTGCACAACACAGTGCACTCTGTGCTCTGAAAATGGCGACTAAACAACTACACGATGTCTATTCAGAGATGCATTGTGGGAAACTGGGAGTTCAAAATAGCAGAGAGGTGTTTTCTTACTAAAAAAACTCTAACGTGGCAAAACGCAAAACAAATTCTATTGAAAAAGAACAGCAAAACACTGCAAAACTTGCATTTTTAACACTGCAACGCTACTGGCGCTTTCATAATGGTCAGTGTGCATGAGGACTAAATGTAAATGAAACCAAAGCATATAAATTGTCTCTAGCTGCAGATATTTTGTTCTTTTTGTACTCTGAACTGTATTGCTTACCATGAATTTGAAGATAAAATTCACACGTGCTGGGCTGATTACTTTTGCCCAGGATTTCTGCAAGGAACGCTCCTTCATCTTCACTGGTTACGTTGCAGATGGTGATTGAGGAACTTAGAGAAGAGACATTGCAGGAGCAGAGTTTGGATGTATAATTTTGGTTCTCAATTCTGCAGCAATTTGTAGGGTCTTCAGACTGGCAACAATGTTTCCTAAATGTGCAACATTCCGAAATCCTGAAGAACACATTTTGCGTTTGCTTCCTAATCCAGTAGACTTCTTCTATCTCTTCCTTTACTGTGACTTGCAAAGTCACCCTCCCTCCATTCTCCATTAGAATTTGCCCTTCTTCTCCATTTTTATTGCAAGATGTTTTACAGTGCCCACCTTGTATGAAATATAAGAATTGGTTAATGAAAAAGAGTATGCTACCTCGACATTAAAGCATATAACTTTCATACGACAATGTATTTACTAGCACAAACATTGCAGATGGTCATATACAGGTTCTAAACACATATGGGATGCCCAAGGAACAGTTACGTTTGAGGACAAACGTCTTGGCAACCTGTACAAAACTGTAAATTTCCAAAATTTGCTCTATTTTTGTACAGGTTGCCAAGAAGTTTGTCCTCAAGTTTAACTGTTCCTTGGGCATCCCATATACCCCAAGACCCCCAAACAACCACATCTTCCCACGCACAGTAAGACAGTTCTTGAGCTGATATTTTATTTTAGTTGTTTGGGGATCTTGGGGTATATAGGATGCCCAAGGAACAGTTAAACTTGAGGACAAACTTCTTGGCAACCTGTACAAAAACTGTAAATTCCAAAATTAGCTCTGTCTCTTTAAGGAGCACTGAAGTCCCCTCAGTGTACCTCCTCAAACCCCAGATGAATCCTTCCTCCTTCACGCGGCTGAACTGAGGGTATCCCTAGGCAAGGGAATCTCAAGATCTGACAATTAAGTAGTCCTGGATTAAACTAGTTGAGTCTTGCACCTGACTGCCCTTTCTATATACCCCAAGATCACCAAACAACTAAAATAAAATATCAGCTCAAGGACTGTCTTACTGTGAGTGTGAAGATGTAGTTGTTTGGGGGTCTTGGGGTATATGGGATGCCCAAGGAACAGTTAGTTTGAGGACAAACTTCTTGGCAACCTGTACAAAAATAGAGCTAATTTTGGAATTTACAGTTTTGTACAGGTTGCCAAGACATTTGTCCTTAAGTTTAACTGTTCCTTGGGCATCCCATATACCCCAAGACCCCCAAACAACCACATCTTCACACTCACAGTAAGACAGTCCTTGAGCTGATATTTTATTTTAGTTGCTTTGGGGTCTTGGGGTATAAGGAATGCCCAAGGAACAGTTAAACTTGAGGACAAACTTCTTGGCAACCTGTACAAAAATGTAAATTCCAAAATTAGCTCTGTCTCTTTAAGGAGCACTGAAGTCCCCTCAGTGTACCTCCTCAAACCCCAGATGAATCCTTCCTCCTTCACGCGGCTGTACTGAGGGTATCCCTAGGCAAGGGAATCTCAAGATCTGACAATTAAGTAGTCCTGGATTACAACTAGTTGAGTCTTGCACCTGACTGCCCTTTCTATATACCCCAAGATCACCAAACAACTAAAATAAAATATCAGCTCAAGGACTGTCTTACTGTGAGTGTGAAGATGTAGTTGTTTGGGGGTCTTGGGGTATATGGGATGTCCAAGGAACAGTTAAGTTTGCGGACAAACTTCTTGGCAACCTGTACAAAAATAGAGCTAATTTTGGAATTTACAGTTTTGTACAGGTTGCCAAGACGTTTGTCCTCAAACTTAACTGTTCCTTGGGCATCCCATATACCCCAAGACCCCCAAACAACCACATCTTCCCAAGCACAGTAAGACAGTCCTTGAGCTGATATTTTATTTTTAGTTTGGGGATCTTGGGGGTATATAGGATGCCCAAGGAACAGTTAAACTTGAGGACAAACTTCTTGGCAACCTGTACAAAAATGTAAATTCCAAAATTAGCTCTGTCTCTTTAAGGAGCACTGAAGTTCCCCTCAGTGTACCTCCTCAAACCCCAGATGAATCCTTCCTCTTTCACACAGCTGTACTCAGGGTATCCCTAGGCAAGAGAATCTCAAGATCTGACAATTAAGTAGTCCTGAATGAGAACTAGTTGAGTCTTGCAACCTTCTGTCCAGCATGTTACCTGGCCATACAATGCTTGGGGGGGACCCAAAACTCAGTGGCCCTCAAGAGGGTAGCACTATACTTGCACAAGAAGCAGCATGCGCGCATTTCGCACAGGTCCTGGCACCAAATGGCCTGTTCAAGCTGTACTGTGACTTGGGCAGATTGCTGAGTGGTCTTCTGCTAGTTCTTGGTTGACCTGTGACCTGACCTACTTCAAGTGACCAAATTCTGGCAGAGATAAGAAGACAGGAATTATAACGTATACACTTACCAGTCATAAGGTTCGCCAACAACATACAAATGAAAATGTGTGTCTTCATTTTTAATCTCGGTCTGTGGTCACTTCATTTTTAAACTTGGTGAACGCTGAGACATAAAAAGTAAAAATGAATACATATTTATGCTGTTTTCAGCTCTGCTATTCATTTATTAGCTATACATCCATAAATAACAGCTCAGACCTCGCCCTCCTTCACAGCTTGTGCCGCTGAGTTGCTGATCATCTATTGCTGAGATACAGGGCATGATTGGCTTTTGCAGTAATTTCAATGAGCAAACAACTGAAGCTTATTGTTACAATATAGGATGTGTGCAGATTATGCTCATGGTGATGCACACAAACGTGCCTACTGTATGTATGAATGGGTATTCACTTACACATGGGATTTGCCTAATATTATTGGCTCCAATGGACAAACCTATGACTGCTATGTGATGGCATATCTAGGGCATTCATTCTGAGAGAATAGGTGCAGGTACCCACATCTCCCTCAGGGCTCAGGAGTCTGTATTGTGCAGGGCTCAGGAGTTTGTATCACGCAGGGCTCAGGAGTCTGAATCGCACAGGGCTCAGGAGTCTGTATCGCACAGAGTTCAGGAGTCTGTATTGTGCAGACTCAGGAGTCTGTATTGTGCAGGACTCAGGAGTCTGTTTTGTGAGGAGCTCAGGGGTCTGTATTGTGCAGGGCTCAGGGGTCTGTATTGTGCAGGGCTCAGGAGTCTGTATTGTGCAGGGCTCAGGAGTCTGTATTGTGCAGGGCTCAGGAGTCTGTATTGTGCAGGGCTCAGGAGTCTGTATTGAGCAAGACTCAGGAGTCTGTATCATGCAGAGCTGAAGAGTCTGTATCACACAGGGCTCTGGAGTCTGCATCCTGAAGAGCTCAGGAGTCTTTATTGTACAGGGCTCAGGAGTATGTATTGTACAGGGCTAAGGAGTCTGTATTGTGCAGGGCTCAGGAATCTGTTTTGTGAGGAGCTCAGGGGTCTGTATTGTGCAGAGCTCAGGAGTCTGTATCGTGCAGGGCTCAGGGGTCTGTATTGTGCAGGGCTCAGGGGTCTGTATCGTGCAGGGCTCAGGGGTCTGTATTGTGCAGGGCTCAGGAGTCTGTATCCTGCAGGGCTCAGGAGTCTGTATCGTGCAGGGCTCAGGATTCTGTTTTTGAGGAGTTCAGGGGTCTGTATTGTGCAGGGCTCAGGAGTCTGTATTGCGCAGAGCTCAGGAGTCTGTATCGTGCTGGGCTCAGGGTCTGTATCGTGCAGGGCTCAGGAGTCTGTATTGTGCAGGGCTCAGGATTCTGTTTTGTGAGGAGTTCAGGGGTCTGTATTGTGCAGGGCTCAGGAGTCTGTATTGCGCAGAGCTCAGGAGTCTGTATCGTGCTGGGCTCAGGGGTCTGTATCGTGCAGGGCTCAGGAGTCTGTATTGTGCAGGGCTCAGGAGTCTGTATTGGCAGGGCTCAGGAGTCTGTATCGTGCAGGGCTCAGGAGTATGTATTGTGCAGAGTTCAGGAGTCTGTTTTGTGAGGAGCTCAGGGGTCTGTATTGCGCAGAGCTCAAGAGTCTGTATTGTGCAGGGCTCAGGAGTCTGTATTTTGCAGGGCTTAGGAGTTTGTATTGCATAGGGCTCGCATATGTCACATTCATAGTCACTTAAATCCCCTTTCTTCCCCATTCTGATGCTCAGTTTGAATTTCAGCAATTTGTCTTCAGCACATCTAGATGCCTAATGTATTGAGTTGCTGTCATGTGATTGGCTGATTAGCAATTTGTGTTACCAAGCAATTGAACAGGTGTACCTAATAAAGTAGTAGATGAGTGTACATGTAAAGCGCTGCGTAAATTAATGGCGCTATATAAGTACCTGTAATAAATAAATATTCACTTTACCTTCTTTACTTATGACTAACCCCCCAGTGGGTGGGGTGAAATGCATCAGAGTGTGTGGTTTGGTGGAGACCAGGGGCATATCTACCGTGGGGCAAACAAGGGGTTTACTTAGGGCGGCAATTTTTAGGGGGGCAGCGGACAGAGCCAAGCAGGGCCGCCATCAGAGGGGTACACTTGTAGTGGCCGGGACAGGAGGAGGATCGATGTGGGGGACGGCAGTTGCAGAGCGATGCTCATGTACCTCTCCCTCCAACAGCTGACGAGCCAGGACCAGGGGACAGCCTGGAGCAGGGAGAGGAGAAGTGGTGGAGATGAAAGAGTCCAGAGGAGGTGAGCTGTGTTGTGTTCTGTGGGATCTCCCTGCCTCCCTCCCTACACTGACAGATCGTATGGGAATGCACACACCTCCCAACCTCCTTCCTGCTGGCTGGAGATCAGCAGCCCAAGGAGGAGGAGGAGGTGTGTGTGTGTCCCCAATACTATCTGAGAAAGGAAGAGAGAGAGAGGGAAGAGAGAGAGAGGGGAAAGGGAGAGAAGACAGAGGGAGAGAGAGGGTAGAGAGGGAGGGAGGGAGGGAGGGAGGGAGAGAGAGGGTGGGAAGAAAGAGGGAGAGAGAGAGAGAGGGGGGGAGAAGGAAAGAGAGAGAGGGGAGAGAGGGGGGCAGAGGGGGGGGGGGGGCAGAGAGAGGGAGGGAGAGAGGGGATGAGAGGGAGAGAGGAGAGAGAGATATGAGAGAGAGAGCGAGAGAGGGGGGAGAGAGTGGGAGAGAGAGAGAGAGAGATGGGGGGACGAGGAGGGAGAGAAAGGAGAGATGAGGGGAGAGAGAGGAAAGAGAAGAGAGAGATGAAGGGGGGGGGAGTGAGAAGAGGACGGGAGAGAGAGAGGAGAGAGAGAGAAGAGGAGGAGGGAGGGAGGGAGAGAGGAGGGAGAGAGGGAGAAGAGAGAGAGAGACGAGGGGGGAGAGGGAGAGGAGAGATAGGAGGAAGGAGAGAGAGAGGAGGGAGAGGGGGGGAGAAAGAGAAGAGGACGGAGAGAGAGGAGAGATAGGGGGGGTAGAGAGAGGAAAGAGAGGAGAGAGAGAGAGAGAGAGAGAGAGGAGGGGGGAGAAGAGAGTGAGAAGAGGCCGGAGAGAGAGAGGGGAGAGAGAGAAGAGGAGGAGGGAGGGAGAGAGGAGGGGGAGAGGGAGAGAGAGAGAGAGAAGAGGGAGGGGGGAGAGGGGGAGAGAGGGAGAGAGAGAAGAGAGCGAGAAGAGGAGGGAGGAGAGAGAGAGAGAAGAGAGCAAGAAGAGGAGGGAGAGAGAGAAGAGAGAGTGAGAAGAGGAGGGGGAGAGAGAGACAGAGAGGGGGGCACAGAGAGGAGAGAGGGAGGGAGGGAGGGAGGGAGGGAGAGAAGAGGAGAGAGAGAGAGGGGACAGAGAGGAAAGAGAGAGAGAGAAGAGGAGGAGGGGGAGAGAGAGAGAGAGAGAGAGAGAGAGAGAAGAGGAGGGAAAAAGAGAGAGGAGAGAGAGAGGGGGAGAGAGAGAGACAGAGAGGGGGGCACAGAGAGGAGAGGGAGGGAGGGAGAGAAGAGGAGAGGGAGAGAGGGGGCAGAGAGGAAAGAGAGAGAGAAGAGGAGGAGGGGGGGAGAGAGAGAGAGAGAGAGAGCGAGAAGAGGAGGGAAAGAGAGAGAGAGGAGAGAGAGGGAGGGGGGGGAGAGAGAGAGAGACAGAGAGGGGGGCACAGAGAGGAGAGGGAGGGAGAGAAGAGGAGAGGGAGAGAGGGGGCAGAGAGGAAAGAGAGAGAGAGAAGAGGAGGAGGGGGAGAGAGAGAAGAGGAGGAGGGGGAGAGAGAAGAGAGTGAGATTTTAGATCCCGGTATACACAGAATAAGATTACCTCACATTTTATCTTTGTTGTTCTCAGTCTCTCCAGTGATGTATTTAAAGTCCTGTTTCTTTTCTCAATAGACTCCGTAAATGTGTGTGTAATTTGAGAAAAACACGCGCATTGTTTTTTTTAACATGATAGTATGAATGAACCTCTAAAGAAATAACCAACTTCATGAGTTGCATATTTTAGTTGCTCTACGCCCTCTAAAGGATGCAAGTGTTATAGCATGGGTGTTAGCTGCGACACTATTCACAGGAGGACCTTCCTATGGAAGATTAAATAAATTATATGTCACTAGCATGAGAGATAACATGAACACTCACATGTAAACTAAACATAAAACCATCCACTTACTATTTTAAAGAAAAACTTCAAACTTCATGCGGTTTTTTTTTTTTTCTGTTTCTCTCCTTCCCTTCGCGTTCTCTGTCTTTGCTCAATTTTTTACTTTCAATTTTGAGTCAAACCCCTCCCTCCTCCTTTCCATTACCACACTGGCGTACATTTATTAAGCAGAGATAATTTATCTCATTTCAGTTCTCTGCAGTTCTCAGGGAAGAATCTTCTCCTCTGTCCCCGTTTATAAACGGAGAACATTTGTTCTCAGAAGGAGAAGAGAGAAGTTTTTTCCTCTGAGAACAGCTGAGATCTGTGGGGAGGGGCTGCCTGTGATCTCCTGAGATCATCGTGAGTTTAACCCCTCGCCTACCGGGCACTTCTACCCCCTTCCTGCTCAGGCTAATTTTCAGCTTTCAGCACTGTCACAATTTGAATGACAATTGCGCGGTCATGCAACACTGTACCCATATGAAATTTTTATCATTTTTTTGTGATAGAGCTTTATTTTGGTGGTATTTAATCACCTCTGGGTTTTTTAGTTTTTCTTAAACAAACCAAAAACCACTGAATTTTTTTTAAAAAAAAAAACGTATTTTCTTAGTTTTTGTTATAAAATTTTGTAAATAAGTGATTTTTTCTCCTTCACTGATGTGCGCTAATGAGGCTGCAGTGATGGGCACTGATAGGTGGCACTGTGGCACTGATAGGTGGCACTGATGGACACTGATAGGTGGCACTGATGGGCACTGATAAGGAGGCACTGGTAGCTGGCACTGATGGGCATCAGTGCCACCTATCAGTGCCCATCAGTACCACCTATCAGTGCCTCCTCATCAGTGCCCATCACTGCCACCTATCAGTGTCCATCAGTGCCACCTATCAGTGCCCATCACTGCAGCCTCATTAGCGCACATCAGTGAAGGAGAAAAATCACTTATTTACAAAATTTTATAACAAAAACTAAGAAAAATTTTTTTTTTTCACAAATTTCAGTTGTTTTTGGTTTGTTTAGCAAAAAAAATAAAAAAACCCCGAGGTGATTAAATACCACCATAAGAAAGCTCTATCTGTCTCAAAAAAATGATAAAAATTTCAATTGAGTACAGTGTTGCATGACCGCGCAATTGTCATTCAAAGTGCAACAGTGCTGAAAGCTGAAAATTAACCTGAACAGGAAGGGGGTAGAAGTGCCTGATAGACAGGAAGGGGGTAGAAGTGCCCGGTGGGCAGGAAGGGGATAGATGTGCCCGGTGGGCAGGAAGGGGGTAGAAGTGCCCTGTAGGCAGGAAGGGGGTAGAAGTGTCCGGTAGGCAGGAAGGGGGTAGAAGTGCCCTGTAGGCAGGAAGGGGGTAGAAGTGCCCTGTAGGCAGTAAGGGGGTAGAAGTGCCCTGTAGGCAGGAAGGGGGTAGAAGTGTCCTGTAGGCAGGAATGGGGTAGAAGTGCCCTGTAGGCAGGAAGGGGGTAGAAGTTCCCGGTGGGCAGGAAGGGGGTAGAAGTGCCCTGTAGGCAGGAAGGGGGTAGAAGTGCCCGGTAGGCAGGAAGGGGGTAGAAGTGCCCTGTAGGCAGGAAGGGGGTAGAAGTGTCCTGTAGGCAGGAAGGGGGGTAGAAGTGCCCTGTAGGCAGGAAGGGGGTAGAAGTTCCCGGTGGGCAGGAAGGGGGTAGAAGTGCCCTGTAGGCAGGAAGGGGGTAGAAGTGCCCGGTAGGCAGGAAGGGGGTAGAAGTGCCCTGTAGGCAGGAAGGGGGTAGAAGTTCCCGGTGGGCAGGAAGGGGGTAGAAGTGCCCGGTAGGCAGGAAGGGGGTAGAAGTGTCCTGTAGGCAGGAAGGGGGTAGAAGCGCCCGGTAGGCAGGAAGGGGGTAGAAGTGTCCGGTAGGCAGGAAGGGGGTAGAAGTGCCCGGTAGGCAGGAAGGGGGTAGAAGTGCCCTGTAGGCAGGAAGGGGGTAGAAGTGCCTGGTAGGCAGGAAGGGGGTAGAAGTGCCCTGTAGGCAGGAAGGGGGTAGAAGTTCCCGGTAGGCAGGAAGGGGGTAGAAGTGCCCTGTAGGCAGGAAGGGGGTAGAAGTGCCCTGTAGGCAGGAAGGGGGTAGAAGTGCCCGGTAGGCAGGAAGGGGGTAGAAGTGTCCTGTAGGCAGGAAGGGGGTAGAAGTGCCCGATAGGCAGGAAGGGGGTAGAAGTGCCCGATAGGCAGGAAGGGGGTAGAAGTGCCCGATAGGCAAGGGGTTAAACGGGCACCATATATTGCTTCATTTTAAACTGTGCACTGTAAACTCATATGGTTTTCCAGTCCATAGAATTTTTGGGTGACGGTTCCCCTCCAGAGCACTTTTTTAAAAAATTTTTGCACACGCATTTTTTACTTTAAAATTACTTTAAACCTCTAGAACATTACATATTTTCTGAAGCCAGAGGCGCCCAAAGAAACAAAACCAGATGGCAGTTCAATTTTTTTATGTTGCCCTCGAAATTTGTCAATTATCAGAGCAATATTTTCAATTAAAAAAAAAAAACAAAACAATAACACAAATTTATTATTGCAATAGAAAGCTGACAGAAAGATAAGAGCAAACGCAGAGCGCAGGAAGGTGTTAATAGTATCAACATTTTAATGAAAAATCAGACCGATATTGTCAGTAAAAATTAAAAAAAAAATAAAAAAAAACAACTCAAATGAATTTTATTGCACACAAACAAAATTTAATCCCCAGATTTTTTTTGTACAAAAAAAAAGATAAGGTAGCAGTATTTAAAAACCAAATTAGCAAAGCCTCAAAGCTGTGTGTGCCTGCAAAATGGCAAAAAAAAAAAAAATACAGTAACCAAAGTTACTAAATAGGTAGTGCTTTAAATGCCTTTATAGCTCATCATTTTGGACTAAACGGTAAATACAGGAACTAGAATTATTGATCTCACTCCAACATTAGCATGGAAATATAACTGGATATATAGCTGTGTAAATACATGTGTGCAAACTATTCACCGGGTAACGGTGTTTGCTAGCTATGCTATATATATATATATATACAGTGGGGCAAAAAAGTATTTAGTCCCCACCAATGGTACAAGTTCTCCCACTTAAAAAGATGAGAGAGGCCTGTAATTGGCATCATAGGGAGACCTCAACTATGAGAGACAAAATGAGAAAACAAATCCAGACAATCACATTGGCTGATTTGGAAAGAATTTATTTGCAAATTATGGTGGAAAATAAGTATTTGGTCGCCTACAAACAAGCAAGATTTCTGGCTCTCACAGACCTGTACCTTCTTCTTTAAGAGGCTCCTCTGTCCTGCACTCATTACCTGTATCAATGGCACCTGTTTGAACTTGTTATCAGTATAAAAGACACCTGTCCACAACCTCAAACAGTCACACTCCAAACTCCACTATGGTGAAGACCAAAGAGCTGTCGAAGGACACCAGAAACAAAATTGTAGACCTGCACCAGGCTGGGAAGACTGAATCTGCAATAGGCAAGCAGCTTGGTGTGAACAAATCAACTGTGGGAGCAATAATTAGAAAATGAAAGACATACAAGACCATGATAATCTCCCTCGATCTGGGGCTCCACGCAAGATCTCACCCCGTGGGGTCAAAATGATCACAAGAACGGTGAGCAAAAATCCCAGGACCACACGGGGGGACCTAGTGAATGACCTGCAGAGAGCTGGGACCAACGTAACAAAGGCTACCATCAGTAACACACTACGCCGCCAGGGACTCAGATCCTGCAGTGCCAGACGTGTCCCCTTGCTTAAGCCAGTACATGTCCGGGGCCCGTCTGAAGTTTGCTAGAGAGCATTTGGATGATCCAGAAGAGGATTGGGAGAATGTCATATGGTCAGATGAAACCAAAATAGAACTGTTTGGTAGAAACACAACTCGTCATGTTTGGAGGGAGAGAGAATGCTGAGTTGCATCCAAAGAACACCATACCTACTGTGAAGCATGGGGGTGGCAACATCATGCTTTGGGGCTGTTTCTCCACAAAGGGACCAGGATGACCAATCCATGTACAGGACAGAATGAATGGGGCCATGTATCGTGAGATTTTGAGTGCAAACCTCCTTCCATCAGCGAGGGCATTGAAGATGAAATGTGGCTGGGTCTTCCAACATGACAATGATCCCAAACATACCGCCCGGGGCAACGAAGGAGTGGCTTCGTAAGAAGCATTTCAAGGTCCTGGAGTGGCCTAGCCAGTCTCCAGATCTCAACCCCATAGAAAACCTTTGGAGGGAGTTGAAAGTCCATGTTGCCCAGCGAAAGCCCCAAAACATCACTGCTCTAGAGGAGATCTGCATGGAGGATGGGCCAACATACCAGCAACAGTGTGTGCCAACCTTGTGAAGACTTACAGGAAACATTTGACCTCTGTCATTGCCAACAAAGGATATATAACAAAGTATTGACATGAACTTTTCATATTCACCAAATACTTATTTTCCACCATAATTTGCAAATAAATTACTTCCAGATCAGCCAATGTGATTGTCTGGATTTGTTTTCTCATTTTGTCTCTCATAGTTGAGGTCTACCTATGATGCCAATTACAGGCCTCTCTCATCTTTGTAAGTGGGAGAACTTGTACAATTGGTGGTGACTAAATACTTTTTTGCCCCACTGTATATATATATGTATATGTATTTATTTATTTTTTTGCTATTTTTATCAATTATTTATAAAATAAATTTTTATCAATTTTTCTTAACATTTAACTTTATTGCAATCACAGGGAGAAGAACATGCCATTCATTACATTCATAAAAAGGACCTGTCACCTGTCCATTGCTATCCCATCTTGTGATTGCAAGAAAGCTAAGTGTAAAAAA
Source organism: Staurois parvus (assembly GCA_951230385.1). NCBI lineage: Eukaryota > Metazoa > Chordata > Amphibia > Anura > Ranidae > Staurois > Staurois parvus. The sequence goes on from CATNWA010016763.1 coordinate 158,708, forward strand.
ATAAAAATGTAAAAAAAAAAAGAAATGAAATAAATTAATAATAAAAATAGCAAAAATATAAATAAATAAATAATATATATATATATATATATATATATATATATACTGCTCAAAAAAATTAAAGGGACACTTTGAAAACACATCAGATCTCAATGGGGAGTAATTTCCTGCTGGATCTCTATACTGACATGGACGGGGTAATGTGTTGAGAACGTAAGGATGCCCCATCGTTTGATGAAAATGATCGACCTACAGAGGACTGAATTCAAAGACACCCCAAAAATCTAAGTGAAGAAATGATACAGCAGGCAAGTCCATTTTGGTGAAATGTCATTGCAGCAACTCAGAATGGTCCTCAGTAGTTTGTGTGGCCCCCACATGCTTGTACGCATGCCTGACAACGTCGGGGGAGGCTCCTAATGAGACCACGGATGGTGTCCTGGGGGATTTCCTCCCAGATCTGGACCAGGGCATCACTGAGCTCCTGGGCAGTCTGAGGTGCAACCTGGTGGCATTGGATGGACTGAAACATGACATCCCAGAGGTGTTCTATTGGATTTAGGTCAGGCAAGTGTGGGGGCCATTCAATGGTATCAATTCCTTCATCCTCCAGGAACTGCCTGCATACTCTGTCATATACTTGTCATGCACCAGGAAGAACCCAGGACCCCACTGCACCAGGAGAAACCCAGGACCCACTGCACCAGGAGGAACCCAGGACCCACTGCACCAGCGTAGGCTTTGGCAATGGGTCCAAGGATTTCATACCTAATGGCAGTCAGGGTGCCATTGTCTAGCCTGTAGAGGTCTGTATGTCCCTCCATGGATATGCCCCCCCAGACCATCACTGACCCACCACCAAAATGGTCGTGCTGAACCATGTTACAGGCAGCAGAACGTTCTCCACGGCTTCTCCAGACCCTTTCACGTCTGTCACATGTGCTCAGGGGGAACCTGCTCTCATTTGTGAAAAGCACAGGACGCCGGTGGTGGACCTGCCAATTCTGGTGTTCAATGGCAAATGCCAATCCAGCTCTATGTTGCCGGGCAGTGAACACAGGGCCCATCAGAGGACGTCGGGCCCTCAGGCCACCCTCATGAAGTCTGCTTCTGATTGTTTGGTCAGAGACATTCACACCAGTGGCCTGCTGGAGGTCATTTTGTAGGGCTCTGGCAGGGCTCATCCTATTCCTCCTTGCACAAAGGAGCAGATACTGGTCCTGCTGATGGGTTAAGGATCTTCTACGGCCCTGTCCAGCCCTCCTAGAGGAACTGCCTGTCTCCTGGAATCTCCTCCATGCTCTTGAGACTGTGCTGGGAGACACAGCAAACCTTCTGGCAATGGTACGTATTGATGGGCCATCCTGGAGGAGTCGGACTGCCTGTGCAACCTCTGTAGGGTCCAGGTATGGCCTCATGCTACCAGTAGTGACACTGACCCTGGCCAAATGCAAAACAAGTGTGAAAAACAGTCCGAAAAGATGAGTAGGGAAAAAATGTCAGTGGTCTCCACCTGTAAAACCATTTCATTAACACCAAAGCAGCTGAAACTGATTACCAACCCCCTTTGCTACTTAACTGACCATGTCAATATTATTATTATTATTATACAGGATTTATATAGCACCAACGGTTTGCTCAGCCCTTTACATTATAGTGGGAGACAATACAGCAACAATACAGTTCGATACATGAGGGATTTGAGGGTCCTGCTCCTTGGAGCTTACAATCTAGGAGGGAGGGGTGAATGGTATAGTAGGTAGTCACTGTGGGGGATGGAGTGGTTGGTAGAGTAGAGGATTCCAGAATTAGCAGAGGGAGGGATAGGCTTCCCTGAAGAGAAAGGTTTTCAGTGATCGCAGAAAGGCAAGTAGAGTAGGTGATAATCTGATAGATTGGGGTAGGGAGTTCCAGAGGATGGGTGACGCCCTGGAGAAGTCTTGGAGATGAGCATGGGAGGAGGAGATAAGGGAGCTAGAGAGTAAGAGGTCTTGCGAGGAGCGGAGTGTGCGGTTTGAGTGACATTTAGAGATAAGATCGGATATGTAAATTGGGGCAGTGTTGTGGATGGCTTTATATGTCATTGTTAGTGTTTTCAATTTTATCCGTTGGGCAACTGGGAGCCAGTGGAGGGATTGGCAGAGAGGGGTGGCAGATATGGAACGGTTAGAGAGGTGGATGAGTCTGGTAGCAGTGTTTATGATAGACTGGAGGGGGGATAGCCTGCGATGAGGTCGCCAATGAGGAGGGAGTTACAATAGTCGAGACGAGATATAACAAGGGAGTGAATAAGTTGCTTAGTGGTTTCCGGGGTTAGGAACGGCCGTATCTTGGAGATGTTGCGGAGGTGAAGTCTGCATAATTTTGTCAGCGATTGGATCTGGGGCTGAAAGGACAGATGGGAGTCTAGGATTACACCTAGTACCCTGGCGTGAGGGGTGGGACTGAGGATGGTGTTAGCGATATTTATGGTGAAGTCAGTGGGGGTGTCGCGGGCTGGAGGGAATACTAGGAGCTCAGTTTTGGAAAGGTTGAGTTTGAGGATGTGGAGTGACATCCATGCCGATATGTCGCTTAGTAGGCTAGCGATGCGAGTGGAGACTGAAGAGGTGAGGTGAGGGGTAGACAGATAGATTTGTGTGTCATCAGCATAGAGATGGTAGTTGAAGCCGTGCGAGTTTATCAAGTGACCAAGGGAGGAGGTGAAGATGGAGGAGAGAAGGGGCCCGAGGACAGAACCTTGGGGGACCACTACAGAGAGAGGGAGTGAGGAGGAGGTGGCAGCGTTATAGGTAACACTGAAGGAGCGCTGCGATAGATAGGAGGAGAACCAGGAGAGAGTGGAGTTGCTGAGGCCAAAAGAGTGTAGTTTTTTGAGGAGGAGGGGATGGTCAACCGTGTCAAAAGCCACGGAGAGGTCGAGTAGTAGGAGTATTGAATAGTGGCTGTTGGTTTTTGCAGTTAGTAGGTCGTTAGAGACTTTTAGTAGGGCAGTTTTGGTGGAGTGTACGGGGCGAAATCCAGACTGTAAGGGATAGAGAAGGTTGTTGTCAGTGAGTTGGGAGCTCAGACGATTGTAGACTATGCGTTCTAGGAGTTTAGAGGTAAATGGCAGCAGGGAGATGCAGACTGCTTCTACAAACATTTGTGAATGAATGGGTCGCTCTCAGGAGCTCGGTGCCACGAAATGGTAGGCCACGTAAAATGACAGAGTGGGGTCAGCGCAAGCTGCAACTCACAGTTTCACTAGTTTCAGTGGAGCAGTGGAGACATGTTCTCTGGAGTGACCAATCACGCTTCTCTGTCTGGCAATCCAATGGACGTGTCTGGGTTTGGTGGTTGCCAGGAGAACGGTACTTACCTGACTGCATTGTGCCAAGTGTAAGGTTTGGTGAAGGGGGGATTGTGGTTTGGGGTTGTTTTTCAGGGGTTGGGCTTGGCCCCCTAGTTCCAGTGAAGGGAACTCTTAAGGTGACATTTTGGACAATTTCATGCTCCCAACTTTGTGGGAAGAGTTTGGGGATGGCCCCTTCCTGTTCCAACATGACTACCCACCAGTGCACAAAGCAAGGTCCATAAAGACACGGAGGAGCAAGTTTGGGGTGGAGGAACTTGACTGGCCTGCACAGAGTCCTGACCTCAACCCCATAGAACACCTTTGGGATGAATTAGAGTGGAGACTGTGAGCCAGGCCTCCTCCCCCGACATCAGTGCCTGACCTGACAAATGTGCTTCAGGAAGAATGGTCAAACCTTCCCATAGACACCCTCCTAAACCTTGTAGACGGCCTTCCCGTGAAGCTGTTATAGCTGCAAAGGGCGGGGCCAACTCAATATTGAACCCTACAGACTAAGACTGGGAGGCCATTACAGTTCATGTGCGTGGAAAGGCCGGCGGCCCAATACTTTTATACATTGTATAATGATATCCCCCACCAGCAGCTGATTGGCTCGGCATGGCAGCCTCCTTCAGGGTTTGGACTGAATCCAAGAGTTGAAGCTGTCATAGCTGCAAAGGGCGGGGCCAACTCAATATTGAACCCTACGGACTAAGACTGGGAAGCCATTACAGTTCATGTGTGTGGAAAGGCCGGCGTCCCAATACTTTTATACAGTGTATATTGATATCCCCCACCAGCAGCTGATTGGCTCGGCATGGGCAGCCTCCTTCAGGGTTTGGACTGAATCCAAGAGTTGAAGCTGTCATAGCTGCAAAGGGCGGGGCCAACTCAATATTGAACCCTACGGACTAAGACTGGGAAGCCATTACAGTTCATGTGTGTGGAAAGGCCGGCTTCCCAATACTTTTATACAGTGTATATTGATATCCCCCACCAGCAGCTGATTGGCGCAGCACTGGCAGCCTCCTTCAGGGTTTGGACTGAATCCAAGGTCATCTCTACCCATTACCTTCGTACTGACTGACACTAGAGGTCTAAAGACATTTTGTTAGGGTTTTTTTGTGTATCTTTTGCCCCAACCCTCTCTCCCCTGGAGTTTGTGCAAATAAAATCATTCAAGCAAAGATTGACAGAGCAGTCATATGGTTGCCGCAGGTGAATGCTTTGGTGCAACTGTAGGACAGTTTACCTCTAGAAGGTCTAGGTGGGCCCATTAAAGTGGTTGTAAACCCTTAGGAATACATTATAAATAAAATTGCATAAAGCCTCCTAAAGTGGATGTTTCAATTATTATTTTTTTTTTTCTATTACACTGGGGTTGTGTTTTTATAACCATTTAGAGTTAAATCTTGCCCTATGGAATTATTTTATTTTAGTTGTCCTTTCTGTACTGTTATTTCTAACCGTATGTTAAAAAAGTGCAACCAACACAACTGAAACAGGTAGTAGGTACGGAAATGCATCATGGGCTCAAATTTCTTTTCTTCAGAGGGCATCTGTGTATTCTGAGAAGATCTGACAACAGAGCGTTGCCCACCTTGTAATTGCAGCAGCAAGATGGGGGATGGAGTTATTCGCTGAAGACCACAAGGGTGTTATACTTTTCGAACGCTAAATGCTAGTAGGTGCTTGTGGTCTGTTTTTTTTTTTTTCTCAGGAAATGGGCAGTAAAATTTTTCAATTTTAGAAGCAAGAATTCAGTCTAAAGGTATGCAAGATGAAATAACTTCATGCCAAGCAAAGAACAGAATGAAGGGGACATTTTTACTCATTGTGCCGCTCTTTTTCTTCCCTCAGAAAGGTACGTTTTGCCAATTTATAAATATATATACAGCACTGTGCAAAAGTTATAGGCAGGTGTGCAGAAATGGCAGGAGAGCAAAAAATGCTTTCACGAATATATATTTGTATGGGGTTTTTTTCATTATCAGTTTATAAAAAGCAAAGTGAGCGAGTAGAAGAAAAATCGAAATCAAATCAATGTTTGGTTATGACCATCCTTTGGCTTCAAACCAGCATCAACTCAATTCATCAAGCTTTTTTTAAAGAAGCACAAAGAAAGCAACGTTGGGGAGCGTAGACGCAGTAGTCGAGTCGACCAAGGAAACACATCATGCTTACTTTCCTTCTACATTGGAAGATGTACAGCAGTGCCAGCAGCACAGAACTGGTGGAAACCAGTAGGACCCAGGTAAGTCCATCTATTGTCCAGAGAAGTCTGACCAGAAGTGGTCTTCATGGAAGAACTGCAGCCAAAAAGCCAAACCTCCTATGTAGAAACAAGGCTAAGGGACTCAACTATGTATGAAAACGTAGGACCTGGGGAGCAGAAAAATGAAAAAATGACAGCAGGTGCTCCGGACTGATGAGTCAAAAATATTTGGTTGTAGCAGGAAGCAGTTTGTTTGCACAGAACTGGTAGAAACTAGTAGGACCCAGGTACATCCATCTATTGCTCAGAGAAGTCTGGCCAGAAGTGGTCTTCATGGAAGAACTGCAGCCAAAAAGCCAAACCTCGTATGTAGAAACAAGGCTAAGGGACTCAACTATGTATGAAAACGTAGGAACTGGGGAGCAGAAAAAAATGGCAGCAGGTTCTCCAGACTGAGAAATCAAAAATATTTGGTTGTAGCAGGAAGCAGTTTGTTTGCACAGGACTGGTAGAAACTAGTAGGACCCAGGTACATCCATCTATTGCCCAGAGAAGTCTGGCCAGAAGTGGTCTTCATGGAAGAGCTGCAGCCAAAAAGCGAAACCTCCTATGTAGAAACAAGGCTAAGGGACTCAACTATGTATGAAAACGTAGGAACTGGGGAGCAGAAAAAATGGCAGCAGGTGCTCCAGACTGAGAAATCAAAAATATTTGGTTGTAGCAGGAGGCAGTTTGTTGGCACAGAACTGGTAGAAACTAGTAGGACCCAGGTACATCCATCTATTGCCCAGAGAAGTCTGGCCAGAAGTGGTCTTCATGGAAGAACTGCAGCCAAAAATCTAAACCTCCTACGTAGAAACAAGGCTAAGGGACTCAACTATGTATGAAAATGTAGGAACTGGGGAGCAGAAAAATGGCAGCAGGTGCTCCAGACTGAGAAATCAAAAATATTTGGTTGTAGCAGGAGGCAGTTTGTTGGCACAGAACTGGTGGAAACCAGTAAGACCCAGGTACGTCCATCTATTGTCTGATGAAGTCTGACCAGAAGTGGTCTTCATGGAAGAACTGCAGCCAAAAAGCCAAACCTCCTACGTGGAAACAAGGCTAAGGGACTCAACTATGTATGAATGGCTGGCGAGAGCGGTACAATAATGAGTGTCTGCAGGCAACTGTGAAGCATGGTGGAAGTTCCTTGCAAGTTTGGGGGCTGCATTTCTGCAAATGGATTTTTAGATTTTGTCAGTACCAATAGTGTCCTCAATGCTGAGAAATACAGGCACTTATCCATCATGCCATACCATCAGGGAGGCGTGAGATCGGCCCCAGATATATTCTGCAGCAGGACAACGACCCCAAAACATACATCCATTGTCATCTCCGGTGTAAAGAAGAACAAGGAGTCCTAGAAGTGATGGTTTGGCCCCCACAGATCCCTGATCTCAGCACAATGGAGTCTGCCCAGGATGACATGAAGAGACAAAAGGATTGGAGGCAGCCGACATCCACAGAAGATCCATGCTTGGTTCTCCAAGATGTTTGGAAGAACCTACCTGCCAAGTTCCTTCAAAAACTGTGTGCAAGTCTACCTAGAAGAAAAGGGGGGGAGGGGGTCAACCCAAATATTGATTGGATTTGGATTTCTCTTCTGTTCATTTACTTTCCATTTTATTAATAAATAAAAATAATTTATTAACACTTCTATTTCTGAAAGCATTTTTTCACAACTGCCTAAAACTTTTGCACAGTGTGTATATATTTAATATATAATGCGTAATTATTATATAAGTCGCGTTTTGTCAATTGATTGAATACTTCCTCACAGAAACTGGTTTTTTTTTTCACAACTATTTTTTTTTTTTCATCTCATCCAGAGGTTCCTTTTTTTCGGGTTGAATTTGCTTTCACTCTAACTAGGTAACAGGATAGTCATAGGACAAAAATGTGACAAATTTAGAAGTCGTTGAAGACAAATAGTTTCCGTAGGAAAGTTACAAATACATGTATGTTTTTAAAAAGTCAAAATTACTACTGCTGGACCATTCGCAGACACTACAGCATAAACTTGTACTGTCACAAAAAAAAAAAAAATATTATAGTAACTTATATTTTAATTAGTAAATTAGTAGTAAATATTTTAATAAATTAAATTGCAATAAAATGTAATTTTTTTTTTTCTAGTTTTAAATAATTGCTTGATTCCATGAGTAGGAATGAGTAAATCTGCTTTGGTTCAGTTTATAGGGGTTTACAGTACGGACCTCGTCAATTGTGACTTCGATGTCCATTTACAATATTATTATTATTATTATATGAAATATTATTATTTATTATTATTATTATTTATTATTATTATGAAATATTATTATGTATTATTATTATTTTTATTATTATTATTATTATTATGAAATATTATTATGTACTATTATTATTATTATTATTATTATTAAATATTATTATGTATTATTATTATTATTATTATTATGAAATATTATTATGTATTATTATTATTATTATACAATAGAGTCTATTGTATAATAATAATACATAATATTATTTCATAATAATGATTTATTTCTTTATTTTTAATTTGGCTCCTAATGTTACAACGTAACAAAACTTTGCCGTTTGTTTTTAGTTTTTTGCTTTGTGAAATATCCCCCAAGGCTGTGCCCAGTTTCTCATACTCTTTTTTTTTTTTTGCTATTGAATAAAAAACAAAAAAAAAAAATATGAGAAACTGGGCACAAAGCAAAAAGCAAATTTCACAAAGCAAAAAAAAAAACAAAAAAAAAAAAAAACATACAGCGAAGTTTCATTACGTTGTAACTTCAGGAGCCAAATTAAAAAAAATAAATAAATCCTTTAACCAATTCAACTGCCAGAGCCATTTTTGCATTTAAAAAAAAAAAAAAAAAATCACTTTAGGCCTGAAAAGCAGACACCCTGCGGTAGCTTCAATATTTTTTTTTTTTTAGGTCGCACAATATCAACCGCAAAGGTCTAGAAAATGTAACAAATATCAGTTAAAAAACAGACTAAAGTGAATTTTAGGGCGATCAAATGCAATAAATTACTCAAATTGTTGGTTAAAATATAAAAGACGAGGTTGCACTAGCAAATAGATTCCCATCATAGTAAATTTTAAATTTGTGTGCGCCCGTAAAATAGCGACAAACTTTAGCGCCCTATATTTTCTATCAGCGATGCTTCAAAAGCCCTCTAGGTCATCAGTTTGGTGTTACGGAGGAGGCCTTGTGTTAGAATTATTGCTCTCACTCACGCGTGCGCGGCGCTATGTGACATGTGTATCGCAATCCGTTGATTGCGATACACATGTCACATGTTGCCATGCATGAAACCATAAAATAAAAATAGACATAACAAATTAAAATAAAAAATATAGGTGCTCCCGACGCATGCCTTTTTTTTTGCTTCAGGGGTTGTGTTTCTATATTCCCCCCTTTACTTGAAAAGTGAGTTTACAGCAAAAAAACATGGTAAATTTTATTTTATCCGCATTTTAAAGGGGCCCAAATTTTGCCGCCCATTTTTTTGGAGGTTTGTTGACATTATGTCGAATTTGGTTTTTTCCTCCTTTTTTTGGCCCCTTCCCCGGGAATTTAAACTTGTTTAAAAACTTGTTTTCCCAATACTTTCTGAGAAAAAAAATATTTCCTAAAATATAAGGGTGCCAACAATTTCGCCTACGTAAAATGTGGGGGATGGGGGGCCTTTAAAAAATTTTTTTTGGGGGGGTTGGGATTTTTATTGTTTGGATCATCTTTATTTTGGAGCTTTTTTTTTTAGTCAACCGAGAAAATTTTGCACAGTTTTAGAACTTTTTAATTCTAAAAATGAATGGAAAGGCGTGATTTGCCGTTCTGTTGTGCGTTTTTGGTGTTTTTTGCTCAAAAAAAAAAAATTTTTAAAAAAATACATAAATAATAATACTAATGAAAAAATAAATGAAAAAAATACACAAAAATAAAAATAATCATAAATATATACAATAAATATGAATAAAAAAAATAATAAGGGCCCCCTAACGGAGATGCGGGGGACCCCGTCCCAGAACGGGCCCGGCCGCAGCAAAAGCCGTCATTGGGCTTCTGCGGCGGCAAGTGGTAAACCCGTGTGCATGGACCCTTGAGTTTCATTTCGGTTTGCTAAACAAGTTTTGATGAATTTCAGATATATTTAGGCATAACATAAATACCGGTCAACAATTTTGTATTACTCAAAAACGAATCTGTGGGGGTTTAAAAGCGGTTCTGATAGATAAAATATTTCCCCCCGGGTTGCTGGGTTCCCTTCTAAATTCCACCCTTGGAACAAAATATGTTAAAATTTTCCCCCAGACCTCCCACCCCGGAAACAAAAAATTTAACCAATCAACCAGGGTCTCCCCTTGGAAAAAAAATTGTTTGCCATTTCCACCCCAAACCCCCCCCTTGGGCAAAAAAATTTTCCAAATTCCCCAAATTCCCACCCGGAAAAAAGAAGAAAAACCCAACCACCTGCCTTCCCCCCAACAAAAAAAAATGTTAAGCCAATTTACACCCCGCCCCCACTTGATCAGATTCCCCCCTGGAAACAAAAAAATTTTTAACAAAAAACCCTCAGGGCCCAGGAAAAAAATTTTAACCATTAACCCCGGGCCCCCCCCTTGGAAAAAAAATATTTTTTTGGGCCTTAGAAGATCTAAAGGAAAAAAAATTTTTTGCCATTCCCCCCAATTCCCCCGGGGAAAAAAAAGTATTTGCCATTAACCCCAGGGGCCCCCCCTTGGAAAAAAAATTTTAAGGGGCCCCAATTCCCCCCCCGGAAAAAAAGTATGAAAAATTTAACCCCAGACCCCCCCTTTTTAAAAAAAAAATTTTTTCCAACACCCGATTTTCCCCCCCGGAAAAAAAAGATTTAATGAAATTACCCGACCCCAAATTAAAATCGACCCTCTGCCCCGGAAAAAAATTTTTATCCAAAATGCCCCTGAAACCCCGAAAAAAATAAGAAATTTTACTCGACCCCAAATTGAAAAAAAAGAAAGTTCTCCTTCACCATTTTACCTTCCCCCCCCGGAAAAAAATAGAAAAACCAAAAATTAAAATCAGAAATCTCCCCCCCGGGGAAAAAAAAATGAAGAATTCCCCCCTTTTATACCCCGCAGACCAATTTCCCCCCCCGACGCCTTTCCCCCCGGGCAAAAAAATGTTAATGGCAACCCCCCCCTTCTCCCCTTTTTTTTTTCCGTTTACTTCGTTTTTTTCAGCGAAAATTTTAATTTTCCCCTTTTTTCCCGGGCCCTTTTATTTTCCGTGTTTTCTTTAAAAAAACCCAAAAAAATGTAAACCGGGCAAATAGGGAAAAAATTTTTAAATTCGTTTTTCCAATCAGCCCCCCCAAAAATCCAGTAAAGGTTACTGGAAGAAAATTTTACTTTTTAAAAAAAGAAGTCCCAGGACTAGAAAAAGGGTTACTGCAAGATGTTAATTCACGCACAAAAAATTTTGTCTTGCCTTTCACGAAAATTTTTGGGAAAATGCCATTTGGGGGGATTTTACAGAAAGGAATTTTTTTTCCAGTTTTTTTCGACCCACCGAATTTTTGTTTTTTAGTTTTTTTATTCACTTTTTGGCCCCGGTTGTTCTCGCAACGTTTTTTTAAAACCTATGGGATTGTATACGGTTTTACTAAACCCAAAAGGGCTTGGGGGGGTTTCTTTTTTTAATTTCCATGTTTGCCGGTTTTTTTGGCACAATTTCTTGCAACCCCAAAAGGGGGGTTTTTTCCCCCCCAATTTACCAAAACCTGTTAAATTTTAGGGGGGCCCGGGCAAGGGGATGTGCAAAGGGCTCTTGGCCCCTTATAACCCAAAATTTTTATCAAGCAAAAATTTTTTAGTTCGAATTAAACCCCCCCGATTTATGAAGAAAGATTATGTATTTGCTAAATTTTATAAGAAAAACACTTTTTTTTTCAAAATATTTGGACTTTTTCATTTATATAGCAAAAAAAAAAAATCCCAGTGGTGAATAAATACCGCCAAAATAAAGCTTTATCTGTCTCAAAAAAATGCTAAAAATCCATATGGGTACAGTGTTGCATGACCGCGCAATTGTCATTCAAAGTGTGATAGCACTGAAAGCTGAAAATTGGCCTGGACAGGAAGGGGGTGAAAGTGTCCGGACAGGAAGTGGTTAAGGCGGCCCATTCTGTTGACTGAGCTGCCATCACAGCACAATGGACCTAAAATCAGACATACTTTATCATTATACTTAATACATTTTTTTTTTTTTTAAACAGTTGACTATCATAAATATTATATCATGCATTATTCTTTTTCAGGTGCAACTTGCAGGGACAAACAGGTGTCAGGTACAATTGGTGGACGTGTAACTCTACAAGTGGATGCAGCTGAGATTGAGTACATTACTTGGGTGGCTGCTACCCCTAGTATAAAAATGTTGGCTATATCCAAACCGGGTAAACCTACCAAGACCCGATATTCAGCCTATACAGGAAGAGTAGAAGCTACAGCTGATGGATCCCTAGTTATAACTGGTCTGACCAGAGAAGACGAAGGACAATACACCGCTAATGTGCAGAGATTCAAATTAGGACAATGTCTTCAAAAGTTTAATCTCAGAGTGTTCGGTAAGTCATTTTCATTGCTGATGATTTAATTCTATAGTTTTCTTGATTTACTTCTTATATTTTTGGGTCTTGAGTAGGGATGAGCTTGTGTTTGTTGAGTCTGAACCCAGAAGCCAACTGTCATTCGTGGTCCAATGAGATGCTGATGGGGATTCCAACAGTCATTCCTGGTCCAATGAGATGCTGATGGGGATTCCAACTGTCATTCGTGGGTGGGGGATTCCCTGTCCTGTAGCTGACTTTACAATGGAATGGTGATGCTCATGACATCATTGACCTAGTATGGCCACATGGCCATATTGGGTCAGGGTGGCCATGTTAAGTCCATTATGACAAAAGCATCCCTGCCCCTTTGTAACGGCCATTGCTGGGGTGGGGAAAGCCTATCCACACACCACTGGACCTGGAATGACTACCGGCTTTTGGCTGCTTCGGACCCAAACCGGTTCTGAAGAAATGCAAGCTCATCCCTAGCCTTGAGGTGTAGGTAATTGTATTGCAGTCTGTGTGCATTTAATTCTATAGTTTTCTTGATTTACTTCTTATATTTTTGGTCTTGAGTAGGGATGAGCTTGTGTTGGTTGAGTATGAACCCAGAAGCCAACTGTCATTAGTGGTCCAATGAGATGCTGATGGGGATTCCAACAGTCATTCCTGGTCCAATGAGATGCTGATGGGGATTCCAACTGTCATTACTGGTCCAATGAATTGCGGGTGGGGGATTCTCCCGTCCTGTAGCTGACTACAATGGAACGGTGATGCTCATGACATCATTGACCTAGTATGGTCACATGGCCATATTGGGTCAAGGTGGCCATGTTAAGTCAATTATGACAAAAGCATCCCTGCCCCTTTGTAACGGCCATTGCTGGGATGGGGAAAGCCCATCCACATACTACTGGACCTGGAATGACTACAGGCTTTTGGCTGCTTCGGACCCAAACCGGTTCTGAAGAAATGCAAGCTCACCCCTAGCCTTGAGGTGTAGGTAATTTTATTGCAGTCTGTGTGCATTTAATTCTATAGGTTTTCTTGATTTACTTCTTATATTTTTGGTCTTGAGTAGGGATGAGCTTGTGTTGGTTGAGTATGAACCCAGAAGCCAACTGTCATTCCTGGTCCAATGAGGTGCTGATGGGGATTCCAACAGTCATTCTTGGTCCAATGAGATGCTGATGGGGATTCCAACTGTCATTCGTGGTCTTATATTTTTGGTCTTGAGTAGGGATGAGCTTGTGTTGGTTGAGTATGAACCCAGAAGCCAACTGTCATTCCTGGTCTAATGAGGTGCTGATGGGGATTCCAACAGTCATTCCTGGTCCAATGAGATGCTGATCGGGATTCCAATTGTCATTCGTGGTCCAATGAATTGCGGGTGGGGGATTCCCTGTCCTGTAGCTGACTTTACAATGGAAAGGTGATGCTGATGACATCATTGACCTAGTATGGCCACATGGTCATATCAGGTCAAGGTGGCCATGTTAAGTCCATTATGACAAAAGCGTCCCTGCCCCTTTGTAACATCCATTGCTGGGATGGGGAAAGCCCATCCACACACCACTGGACCTGGAATGACAACCGGCTTTTGGCTGCTTCGGACCCAAACCGGTTCTGAAGAAATGCAAGCTCATCCCTAGCCTTGAGGTGTAGGTAATTTTATTGCAGTCTGTGTGCATTTAATTCTATAGTTTTCTTGATTTACTTCTTATATTTTTGGTCTTGAGTAGGGATGAGCTTGTGTTGGTTGAGTATGAACCCAGAAGCCAACTGTCATTCCTGGTCCAAAGAGGTGCTGATGGGGTTTTTAACAGTCATTCCTGATCCAATGAGATGCTGATGGGGATTCCAACTGTCATTAGTGGTCCAATGAATTGCGGGTGGGGGATTTCCCGTCCTGTAGCTGACTTTACAATGGAACGGTGATGCATGACATCATTGACCTAGTATGCTACATGGTCATATTGAGTCAGGGTGGCCATGTTAAGTCCATTGACAAAAGCGTCCCTGCCCCTTTGACATCCATTGCTGAGATGGGAGAAAGCCCATCCACACACCACTGGACCTGGAATGACTACCGTCTTTTGGCTGCTTCGGACCCAAACCGGTTCTGAAGAAATGCAAGCTCATCCCTAGCCTTGAGGTGTAGGTAATTGTATTGCAGTCTGTATGCATTTAATTCTATAGTTTTTCTTGATTTACTTCTTATATTTTTGGTCTTGAGTAGGGATGAGCTTGTGTTGGTTGAGTATGAACCCAGAAGCCAACTGTCATTCCTGGTCCAAAGAGGTGCTGATGGGGATTCCAACAGTCATTCCTGGTCCAATGAGATGCTGATGAGGATTCCAACTGTCATTAGTGGTCCAATGAATTGCGGGTGGGGGATTTCCCGTACTGTAGCTGACTTTACAATGGAACGGTGATGCTCATGACATCATTGACCTAGTATGGCCACATGATCATATTGGGTCAGGGTGGCCATGTTAAGTCCATTATGACAAAAGCGTCCCTGCCCCTTTGTAATGGCCATTGCTGGGATGGGGAAAGCCCATCCACACACCACTGGACCTGGAATGACTACCGTCTTTTGGCTGCTTCGGACCCAAACCGGTTCTGAAGAAATGCAAGCTCATCCCTAGCCTTGAGGTGTAGGTAATTATATTGCAGTCTGTGTGCATTTAATTCTATAGTTTTCTTGATTTACTTCTTATATTTTTGGTCTTGAGTAGGGATGAGCTTGTGTTGGTTGAGTATGAACCCAGAAGCCAACTGTCATTCCTGGTCCAAAGAGGTGCTGATGGGGATTCCAACAGTCATTCCTGGTCCAATGAGATGCTGATAGGGATTCCAACTGTCATTAGTGGTCCAATGAATTGCGGGTGGGGGATTTCCCGTACTGTAGCTGACTTTACAATGGAACGGTGATGCTCATGACATCATTGACCTAGTATGGCCACATGGTCATATTGGGTCAGGGTGGCCATTTTAAGTCCATTATGACAAAAGCATCCCTGCCCCTTTGTAACATCCATTGCTGGATGGGGAAAGCCTATCCACACACCACTGGACCTGGAATGACAACAGGCTTTTGGCTGCTTCGGACCCAAACCGGTTCTGAAGAAATGCAAGCTCATCCCTAGTCTTGAGGTGTAGGTAATTTTATTGCAGTCTGTGTGCATTTAATGCACACAGACTGCAATAAAATTAATTTTCATTGCTAATGATTTAATTCTATAGTTTTCTTGATTTACTTCTTATATTTTTGGTCTTGAGTAGGGATGAGCTTGTGTTTGTTCAGAACTGGGTTTGAGTCTGACCCAGAAGCCAGCTGTCATTCCTGGGGTCCAATGAGATGCTGATGGGGATTCCCCGTCCTTTAGCTGACTTTACAATGGAACGGTGATGCTCATGACATCATTGACCTAGTATGGCCACATGGCCATATTGGATCAAGGTGGCCATTGTGATGGGAGTCACTTTGGGTGGGGGGCCCATTGAATCCAGCTCACTTTGGAGAGGTGGAGAGACCCCTGTCTCAGCTCCCCCATATCCCTCTTATGTGTAAGTCACCCTGTGCCTGTTAGGGTTACAGGGTGATCTGTCCTAATATTGTGTATACATGTCTAGGAGATAGGTGGGGTGGGGGGTTGTGGATTGTTTGGTGTTATGTGGTTGCATCCCATTGTTCTACTGTTTGTCTGGTTTGGGAGTAAACTATTATGGAATGTATGTGTTTATGCGTATTAGCTTAGTGTGGGGTGTCTCCAGCAGCCCTCCCTCCTGATGGGACTGTCTGCTGGTGTGAAGTTTGAATACCTGTGTGTCTCTTGTTACTAAATGTAGATTGTCCCCATCCTGTAACATTATGCAGGTAGGGGGGATTTGTCCCCTGAGTGTATATATCTTGTATCTGTGTTCAAATAAAGTCGTCTACCTTCTGGCTTACTTCAAATCTGGTGTCGTCTGGATCTTGGGGTAGCAATAGCCAGATTCCCTGGCCTCATGTTCGAGAGCCTGAGAAGCAGCTTCTTGACAGAGATACCCAGTCGTGGGAGACCGGGGTCCATTACAGCCATGCTATGTCAATTATGACACAAGCGTACGTGCCCCTTTGTAATGTCCATTGCTGGGATGGGGAAAGCCCATCCACACACCACTGGACCTGGAATGACAACCGGCTTTTGGCAGCTTCGGATCCAAACCAGTTCTGAACAAATGCAAGCTCATCCCTAGCCTTGAGGTGTAGGTAATTATATTGCAGTCTGTGTGCATTTAATGCACAGTCTTGAGCTGTTCAGACAACAGTGGAATTTTGGCAAATGATGAAGCTGAGTTGAAAAATTCTTAGACGAACAGTGACTGCATCCAATCAGCACGTTGGCCCCCTGGTCACCTATGTGAAGGAACCTCACTAGGTCAATAGATTTCTATATGGTCCAACAAGATGTACCGTGATCTGTAGCTAAGATGCATCTAAAGGCAAGTAGGGAAGAGCTAGTATCTTAATCAGATTCTTATTGGGGGGGCGTTCACCATCACTATTTGTCTTGGTGACTATTGGTGGCCATTGTCACCGAGACAGGAAGTGATGAAGGATGAGGAAATGGAGAGGATGGAAATCTTCCACCACTCTTAAGTCACAGGTCATGGTCATCTGGTGAGTTTTCCAGAGTGGCGGTGGTCCACAATGGTGGAGTGAAGCGAAGAAGGAAACACAGATTCAAAGAGCTGTTTATGGTGCACTTCATAAATTTATTTTGCACAAGCACCTGCACAAATTGTGTAAAATACAAGTTCTGAAGTATTGGGCATTTTCAGCGTGCGTGTTAATGGTTAAATATGGGAAAGTACTGATTGGAGACTGAAATGACGAGGTCGGCCTCACTTGTGTCACTAGCTCTGACCCCGCTGGAAGTGGAACAGAGGGTGTCTAGGAACCAGGAGGACAAGAGCGCCAGCAGATGTTATTTGCAGCTCTTGCAGTTGGAGACTTTGGAAGATTGATGAACCTCCGATCCAGGAACACTAGTGATATGCAGAGCTGGTATGGTAGGTCGCCAGGTATGCACCAGAGCAAGGCAGGAAGCAAGGATGAGAGACAGAAGCAATGTCATAGGAATATCCGGGGTCATCAACGGGCGGACAGCGAGGTACCAAATCATAAGCAAGCCAAAGTCAGGAGCAGAGCCGAAGTCAGGAACAAGTATCAAGCAGGAGAGTAATTAGAGTCAGGTCAGGAACAAGCTGGGACAGCAACAAGGAAATCACACAGGAACGAGCAGGAAATGGGGAATAGCTGAAGACCAGTCAGCACTCAGCACAGGCAGAGGTACCTTTTAAATAGTCCGTCTGGTGCCAATCTTCGCTGTGCGTGTGCGCGATCGTGCATTTCTGTGCACATGCGCACGTCTATTAGCCAGCCGTCTCATGGGAATTCCCTTACAAGTACAGCTAACCCACACAAAACCCATGGGTTGGCTGTGCTTTGCCTGGGACTACACTGGGTCAGTGTGAAACCACCCTTAAACTTTTGCTTTTGAATATTGTTGCCATGACTTATGAAATGCAATTTAATGGTATCCCTACTCACATTCAGATCCTTTACCAGGTGTATCAAGTACTGATTCCTGTGCAGAGCAGACCAATGTATCTGGAGTGGAAGGAGGAGAGGTCATTCTTCCCTTGGACCTTATTGGGTTTACATCCATCACCTGGGTGAATGTGAATGATTTGGTACATTTTGCAGTAACAGAGCCTGGTAAACAGGTCGCAATTCAAGATGATCATTATAAAGGACGTCTGAATGTCACCACTAATGGATCCTTAATTATAATTGGACTAACCAGAGAGGACCAAGGAACATATGGAAGTTATATGGTGACACCGACATCTCTGCAATGTACACAGCTCTATAACCTCACAGTAGTGGGTAAGTTACTGCAATTCAATGTATGGCAGATTCTTAAAGACCACTTGAACCCTTTGTATTTATTACTGTAATGCAATCAGACTGCATATCAGGAGCGGACTGACAACTCATGGGGCCCCGGGGCAATAGGGGATCATGGGGCCTCTGTGTGCTTGCCAAACTCAAAAAAACCTATGAAAAAAGGTACTGGGGGCATCTCATGGGGCCCCCTACTGACCCTGGGCCCTTGGGCAGTGCCCGAGTTTCCAAATGGTCAGTCCGCCCCTGCTGCATATACATTATACAGTACACTGCTGCCTTTAGTTTTTCCTTTGCTGCTAAGTGCTGTAGCAAGGGTTAAAATACCTGTTGGCAGCATATAGGAGAGTTGGACCACTACTTTCACACAACACCACTCAGTGGCCAAAATTGCAGTGGTCCAAAGCATCAAATGGCACTTCTCAGGGAATGAGAGTGTTCTTGATTAGAGCAATATTTAGGAGGGCTGTGTGAGACTGCAAGAGAGCAGGGCAGCTGCAATATGTGGGAGAGCAGCATTCCGACTATTCTACATGCTGCCATCACAAGGTATTTTAACCATTGCTGGAGCACTTAGCAAAAAGTAAAATAAAATATTTTTTTTAACTGTACTAGCAAAAGTGTGATCGTTCTAGAATGGGCCACGATATGGGGATGGGTGGGGTGTTGGGAAAAGTGTCAGGAGCAATGGTAAGAGCGGGGAAGGGTTGGTTTTATGGAAGGCACAGTGGTAAGAGTCAGGGTTGATGGGGGGCCAGGTTTGGTGGTGAAAGAAAAGGAGAAAGCTGGTGTAGTCTTACGGGAGTCAACATTCAGGCACGGGTGATGGTGGAATGGGTGTCAGGAGAGGTGGTGACAGGAGGGGAGAATACAGGTGCAGTCTTAGGGAGTCAACATGCAGGCACAGGGTGATGGTGATGGGCGGGATGGGTGTCAGGAGAGGTGGTGACAGGAGGGGAGAATGCAGGTGCAGTCTTGTGGAGTCAAGTGCATGCACGAGGTGATGGGTGATGGCGGGATGGGTGTCAGGAGAGGTGGTGACAGGAGGGGAATGCAGGTGCAGTCTTGGGGAGTCAACATGCAGGCACAGGGTGATGGGTGATGGCGGGATGGGTGTCAGGAGAGGTGGTGACAGGAGGGGAGAATGCAGGTGCAGTCTTGTGGGGTCAAGTGCATGCACGGGGTGATGGGTGATGGCGGGATGGGTGTCAGGTGTGGTGGTGACAGAAGGGGAGAATGCAGGTGCAGTCTTGGGGGAGTCAACATGCATGCACGGCGTGATGGTGTGCCATGTGTGGTGGTGACAGAAGGGGAGAATGCAGGTGCAGTCTTGGGGGAGTCAACATGCATGCGCGGGGTGATGGGTGTCATGTGTGGTGGTGACAGAAGGAGAGAATGCAGGTGCAGTCTTACGGGAGTTAACATGCAGGCACAGGGTAATGGGGTGATGGCAGGATGGGTGTCAGGCAGAGGCGGACTGACCATTTGGGAACTCGGGCACTGCCCGAGGGCCCAGGGTCAGTAGGGGGCCTCATGATATGCCCCTGCTACCTTTCATAGGCTTTTTTGGGTGTGGTTTGAGTGTGGGCGAGGACACAGTGGCCCCATGATCCCCTTTTGCCTGAGGGCCCCGTGAGTTGTCAGTCCACCCCTGACCCCCACCAAGACCCCCAAGAACCATTGAGACCACATGCTGTTTTAAAATGTCTGTCAGGGTTCTGTCCACAGCAGAAGTTCTAGAAGACCAGCCACTCCTGCAAGGACCCTACATGGCTGCAGAAGTGCACGTTGGTGAAGATCCATGCGCATTGGCGCACGGATGCAAGCCGGAACACACATGTGCACTGGTGCATAGTTGCACACGCATTTGCTCAGTTTGGCGCCAGGCGGCCTTTATAAGGATGCTCATCACTTCCTCAAGTTGCTGGTTGATCTCTCGCTCCCCAGTACCATTGTCTGTGTTCCTTGCTTTAGTGATATCCTCTTACTGACCGTCTGACTGACTGTCTTCTCTGCCTGACTCCTGACTTGGCTAACGAATATTCTCTCCCGCTCTCTTGTGTATGACTCCAGCTACTCTACTGACTACGTCTGCTCCACTCTCCACCTAGCACTTGACCTTGGCTTTGAACTGACTACTCTGTGGTCCTCTGTTTCCCTGAAGGCTTGCATACCTCTCACAGGCACCACCTATCTGCAGACTCCATTCCAGTACATCAGCTGTGCTCTTGGGTGTACCTCTGACCAGCACTTCTACAGGCGACCCGTGCTACTTTGGGCCCGACTCCTGCTGTCCCATATCCAGGGGAGTCTGGAACTTAGCCGCAAGGGAAGCCCTCTCTTCATTGGCCTCCATCACCAGGTATGCGATAATTGCGCTGGGGACTCAAGTGGTTAAGAAAGCTGAACTCATGAGACATGATGCAAGACTAACTAAAAAATCGATTTTGGGTTTACATTTACTTTAGGAGAATTTTTTTTCAAATATGTAGCTAGAATCCTCAAGTGATTTTTAACCTTACAGGAGGAGGTTATAGGAAATATAGGAAATTGAAGCTTTACCATTCGACTGCAAAAAAGCCACATCCTTACATTGCCGCAACACTTTCAGGTGCTGAAAGCCAGAACAGTTACGTCACGCATGCTTCCTCTGTTAGATGGGATTCCACGATTCATACAGGTCAAGGTGAGAAAAACTGAACAACTGAATATTACTGAACTATGAATAAACAATTGGGAACTGTGGGGCTTCAGACCTAAAGTGATACACTAAGAGGAGAAACATGCGAGCCCACACAATGATGTGGGTGCTTCTAGCTCTGCAAGAGGTCCAACAATGGCTTCAACAGAGGTGGTATAAAAGTATTAACGCTGTCTTTACATTTCTGCCTTTTTAAAAAATGTTTTGGTCAATGGCAGTGTCTCCTCCAACACATCTACAGAAAAAAAAACTTCTCCCATTCCAGCCCCTGTGCCCATTCTATATTTTTTTAGTACGTAAATTGCCCACTGGATACCACTCTGGTCCACGTGATGTCACCAGCCCCAGGCACTGAACCTGAGACAGCAGGAAAGATGTGGGCACGTGCCCATTGGGTGCCAGAAGGACCCATCACTGGATACTCACATGGTACAGTGATGTCAAACAAGGGAGGACACCTGACCACTTGGACGGACCATTGGGTGCCAGAAGGTCACGTGATACACGACCCACTGCTCTGTAATTTACAGCAAGAAAGATATGGGCACTGCCCATTGGTTCACACAAGGAGGACCATCACTTGGATACTCACATGGGGTACAGTGATAAAAAAAAAACTTCTTCCCATTCCTGACCACTTGGCTGGACCATATTTTTTTTAGGTAAATTGCCAGAAGGACCTGGTCACTGGATAGTCTTATGGTCACTGTAATGTCACAGCAAGGGAGGACACACTGACCACTTGGGCCCATTGAATGCCAGAAGGACCCATCACTGGATACTCATATGGTCCAGTGATATCACACAAGGGAGGACACCTGACCACTTGGCTGGACCATTGGGTGCCAGAAGGATAAAAAAAAAAACTTCTCCCATTCCAGCCCCTGTGCCCATTCTATATTTTTTTATTACCTAAATTGCCCATATACCAAAACTCTGGTCACGTGATACACCGCCCCATCTTCACTGTAATTTGAGAGCAGCAAGAAAGATGTGGGCACTGCCCATTGGGTGCCAGAAGGACCCATCACTGGATACTCATATGGTCCAGTGATGTCCACAAGGGAGAACACCTGACCACTTGGCCACCATTCGGGTGCCAGAAGGACCCATCACTGGATACTCATATGGTCCAGTGATGTCACACAAGGGAGTACACCTGACCACTTGGCTGGACCATTGTGTGCCAGAAGGACCCATCACTGGATACTCATATGGTCCAGTGATGTCACACAAGGGAGGACACCTGACCACTTGGCTGGACCATTGGGTGCCAGAAGGATAAAAAAAAACTTCTCCCATTCCAGCCCCTGTGCCCATTCTATATTTTTTTTAGTACGTAAATTGCCCAGATACCTAAAACTCTGGTCACGTGATACACCAGCCCCATCTTCACTGTAATTTGAGAGCAGCAAGAAAGATGTGGGCACTGCCCATCAGGTGCCAGAAGAACCCATCACTGGATACTCATATGGTCCAGTGATGTCACACAAGGGAGGACACCTGACCACTTGGCTCGGACCATTGGGTGCCAGAAGGATAAAAAAAAATCTTCTCCCATTACTCATATGTGCCCAGTGATGTACAAATTGCCCAGGACACCTAAACCACTGGTCACGTGATGCCACCAGCCCCATCTTCACTGTAATTTGAGATGGTCCAGCAAGAAAGATGTGAGGCACTGCCCATCAGGTGCCAGAAGGACCCATCACTGGATACTCATATGGTCCAGTGATGTCACACAAGGGAGGACACCTGACCACTTGGCCGGACCATTGAATGCCAGAAGGACCCATCACTGGATACTCTCATATGGTCCAGTGATGTCACACAAGGGAGGACACCTGACCACTTGGCCGGACCATTGGGTGCCAAAAGGAAAAAAAAAAAAACGTCTCCCATTCCAGCCCTGTGCCCATTCTATATTTTTTTTAGTACTTAAATTGCCCAGATACCTAAAACTCTGGTCATGTGATACACCGGCCCCATCTGCTCTGTAATTTAAGAGCAGCAAGAAAGATGTGGGCACTGCCCATTGTGTGCCAGAAGGACCCATCACTGGATACTCATATGGTCCAGTGATGTCACACAAGGGAGGACACCTGACCACTTGGCCGGACCATTGGGTGCCAGAAGGACCCATCACTGGATACTCATATGGTCCAGTGATGTCACACAAGGGAGGACACCTGACCACTTGGCTGGACCATTGGGTGCCAGAAGGACCCATCACTGGATACTCTTATGGTCCAGTGATGTCACACAAGGGAGGACACCTGACCACTTGGCCGGACCATTGGGTGCCAGAAGGGAAAAAAAAAAACTTCTCCCATTCCAGCCCCTGTGCCCATTCTATATTTTTTTTAGTGCGCAAATTGCCCAGATACCTAAAACTCTGGTCACGTGATATACCGGCCCCATCTTCACTGTAATTTGAAAGCAGCAAGAAAGATGTGGGCACTGTCCATCAGGTGCCAGAAGGACCCATCACTGGATACTCATATGGTCCAGTGATGTCACACAAGGGAGGACACCTGACCACTTGGCCGTACCATTGGGTGCCAGAAGGACCAATCACTGGATACTCATATGGTCCAATGATGTCGCACAAGGGAGGGCACCTGACCACTTGGTCGGACCATTGGGTGCCAGAAGGACCCATCACTGGATACTCATATGGTCCAGTGATGTCACACAAGGGAGGACACCTGAGCACTTGGTTGGACCATTGGGTGCCAGAAGGATAAAAAAAAAAAACTTCTCCCATTCCAGCCCCTGTGCCCATTCTATATTTTTTTTAGTACCTAAATTGCCCAGATACCTAAAACTCTGGTCATGGATATACCGGACCATCTGCTCTGTAATTTGAGAGCAGCAAGACAGTAGTGGCCAGGCAGCAAGACAGTTGTGGGCACCATTGGGTGCCAGAAGAGCCCATCACTGGATACTCATGTGGTCCAGTGATGTCACACAAGGGAGGACACCTGACCACTTGGCCGGACCATTGGGTGCCAGAAGGACCAATCACTGGATACTCATATGGTCCAGTGATGTCGCACAAGGGAGGGCACCTGACCACTTGGTCGGACCATTGGGTGCCAGAAGGATAAAATCACTGATACTCATATGGTCCAGTGAAGTCCCACAAGGGAGGACACCTATTTTTGGCTTAGTACCTAAATTGCCCAGGATACCTAAAACTCTGGTCACATGATCCACCCTGTGCCCATGCTCTGTATTTTTTTGAGAGCTAAATTGCCAGATACCTGTGGGCACTGGTCCATTGATATGCCAGAAGGCCCCATCACTGGATACTCATATGGTCCATTTGAGAGCACAAGGGAGGACACCTGACCACTTGGCACTGGACCATTGGGTGCCAGAAGGACCCATCACTGGATACTCATATGGTCCAGTGATGTCCCACAAGGGAGGACACCTGACCACTTGGCCGGACCATTGTGTGCCAGAAGGACCCGTCACTGGATACTCATGTGGTCCAGTGATGTCACGCAAGGGAGGACACCTGACCACTTGGCCGGACCATTGGGTGCCAGAAGGACCCATTATTGGATACTCATATGGTCCAGTGATGTCACACAAGGGAGGACACCTGACCACTTGGCCGGACCATTGGGTGCCAGAACTAAAAAAAAAACTTCTCCCATTCCAGCCCCTGTGCCCATTCTATATTTTTTTTTAGTACTTTAATTGCCCAGATACCTAAAACTCTGGTCATGTGATACACCGGCCCCATCTGCTCTGTAATTTGAGAGCAGCAAGAAAGATGTGGGCACTGCCCATTGTGTGCCAGAAGGACCCATCACTGGATACTCATATGGTCCAGTGATGTCACACAAGGGAGGACACCTGACCACTTGGCCGGACCATTGGGTGCCAGAAGGACCCATTATTGGATACTCATATGGTCCAGTGATGTCACACAAGGGAGGACACCTGACCACTTGGCCGGACCATTGGGTGCCAGAAGGACCCTTTTTTTGGATACTCATATGGTCCAGTGATGTCACACAAGGGAGGACACCTGACCACTTGGCCGGACCATTGGGTGCCAGAAGGACCCATCACTGGATAGTCATATGGTCCAGTGATGTCACACAAAAGAGGACACCTGACCACTTGGCCGGACCATTGGGTGCCAGAAGGACCCATCACTGGATAGTCATATGGTCCAGTGATGTCACACAAAGGAGGACACCTGACCACTTGGCCGGACCATTGGGTGCCAGAAGGACCCATTATTGGATACTCATATGGTCCAGTGATGTCACACAAGGGAGGACACCTGACCACTTGACCGGACCATTGGGCGCCAGAAGGACCCATCACTGGATACTCATATGGTCCAGTGATGTCACACAAAGGAGGACACCTGACCACTTGGCCAGACCATTGTAAAGGACAGAGGGCAGCTTCAGACCTCTCTGGTTTCCTCCAGATGAGTCCTGGAGACCAAGTGACAGTTGAGGTACGTTTTGAAGGGTTTTTATTTCAATAATAATTAAAAAATGGATTAGGTAGCCATGGAGGCACACTTTTTTGGGCTGAAGTTGGGCGTACAAATTTGTAATAAGACTTTATAAAACCCTCATCATCTATAGTGCACAAGATATCTGTTTAGCATCACTCTTTGTGGTTTACCTCAGATTAAACAATGCTATAACACATTTTAGAGAAAAAAAACAAGCTTGCTTAAAAATAGGAAGTAGACTGTAGTGCTGCAGAAACCCACAGGGCCATATGGTATGTCATTAAAGTGTTACTAAACCCACAACAGTACAATCAGTCTGTAGATGCAGTAAAGCATGCTTGCTATACTCACTGTGGGACCTAAGGGGTTAATGCTCTGCATTGTGTCTTCTCCGATCCTCCCCTTCTACTGTCTCCAATCCATCCGCTTATAGGACAGAGTCTTGGGTGCAAGCTGCACATGCTCAGTTTGGTGTGTATTGCTGTATGTGAGTGTATGTGATCAGCACAGGAGCAATCAGCACTGTCCAGACAGGGGGTCGGGGTCCTGCAGCCTCATAGGACAATCAGGAGAGAATGAAAACTCCTACAAGCTTTAACCAGTGCTCTGCTGGACAATGATAGAAGTCACAAAACTGCTATATACTGCTGATGAGAAAAGGTATTTAGCAGTTTATATTTACTAAAATAATTGCATTTCCATGTTGTGTGCACTGTGGGAGACTAGATATAGTGAATGCAGGGTCCGGAGACCGGATATAGTGAATGCAGGGTCCAGGGAGACCAGATATAGAGAATGCAGGGTCCGGGGAGAGCGGATATAGTGAATGCAGGGTCCGGGGAGACCGGATATAGTGAATGCGGGGTCCGGGAGACCGGATATAGTGAATGCAGGGTCCGGGGACACCAGATATAGTGAATGCAGGGTCCGGGGAGACCAGATATAGTGAATGCAGGGTCTGTGGAGACCGGATATAGTGAATGCAGGGTCTGGGGAGACTGGCTATAGTGAATGCAGGGTCTGGGGAGAGCGGATATAGTGAATGCAGGGTCTGGGGAGAGCGGATATAGTGAATGCAGGGTCCGGAGAGAGCGGATGTAGTGAATGAAGGGTCCGGGGAGACCGGATATAGTGAATGCG
Source organism: Staurois parvus (assembly GCA_951230385.1). Lineage (NCBI taxonomy): Eukaryota > Metazoa > Chordata > Amphibia > Anura > Ranidae > Staurois > Staurois parvus. The sequence goes on from CATNWA010016763.1 coordinate 185,191, forward strand.
GGGTCCGGGGAGAGCGGATATAGTGAATGCGGGGTCCGGAGAGAGCGGATATAGTGAATGCCGGGTCCAGGGAGACCGGATATAGTGAATGCGGGGTCCGGGGAGAGCTGATATAGTGAATGCAGAGTCCAGGGAGAGCGGATATAGTGAATGCGGGGTCCGGGGAGAGCTGATATAGTGAATGCGGGGTCCGGGGAGAGCGGATATAGTGAATGCAGGGTCCGGGGAGAGCGGATATAGTGAATGCAGGGTCCGGGGAGACCGGATATAGTGAATGCAGGGTCCGGGGAGACCAGATATAGTCAATGCAGGGTCTGGGGAGACCAGATATAGTGAATGCAGGGTCCGGGGAGAGCAGATATAGTGAATGCAGGGTCCGGGGAGAGCTGATATAGTGAATGCAGGGTTCGGGGAGAGTGGATATTGTGAATGCAGGGTCGGGGAGAGCTGATATAGTGAATGCAGGGTCCGGGGAGACCAGATATAGTGAATGCGGGGTCCGGGGAGAGCGGATATAGTGAATGCAGGGTCCGGGGAGAGCGGATATAGTGAATGCAGGGAGACCAGATATAGTGAATGCAGGGTCCGGGGAGACCAGATATAGTGAATGCAGGGTCCGGGGAGACCGGATATAGTGAATGCAGGGTCCGGGGAGAGCGGATATAGTGAATGCAGGGTCCGGGGAGAGCGGATATAGTGAGTGCAGGGTCCGGGGAGACCAGATATAGTGAATGCAGGGTCCGGGGAGACCAGATATAGTGAATGCAGGGTCCGGGGAGAGCGGATATAGTGAATGCAGGGTCCGGGGAGAGCGGATATAGTGAATGCAGGGTCCGAGGAGACCGGACATAGTGAATGCAGGGTCCAGGGAGACCGGATATGATGAATGCGGGGTCCGGGGAGACCGGATATAGTGAATGCAGGGTCCGGGGAGACCGGATATAGTGAATGCAGGGTCCGGGGAGACCGGATATAGTGAATGCAGGGTCCGGGGAGACCAGATACAGTGAATGCGGGGTCCGGGGAGAGCGGATATAGTGAATGCGGGGTCCGGGGAGAGCGGATATAGTGAATGCAGGGTCCGGGGAGAGCGGATATAGTGAATGCGGGGTCGGGGAGAGCGGATATAGTGAATGCAGGGTCTGGGGAGAGCAGATATAGTGAATGAAGGATCCTGGGTTTGGGAACACTTTAATTTGCATATTCATTAGAAAAATTTCCTGGCAACCTTCTAGCACTTGAAACGATTCAGTAGGGCAATAAAATAAAGGGGAAAAGATTATTATATTATATTTATTGTTATAGCTGCAAAGGGCGGGGCCAACTCAATATTGAACCCTACGGACTAAGACTGGGAGGCCATTAAAGTCCATGTGAGTGGAAAGGCCGGCGGCCCAATACTTTTGGCAATATAGTGTATGTCTGTATGTCTGGCTGTTGGGCAACTGCAGAAAAAAATACAGAGGGACCTATGGAACTGCTGGCTCCCATAGGGAGTGCATTCACTCCCATAGGGGTCCCGCTACAGATGTAATAAAAAAAAAATACTGAAATTGGACTTTAATGTTTTCTTTTTTAATTTTCAGGATTTCCCCAGATGCAGACCCAAAAGGATTACACAGCAGAGAACACCATACGAATGGTGATATCTGGCTGTGTGTTATTGATCGCTTGCTGTGTGCTTTGCTATCACATGAAGACCGAAGTGATGAGTCCTTCTACCAAGACGCAAAGAAAATGGCGATGTGCTAAAGTCCTCTAGATCACAGAATTAAAAGTTGACCTCTCTTAACCACTTGGTATCCGAAAGATTTACCCCTCTTCATGACCAGGCCATTTTTTTGCAATACGGCACTACATTACTGGAAGTGACTATTGAGCGGTCATGCAACACTGTACATGAATAAAATTGATGTCATTTTTTTCCCATAAATAGAGTTTTCTTCTGCTGGTATTTGATCACCTCTGAATTTTTAATAAACATAAAAAGACTGACAATTTGAAAAAAATATATATTTTTGTATTTTTGTTATAAAACATATCCAATAAAAAAATAAAAAAATTTAAATTTCTTCATAAAGTTAGGCCAAAATTCATTCTGCTACGTGTCTTTGGTAAACAAAATGTATATTTTATTTGGTTTGCATGAAAGTTATAGCGTCTACAAATGGCGGAATATATACTGCAATTTTTATTTTTTATTTTTATTTTTTTTTTTACACTAGTAATGGCGGTGGTCAGCGACTTATAGCGGGACTTCAGCACGCAATCTGACACTGGGTGGGAACTGACTAACTGCCACTGACATCCCCAGTGACACTAATACAGTGATCAGTGCTAATAAATAACACTGACACTGTACTAATGACACTGGGCAGGAAGGGGTTAACATCTGGGGGCTGTCAAAGTGTTAAAAAAAAAATGGCCATCAAAAGGTTAATATGTATGTAACTATGGTGTGGGTGCAAATGTGGTTCTTTCTTCTCTCCCTAGAATGAAAAGGTTCCAGGGAGAGAAGATCCAGCTAGGTCCTGTGCCTGTTTTTATAAATACAGGCACAGCTCTGCTTCTCCATTTGTTGCAGGAGAAATCGCCGCACAGCCTCGCCCTGATGCGTTTCGTCATATCCGACTTATGAGTAAGTCGGATATGACGAAACGCATCAGGGCGAGCCTGTGCGGCGACCGGTAGTGCCGCGTCCGGAAACCGGAAGTGGCGCGACCGGAAACGGGAACATCAGAGACGGAGTATCCGGCAGCGGCACGAGCACTTGCTCGGTTTACACTAATGTGCACACTTAGTGTAGCATCTTTGGGTGTTTTATTTTCATTTATCCTGTAGGTGGCAGTCTATTTGTGACAATAAAGTATTGTGTTTCGTACTGCACCATTGGGGCTTTGCTCGTTTCTCTTACATGGTCATTTGGTCTGAGTGTGGAGTATTTAGAGGAGGGGGAGACTCCTCTGTTACCCTAAGTGCCGCCACATTGGATTCCCAATATATATATTTATTTATTTAAATATATTTTGAAATATAGTGAATACGGCCAAAATTGTAGCATTTCAAATATATGTCTATCTATTTGGGAAGAATATTTTTTAAATATATTTCAAATATATTTTTCTTCCATGTGGGTTATAACCTAGTTTAGCCCCTTCCCACTCTTTCTCGGCATCCCTTTAACTAGTTATTATGTCTGGGGTGGGTAGGAAGGACTTCCTGATCATGTGAACATCACCGGAACATCGCCAGGATACGTTCCTTCCTTACCCCAGACACCACTAAACTACTAGTACACTCCCTGATTATCTCACGCCTGGACTACTGCAACTCCCTCCTCACCGGCCTACCCCAGTGCAGGCTCTCCCCGCTTCAGACCATCCTGAACTCAGCGGCCAGACTCATCCACCTCACCAGCCGCTCCACCTCTGCCACCCCCCTCTGCCTCTCCCTCCACTGGCTCCCCATTGCCCAACGCATTAAATTCAAATTGCTCACCCTGACCTATAAGGCCATTCACAACACTGCCCCTAACTACCTCACCGATCTGATCCCCAGGTACCACCCTACCCGTACCCTTCACTCTTCACAGGACCTTCTTCTATCTTGCTCCCTGGTCTCCTCCTCCCACGCACGACTGCAAGACTTCTCCAGGTCCTCCCCCATCCTCTGGAACTCACTACCCCAATCCATCAGACTGTCACCGTCCCTCCTCACCTTCAGGCGCTCCCTGAAAACCCACCTCTTCAGGGAAGCCTACCCCACCCTCACCTAACAGCCGCTGCCCTTCCCTCCTCCTACCACTCCATCCCCCACAGCCGTTCCTCCTGTGCCTCTACCCCCTCCCTCCTAGATTGTAAGCTCGAAAGAGTAGGGCCCTCTAACCCCTTGTGTACTGTTCGATGTTACTGTTCTGTTTCATGTATTGTCCCCCCCTATTGTACAGCGCTGAGCAAACCCTTTGGCGCTATATAAACTCGATAAATAAATAAATAAATGTGATCACTGTGATTGGCTGTCTGAGTGGTCACATGATAGGAAGCCGGTCCCCATCAGCTCCCGATTATTACTAGAAACCAGGAACTGTCCTTGACTCTATAAGCGTCCTCTTAGCACAGAGACCTCAACCATCCATGGACGCATATGTGCAGCCCGTGGGCATTAAAGCCCACCATCTTTGTTGCAGAACATATGCATTATATGGGTGGCAAGAGGTTAATAACCAAACTGGTGCAACCCCTTACCCAACAGGTGCTTTGGGCCCCTTCATGTACTGGGCATGTACTGGGCAAGGAGTAGATGTACTTGCATCGACTTTTGCATTGCATATACAGTAGACAAGCTCAAATACACCAAGAAATGAGACCTCAATAGACACTGCTTTGAACCCACACAAAAAAGACCTGGGGTGTGGCTCCTGTCAGTCCAAGTCTTGTGGGGAGTGCAGGATAGGAAGGAGCTCCTCTCAGCTCAACGTATGTTAATGGAGAAAAAAAGGATCTTTCCAGATGCTGCACATCCAACAAAACCCATAGGTAGCGATGGTAAGAGCAGCCTCAGCCCAGACTCCATCTAGGCCATCTCCAATGCATTTCATCCCACCCACGGGGCTTAGTCATAGAGACTGAGCTGTCCCTATGGTCAGGACGAAACGCGTCGGGGGGGTGACCTGGATGGAGTCTGGCCTGAGGCTGACCTCTGGGTTTTGCTGGATGGGTGGCACCTGGAATGATCCTATTTCCTGTTTATACAACTTTATATAGTTTTTGCCCAAACTATAATGAAAATATCGACATTAAACCATTAAATATCCACGACCCGTAACACACAGGGATTTTTATAAAATAAATAATCTTTATTAAAATCGAAATTATACCATATTAAAAATACAGAATACAAACAAGTAAAAAAGTGCATTATTTTCTTTCAATATTCACACCGCATAGCCATGATGCCCCCTTACCTAAATCGCAGGGTGCTTCCAGGATGCAGCATTTTATTGTCTTTCATGTTTACAATGGCTGGGTGTGGTCCTGCCCATACCACCATGCCATCCAGGCCAGGAGTTCTTCACAAACATGTACTACAAGTCCCATCCGCCACCACTGTTTAGTGGCACTTCCTCCAGTCAGGTCCAAATGTCCATACAAACCTGAGCCTGGGGGAAGAGTTATCGCTGATCATGGTTGCAATGATCTGAATCCTACTTGGCAACAGTTAGGCTTCAATTTGTATAAAAAAAATCAAAGTTCAGGATCTGCGGTTGAGTTAATTGTTTGAATAGATCAATATTTTTCTGTAGGCTTAGGACTGAGGACACCTTAAGTTCATCAGGTTTCCCCGAGGACATTCTCTATTGGTGGCCACCACTAAGGCCAGTTCAGATACCAGTCCTAGGGTGGTCTCCTGTGCCACATCATAGTCATCTGTAGGATCTGGAGCTTCTGGTTACTGGCATGCTGCAGGAACGATGCTTGTTGATCTTGTTGAGCGATCTTCATGGTTGACTTAGGATCGACCCCCCCCAGATAACATATTGCTTGTGGCTCATTTTATGTTGGAGGTTTCTCCAAGGTCGAAAAAGACGAGTTAGGGGTATCATCATAAATAATATAATAATAATAATAATAATAATAATTCTTACATCGATCTTTTTCGAAGGTCCCATTTTAAGTATCATTGTGGATGCTTGGGCCTCCTTTCATTTTATGATGCTAAGTAATTCACTCTAGCATCAATAGACCCTCAAAAATTATGGACAGTCTTGAGGCACCCTCTAAAATTATGGACAGTCTTGAGGCACCCTCTAAAATTATGGACAGTCTTGAGGCACCCTCTAAAATTATGGACAGTATCGAGGCACCCTGTAAAATTATGGACAGTCTTGAGGCACCCTGCAAAATTATGGACAGTCTCGAGGCACCCTCTACAATTATGGACAGTCTGAGGCACCCTCTAAAATTATGGACAGTCTCGAGGCACCCTCTAAAATTATGGACAGTCTCGAGGCACCCTCTAAAATTATGGATAGTCTTGAGGCACCCTCTAAAATTATGGATAGTCTTGAGGCACCCTTTAAAATTATGTACAGTCTTGAGGCACCCTTTACAATTATGGACAGTCTCGAGGCACCCTCTAAAATTAGGGATAGTCTTGAGGCACCCTCTAAAATTATGGAGAGTCTTGAGGCACCCTTTAAAATTATGGACAGTCTCGAGGCACCCTCTACAATTATGGACAGTCTTGAGGCACCCCTCTACAATTATGGACAGTCTTGAGGCACCCTCTAAAATTATGGACAGTCTTGAGGCACCCTCTAAAATTATGGATAGTCTTGAGGCACCCTTTAAAATTATGGACAGTCTTGAGGCACCCTCTAAAATTATGGACAGTCTTGAGGCACCCTTTACAATTATGGACAGTCTTGAGGCACCCTTTAAAATTATGGACAGTCTCGAGGCACCCTCTACAATTATGGACAGTCTTGAGGCACCCTCTAAAATTATGGACAGTCTTGAGGCACCCTCTAAAATTATGGAGAGTCTTGAGGCTCCCTCTAAAATTATGGATACTCTTGAGGCACCCTTTAAAATTATAGACAGTCCCCAGGCACCCTTTAAAATTATAGACAGTCTTGAGGCACCTTCTAAAATTATGGACAGTCTTGAGGCACCCTTTAAAATTATGGACAGTCCCGAGGCACCCTCTAAAATTATGGATACTCTTGAGGCACCCTCTAAAATTATGGACAGTCTTGAGGCACCCTCTATTGTTGTCATAATTGGCTGTCAGGATGCTGGCGGCTGGAGGGTTGTAATGGTGCATAATGAAACCCGGTAGCTTTGTGTAACTAAAAGGCCGGCTTGTTCCACCCGATGGCTTGTATACACAAGGCACCCCTGAAGAAACCTCAAGGCACCCCAAGGTGCCTGGGCACCCTGGTTGAGAGAGGCTGCTCTAACGACACACAGTTGTTTAGAAAAATATAGGAATAGCAAGAAACTATGGGCAAGAGGTCTCCTACTGCGTGAGCTTTCCATCTAGAGAGTGATAAGAGCTTGATTATGAAAGTTGAGGGACAGATGAGAACAAGAGATATTTGAAAACCACCAAGGATATACACGACGGGGGAAGATCTGACTGCAGAAAGCTTTGTAGGTAGGAGTTAGAAGGTTGAACTCAACTTTGGGAACCAGGGGCGGACTGACAACTCATGGGGCCCTCGGGCAATAGGGGATCTGTGTCCTCACCCACACAAATCACACCCAAAAAAGCCTATGAAAGGTACCAGGGGCATCTTAAGGGGCAGTGCCCGAGTGCCCAAATGGTCAGTCCACCCCTATCAGGAACTAGCATTTAGAGATAGTATTGAAGAGGAAAAGAAAGAGGCAGATGAGTCCAACTGGGATTGATGTTGTCCCAGTCTGGTGGACTTTGATCATCCAGCAGAGATATGAATAATTGTGTGCTGCAGCATGCATAGGGAAGATACTGAAGCAAAATATGTTTTTAAGATGGAGTCATCGAGAGGAGAGAAAGTCTAGGTGAGACCAGGTATCATCCCCTACCTGAAGGGGTACCCTTTTTTGTCTGGATCATCACCAGAAACCTGCCCGGCATGGGAGACCCTACAGATAGCATTTCTATTGCCGGTAAAGCCCTCTGGATCCTTTGACCGCGCAAGCCCCCCACTGCGTCAAAGTAAGGGTACGTCGGGAGGTTATCACAGTTCAGGTAGGGGAAGATGTAGGAAAAAAGTCACACAGAAGGCAACATTGGTAACTGGCTCTGATGGACTAAATCAGATTTGTGGGGGCTCTTCCTGGTATTAGTGTGTTCTTTTAAGTACGGCATGGTTTCCACATCCTCCTGAAACAGAAGAATAGAACATTATTAATATCATTTATTTACTTATCAAAAATTATTGTGGTTATCATAAAAAAAAATGCTCAGAACCCATATGGAAGAAAAATAGATTTGAAATATATTTAAAAAATATTCTTCCCAAATATATTGACATATATTTTAAATACTACAATTTTGGCCATATTCAATATATTTCAATAAATATATATATACATACACACACTGTATGCTGAAATGCATTTTTTTATATATTACAAAATATATGAAAAATATTTTTAAAAATATATATACTTTCAAAAATATATTTCAATAAATATGTATATATGTATATATATATATATATACACACACACACACACACATATATATCTAGATATAGATATATATATATATATTGCATGTTGAAATGCGTTTTTATTACAACATATATGAAAAGTATTTTTAAAAATATATTTCAATAAATAAATAAATAAAAAATAAATAATAGTAAAGTAAATATACATACTGCATGTTGAAATGGATTGCATTTACAAACATGTGCAAAAATATACTGTATGTTAAAATGACTTTTTCATATGTTAAATAAAAAAATCTGAAGAATATATTTAAAAAATCTATATTTTTAAAAATATTTTTCAGATATTTTGTAATATATAAAAAACGCATTTCAACATGCAGTATATATGCTCTGCAATATTCACCCAGCCCTGTCACCCTTGTTAGCTGTTTCCTAACCAGAGCACCATGGAATTCTACAGTTCCTCCAGAGGTTGCTAGGGGTTCCTCATGAGACTTGTAGTACTTCAACAGCTGGAGGGCCATAGTTTGGACACCCCCTGATCATAAGCTGACCTTGGTATGTCTAGATCAGCAATTCCTAACCAGATCACCATGGAATTCTAGAGTTCCTCCAGAGGTTGCTCAGGGGTTCCTTGAGCCGTGGCTGATTGACATCCCACTTGATGACGTCTACTTAAATCTGGGGCCAGAGCCATTTGGCAGAGCCAGCGGGATAACACCATTGACCTTGTTAGCTGTTTTCTAACCAGAGCACCATGGAATTCTAGAGTTCCTCCAGAGGTTGCTAGGGGTTCCTCATGAGACTTGTAGTACTTCAACATCTGGAGGGCCATAGTTTGGACACCCCTGATCATAAGCTGACCTTGGTATGTCTAGATCAGCCATTCCTAACCAGAGCACCATGGAATTCTAGAGTTTCTCCAGAGCTTGCTGCAGGTTCTTCATGGGTCTTGTAGTACTTCAACAGCTGGAGGGCCATCATTTGGACACCCCTGATCATAAGCTGACCTTGGTATGTCTAGATCAGCCATTTCTAATCAGAGCACCGTGGAATTCTAGAGTTTCTCCAGAGGTTGCTAGGGGTTCCTCATGGGACTTGTAGTACTTCAACAGCTGGAGGGCCATACTTTGGACACCCCTAGCTTATGATGAAAACATGTAAAATCATAGTTCTTCCTTTAGTAAAAACTGCATGTCAAAGCCATCAGGAGAACTTAGGAATGGCTGATCTAGACATACCAAGGTCAGCTTATGATCAGGGGTGTCCAAACTATGGCCCTCCAGGTGTTGAGGAACTGCAAGTCCCATGATTCAGCTTATGATCAGGGGTGTCTTGCCTGTGGATGTCAGAGTCTTGAAAGGCCTCATGGGACTTGCAGTTCCTCAACACCTGGAGGGCCATAGTTTGGACACCCCTGATCATAAGCTGACCTCAGTATGTCTAGATCAGCCATTCCTAACCAGAGCACCATGGAATTCTAGAGTTCCTCCAGAGGTTGCTCAGGGGTTCCTTGAGCCGTGGCTGATTGACCTCCCACTTGATGACGTCTACATAAATCTGGGGCCAGAGCCACTTGGCAGAGCCAGCGGGATAACACCCTTTGTTAGCTGTTTGGGAATGGCACTCTGACCACCACTGAAGGACGTTTTCTCACTGGCCACCAATTTATGGATTTTAGCAGGGGTTCCCCAAGACCTGAAAATTATTTAATGGGTTCCTCTGTGGGTAAAAAAATTTGAGAAAGGCTACTCTATATTTTTTATTATGGTTCAGATAGGTCAAAGGTAGATACTGAAAATCAACTAAGAAATAATTCTGCAATAGATTGATAATTCTTACCTTGCGTCTTTTATATACATAAATTACACAAGCGATGAGTACAAGAAGTAATTCAATAAATATACATAAACCGATGACAATGAAAAGGACGTTCGTTTTAGCAGACTCAGTTGATGTTCTCTTCTCAGCATGAGCTTCAAAATTTTGATCTGTTACATAAACACATCCTCAAATTAATATTTTTGACAAATCACATTTTAGACATTTACAATAAATCTCTAAAAAAAATTAGTTTATTTATTAAAGGAGGTATGGATATTTTTTTAATTTTTATACTGGACCAGCTTGGACCATACCTGTGGGATCCTCCTGAAAGCTGGAGAGCACTGTAGTAGGCCTCCCTACTCCAAGGATCTCCACCAGCTTCCATGTCCTGCGCCTAGAGGTTGTCTTTTGGCATTGTGAATACAGGAGGTTGACTCGCTTTGTATTGAGAAAGCTTTGTATTTTCTCAATGAATGCAAAGTGTTCTCTAATTGGACGAGGTGGAAGGGGGAGGGGTGTGATGATGTCCCGCTCTTCACCTCTTCCAATCAAAGAATGCTTTGCATTCATTGAGAAAATGCAAAGCCCATGGGCATATTAAACATCGTCAACTGTCAGTTCTTTGGTCTTGCATAGCTTGCATAAAAAAATCATAAATTTCGGGCTGTGTTCGTTTTTTGCCTATTTTCTTAATTACTTAACAAAAACATTTTAAATATTTTTTTAAAATTAATTTTGAATCAACATGATTTTTTGGCAATTGCCAAGGGTGGGGATGGAGAACCTTTTTTTTTTAAATAATAAACCTCTTATTATCAAGTTTTTTTTTAATAATCATTTTGTTTTTTGTTTATATCTTTTATTCATTTTAATTGCAGTGCAAAATAAAATCACATTAACATTAACCAATTCCAATCTATTCATAATACCTAATTCCCCCCCCCCCCCCCCCCCCCCCCCCACCCTCCATTCATTTTCATTCATATTAATTTTGAACCAATGTTTTTTGGCATTTGCTAAGGATAGAAATGGAGAGGTTTTTCAGAATAAACCACTAATAATCACCTTTTTAAAAAAAATTTTTTAAAATTAACTTTGAGTCAATGTTTTTTGGCATTTGCCAAGGGAGGCGAGGGAGAACTTTATTCGGAATAAACTACCATGCATCAACATTTTTAAATATTTTTCACAATTAATTTTGAATCAGTGTTTTTGGCATTTCCCAAGGGTGGAGATGGAGATCTTTTACAGAATATACCACTAAATATCACCTTTTTAAAAAATATTTTTAAAATTAATTTTGAATCAGTGTTATTTGGCATTTGTCAAGGGAGGAGAGGGAGAACTTTGCTTGGAATAAAATACCACTCATCAACATTTTTAATATTTTTAAAATTAATTTTGAATCAGTGTTTTTGGCATTTCCCTAGAGTGGAGACGGAGAGCGTTTTCAGAATAAAACCACTAAATATCAACTTTTTAAAATATTTTTTAAATGAATTTTGAACCATTATTTTTTATCATTGGCCAATGGTGGGAATGGAAAACTTTTTTTTCAAAATAAGCCATTATACATCAATATTTTTAACTTAATTTTGAATCAGTGTTTTTGGCATTTGCCAAGGATACAAATGGGGAGGTTTTTCAGAATAAACCACAAAACATCAACTTTTTTAAAAATATTTTTAAAATTTATTTTGAATCAATTTTTTTTACCATTGGCCAAGGGTGGAAATGTAAAACCACTAAACATTAAAATTTTTAATATTTTTTAAATTCGTTTTTTAATTTTTTTTTTTTCTGGCATTTGCCTTCTTAAGCATTGGTGTGATTGTTACATTTATATGATTATATTGTTGAAAGAAAGAATGGGAGTAAAGTATTACTATAGTAAAGGTTCTATGAATGGAGGAAGGGGCAGAAAGGGAGGCCATATGTGGTACTCTTCAGGAGTGCCTTTGGCAGGTCTAGCACTCCTGTTAACCACTGCAGGAACCAGAAGATTATGGCTGCAGGGGTAACGGGGAGGTGACCAGAGAACTTTGGATTTCAACTAGGACAGGTCAACTATAGTACAGCTTCTATGAATGGAGGACGGGGCAGGAAGGGAGGCCATATGTGGTACTCTTCAGGAGTGCCTTTGGCAGGTCCTGAGCTCCTATTAACCACTGCAGGAACCAGATTATGGCTGCATGGGTAATGGGGAGGTGATCAGAGAACTTTGGATTTCAACTAGGACAGGTCAGCTATAGTACAGCTTCTATGAATGGAGGATGGGGCAGGAAGGGAGGCCATATTCGGTACTCTTCAGGAGTGCCTTTGGCAGGTCTAGCACTCCTATTAAACACTGCAGGAACCAGAAGATTATGCTGCAGGGGTAATGGGAAGGTGACCAGAGAACTTTGGATTTCAACTGGGACAGGTCAACTATAGTACAGCTTCTATGAATGGAGGATGGGGCAGGAAGGGAGGCCATGTTCGGTACTCTTCAGGAGTGCCTTTGGCAGGTCTAGCACTCTTATTAACCACTGCAGGAACCAGAAGATTATGGCTGCAGGGGTAATGGGGAGGTGATCAGAGAACTTTGGATGTCAACTAGGACAGGTCAACTATAGTATAGTGACAGGTCTACTGCTCATATTAACCCTTGGGGTGTCAAGGAGAGGGGAGGGGTTCAGAGGACTTCTGATTTCAATCAGGTCAACCGACACCAGCACAAGGGACGCTTCTCATTGAATGTAAGTACTATCCCTTGTGCTGATAAAAGTTCCCTCAACATTTCCTAAGGTGGAACCACGAGTGGACATCACAATACATAGCTGGAAGACATCGATATTTATTGCTTTGTTTGCCAAATGGTTCGTAGTTTTGGTTTTTTAGGTTTCGGCTTCCTGGGTCAGCTCCCAGTTCATTGAACAGAGATGGCGATGGTGATCTATTGTCCAATGAGAAGGCATGGAAGTGACATCAGAGGCTGACCTGCTGGACCAATAAAAAGACTTAATCGGCAACGACATGGCACCCATCTATACTCTACAGACTTCCCAATGGAAAACTCACCAGAAATGTCGACCCGGTACTTTCGCTCCACTATTTTTTCCTTTATTTGAAAGTATGCAGGCTCGGTACACTCCATGATTTTTTTTCTTGGTGAGCTCATTGAAGATCAGGGAGCCATTTTCTGTGCTTGACAAACTTCCTTCGTACTTTTTCTCTAGAATGCGAATATTTCCATCTACGTTTGTTGCAGCCAAGTAAACCCATTTCTCCGTGAGCCAATCGATCTCTTCAATTTCACTCTGTTCCATTTTATCGTATTCCAATGGCAGGATGAAACTGACTCCGATTGTAGCGTATACAATTGTTGGGCCTTGAAGAGATGGTTGATAATACACGTTGGTCAATACCAGTAGACCACTTTAAGACCAGGACATTTCTGGTACTTTTGGTTTCACAATCAGTATTTTTTTTGCTAAAAATGTCTTAGAAACCCCAAAACATTATTTTTTTTTAAAGCAGAAGCCCTAGAGAATAAATTGGTGGATTTTGCAATTTTTTATGTCACTTGGTATTGTCGCAGCGATTTTTCAAACGCCTTCATGAGATGGTTCATAATACACGTTGGTCAATACCAGTAGACCACTTTAAGACCAGGACATTTCTGGCACTTTTGGCTTCACAATCAGTATTTTTTTTTTTTTGCTATAAAATGTGTTAGAACCCCAAAACATTAATTTTTTTTTAAAGCAGAGGCCCTAGAGAATAAATTGGTGGGTTTTGCAATTTTTTATGTCACGTGGTATTTGGCGCAGCGATTTTTCAAACGCCTTCATGAGATGGTTCATAATACACGTTGGTCAATACCAGTAGACCACTTTTAAAACCAGGACATTTCTGGTACTTTTTGGTTTCACAATCAGTATTTTTTTTTTTTTTTGCTAGAAAATGTCTTAGAACCACAAAACATACATTTTTTTTAAAGCAGAGGACCTAGAGAATAAATTGGTGGGTTTTGCAATTTTTTATGTCACACGGTAAAGCAAAAACATGTGTGGGACGATTGCTGTTTTTTTTTAATAATTAATTTATTTTACATTTTTTTTTTTTAAATTTTTACACTGTTGCTTTAATTTTTTAAAATCACTTTTACTGCTGTTGCAAAGAATGTAGACAGCAAAAGAGACGTGACAGGTACTCTTTATGGAGGGATCTTGGATCAATAAGACCCCAAATCCCTCCTCTGCACTCGAAAGCATTCAAAAACACAGAGATCTGTGTTTTCAAATGCTTTAAAGTTTTTAACAATAGCGCCATTGACATCATCGCGTTCACGTTACCGTAGCGGAGAGCCGATCGAATCAGATCTGATTCTGGCTTTGTTAGGCCCTCCGACCAGCAAGCAGACGCGACGGTCGGTCGCTTGGGTCTCCTTGTGGGACAGGAGATCCCGAGCAAGTGGCAGAAGGTCCCACATGGAAGAAAAATATATTTGAAATGCTACAATTTTGGTCGTATTCAATATATATAAAAAAAATATATATATATATATATATATATATATATATATATATATATATATAAAATGTTATATATATATATGTTTTTATCTATATATTTATATATATATATATTATATATATATATATATATATATATATTATCTATCTATATATATATATATATATGTATATATATATATATATTTTTTTTTTTTTATATATATATATATTTTAAATATATATATATATATATATATTTTTAATATATATATATATATATATATATTATTTATATCTCAAACGACTGATGTTCATGTGACCATTGAATTTGAGTGATCGGGCATGTTGGAAATTTTTTTTGAAAAAAAACAAATTTCGAATCAATGATGGGAGAATCGAGCGAGAAATATATATATCTGTAACCTGGAAAGAAAAGAAAATTCTTGGCCATGAAAATTCTTTTCTGAGAAATTGAAGGCTTGGTTGGTCGAATTTCAAAATCAATGGTGGCGCCATCACGTTACAAAACGCACAAAATATCCAGCTTTCTAAAGAAAATTTGTTCGGAGTTCGACCTGTGTATGGCCTGTATAAGTGGGACCCTAAGGAAGGACAAGCGCCTGTGTATCTGCTACTCCAATCAGAGGATTCTATCATGTTTGCTCATTATCTAACTACACATAAAAATAAAAAATAATAGAATAAAACACACCTGTGTCATGATGGATGAACTTATGACCTACGAAAGAAGAGAAAAATCGTTAAGAAATATTTCAGCAAACTTAATTCAGAATCACAGATTTTATTTTGATATTCATATCAGCTTTCTGTGCCCGTTATGAGGGGTTCCCACCATCCCTGTGCTGAGTTCCCATGTCTGTACACCCGCTGTGCCCGTTATGAGGTGTTCCCACCATGCCTGTGCTGAGTTCCCGGGTCTGTACACCCGCTGTGCCCGTTATGAGGGTTCCCACCATCCCTGTGCTGAGTTCCCCGGCTCTGTACACCCGCTGTGCCCGTTATGAGGACTCATGTGGCAAGCATTTCATTGGTTGTTAGGATAGGAACTCTGCACGCAGAAGTGCCCGGGGCAGCCGCCCCTCCTGCCCACCCTGAAAGTAACCTCTACTGATGCCATTTTCTTCCTCCGGAATCGCCCCGAGCTGGAGACATATTTGCTTTACCTGATAGGAAGACGTTCCTGTGACCAATGTAACTCCGAGGATCCATCAACAAGACCTTCAGAGAGTTATTGGTCCAGAAATGAAAAGAGTTTAATGGCTCACCTTGAAAAACGACATGGTAATGTATGGAAGAGTGACTTTTATTAGTCGTCGATATATCCACTGAATAATCGTCTCCGTCTTCCCAGCACTGCGCTCGTATAATCAGGGGTCCGCCATGACGCAGCTTAATTTCTCCATGTACATGTCCTGTACGATGTGTAGGGATCCGTTTCCAAACCCCGTGGCGATATGTTCGTTTCCTTTTTTTTCCAGATGTACTCTTCTTGATTCAGTAGGTGTTCAGGCAGCCATAGGGTGATCTCATCCTCCTTGTCCCCATATATGATTTTGCTATTGACACTTTCAGCGGTGACACCTAGACATCAACAGAAATGTGTTGTTATTGTTGGAGTGGTCAATGCAGGGGGCGATTGTTGGAGTGACCGCTGGAGGGGGGGCGATTGTTGGAGTGACCGCTGGAGGGGGGGGCGATTGTTGGAGTGACCGCTGGAGGGGGCGATTGTTGGAGTGACCACTGGAGAGGAGCGATTGTTGGAGTGACCACTGGAGAGGGGGCAATTGTTGGAGTGATCACTGGAGCGGAGTGATCACTGGAGTGGGGCGATTGTTGGAGTGATCACCGGAGAGTGGGGCGATTGTTGGAGTGATTACTGGATCGGGGCGATTGTTGGAGGGATCACCGGAGTGGGGCAATTGTTGGAGGGATTACTGGAAGGGACGATTGTTGGAGTTATCACTGGAGTGGGGCAATTGTTGAAGTGATCACTGGAAGGGACGATTGTTGGAGTGATCACTGGAGTGGGACAATTGTTGGAGTGATCACTGGAGTGGGACGATTGTTGGAGTGATCACTGGAGTGGGGTGCATGTTGGAGTGATCACTGAGGGGGTGATTGTTGGAGTGATTACTGAAGTGGGGCGATTGTTGAAGTGACCACTGGAGGTGTTGATTGTTGAATTGATCACTGGAGTGAGGCGATTGTTGGAGTGATCACTGGAGTGAGGCGATTGTTGGAGTGATCACTGGAGAAGGCGATTGTTGAAGTGATCACTGGAGTTGGGCGATTGTTGGAGTGATCACTGGAGGGGGGGCGATTGTTGGTTGGAGTGATCGCTGGAGGGGGTGATTGTTGGAATGACCACTGGAGGGGGAGATTGTTGGAGTGATCACTGGAGGGGGCGATTGTTGGAGTGATCACTGGAGGGGGCGATTGTTGGAGTGATCACTGGAGGGGGCGATTGTTGGAGTGATCACTGGAGGGGGCGATTGTTGGAGTGATCACTGGAGTGGGGCGATTGTTGGCGTGATCACTGGAGGGGGCGATTGTTGGAGTGACCACTGGAGTGGGGCGATTGTTGGAGTGATCACTGGAGGGGGGGTTGTTGGAGTGATCACTGGAGGGGTGATTGTTGGAGTGACCACTGGAGTGAATGGAGAGGTGTGGTGGAAGGCATTAGTTGAGTTGCCAGATTGGCTGGGAGGGTGTGGATGCCGAGGGCCCGAATCAGTCGATCGGTGTGGTGGACTTTGAGAAGAAATGTTGAAGCAGCTGAAGGTGTGGGAGTACATGAAGGCTGCAATGTGAGAGATGTTGGAGGAAACCACTGTCAAAGACTACTGGGCACTGAAGGAAGCAAGCGGAGAGGTGCTGTGTAACCTGGGAGTACTGGGAGAACAGCTGAGGGGGATTGACTGAGTGCACTGCCAAGCACTTGTAGAACTATTGGCACTGTGAGTACCAAGGGACATTGTGAGTACTGAGGGGCACCGTCATAAAAACTGAGGGGCACTCTGAGTACTGAGGGGCACTGAAAATAACCAAGAGGCACTATGAGTAGCAATGGTGACTATGAATACTGAGGGGCACTGTGAGTAACCAAAGGGCACTGTGAAAAGCAAGGGGTACTGAGAGCAACCAAGGGTCACTGTGAGTACTGAGGGGCACTGTGAATAGAAAGGGGTACTGTGAGAAACTGAGGAACACTGACAGTAACCAAGACACACTGTGAGTAGCGAGGGTCACTGAGTACTGAGGGGCACTGTGAGTGCTGAGGTGTGCTTATGAGTAACCAAGGGGCACTGTGAGTAACTAAGGGTCACTGTGAGTACTGGTCACTGAGTACTGAGGGGCACTGTGAATACTGAGGTGTGCTTATGAGTAACCAAGGGGCACTGTGAATAACTAAGGGTCATTGTGAGTACGGAGGGGCAACTGTGAGTAGAAAGGGGCAATGTGAGTAACCAAGGGGCACTGTGAGTAACCAAAGGTCATTGTGAGTACTGAGGGGCACTGTGAGTAATTGAGGGGCAATGTGAAACCAAGGGGTGCAGTGAGTAACCAAGGAACACTGTGAGTACTGAAGGGCACTGTGTGTAACCAAAGAGCAGTGTAAAATTAATGGGCACTGTAAGCACTGAAGGTAACTGTGAGTACCGAGGGGCATTGTGGGCAATTAATGAACACTGTGACTAACCAAGGGGTACATTGAGCACTGAGGGGCACTGTGAGTAACCAGGGGGAACACTGAACACTTAGGGGGACTGTGAGAAAACCTAGGGGCGATTTGATAAACACAGAGGAGCACTGTGAGTACCGAAGGGAACTGTAAGTACTGAGGGGGGCATTGTGTGTAATTAAGGCGCACTGTGACTAACCAAGGGGAACATTGAGCACTGAGGGGCACTGTGAGTGACCAAGGGGAACACTGAGCACCTAGGGGCACTGTGAGTAAACCTAGGGCCCTTTGACAAATGCCAAGGGGCACTGTGAGTACTGAGGGGCACTGTGAGTAAACAGAAAACGTGGAAATCCCATTTAGTTGGATGGCAATGTCCAGTAGAAGGTCCCTTCTTCCAGGGACACTCAGCTTATACCTTGACACACAGAAAGAGCTCAACGCATCGCCCAATGCATCGCCCAACGCCTCGCCCAACGCATCGCCCAATGCATCGCCAAACGCATCGCCCAACGATCGCCCAACGATCGCCCAACGCATTGCCCAATGCATCGCCAAACACATCGCCCAACGCATCGCCCAACGCATCGCCCAACGCATTGCCCAAAGATCACTCAAAACATCGCCCAACGATCGCCCAACGATCACCCATTGCCTGAGTAACAACAACACATTGGAAGATAAACTTACCATGTACAATCAGTGAAATAACTGCTAATACTGTAGTATACATCTTGCTCTGGTCACCGGTTTATCGGGCTAAAAGAGTAAAAAAAAACAAAATGTTAAAATCACAGAAACTTCCCACTGGACCTGCAGTCTGGTAGTCGAGTTGATTTGTGATTGTGACCAGGGGCGGACTGACAACTCATGGGGCCCCCGGGAAACAGGGGATCATGGGGCCCCTGTGTCCTTTCCCACACTCAAAGCACACCCAAAAAAGCCTATAAGAAGGTACCAGGGGCATCTCATGGTCACGTTCTACCTCCAGGGCTCTCGCAGGTATACCATGCTACCAGATCACACCCCATATTGCTGTGTCGTGAAGATTGTGAAGACTCACAAGGACAGAAAACAGGACCGTCGGAGGAAGCAAGGAGCTTAAAGTAGACCTGGACTCAGTGAAGATGCTAGGGAAACATCTAGAAATGTTAATTGTGACCCTGAAAAAAAAAATCTTACCTTTGTCTCAAAATCCTCCTGGAACAAGAACAGTGTATTTCCCCCGCGCCTTAAATATTAATAGCTGTGTATCTGCAGTATGAGATCACCCGAGGCACTGCTCCCCCTGGCTCTTAGTCTCAACAGATCTGGAATGAGATTTGATGATGTCACTGTTATGCAACAATATCAGCCGAATGATCGATGTGCAATTCGGTGTTTCCTGAATGAATGCAGGGTGAGTCGACAAGGCAGGTAAAGTAGTGAAAGGATAGGCAATCAGTAATGCAAAGAGTACAACAATCTATGGAATCACGTACAATAACTGGGATGCTAGCAGTAGTTTCCACACTTAATCGCTAGGTGGCAGTAGATTATAACTGATTTCTAGAGCATAGCCATATGGAAGACAAATATATTTTAGAAAAAAAAAAAAAATTAGACATGCGACATACATTTACAATACACGAATATATTTTAACATGTGTTTTCAAAAATGTAAATGAAAATATATTTTACAAAGGCATATATTTAAAAATATATTTTTTAAAATACATTTTCCAGATATGTTTGCTGGAGGGGAAGCTGTACCTGAGAACCTGCAGTGCAAGGATCTCCCTGCTCCTGTTTCATCCATTCTTTAGATCTGTGCTTGCTCTACCTCTGTCATTACCCCACCAGTCATCATATATTTCCACGACTGTGCTGCATACAGTTCTCCTTGCTGGAGGGGAAACTGTACCTGAGAACCTGCAGTGCAAGGATCTCCCTGCTCCTGTTTCATCCATGCTTTAGATCTGTGCTTGCTCTACCTCTCTCATTACCCCACCAGTCATCATATATTTCCATTACCGTGCTGCATACAGTTCTTCCTTGCTGGAGGGGAAGCTGTACCTGAGAACCTGCAGTGCAAGGATCTCCCTGCTCCTGTTTCATCCATTCTTTAGATCTGTGCTTGCTCTACCTCTATCATTACCCCACCAGTCATCATATATTTCCACGACTGTGCTGCACACAGTTCTCCTTGCTGGAGGGGAAGCTGTACCTGAGAACCTGCAGTGCAAGGATCTCCCTGCTCTTGTTTCATCCATTCTTTAGATCTGTGCTTGCTCTACCTCTCTCATTACCCCACCAGTCATCATATATTTCCACTAATGTGCTGCATACAGTTCCCCTTGCTGGAGGGGAAGCTGTACCTGAGAACCTGCAGTGCAAGGATCTCCCTGCTCCTGTTTCATCCATTCTTTAGATCTGTGCTTGCTCTACCTCTGTCATTACCCCACCAGTCATCATATATTTCCACGACTGTGCTGCATACAGTTCTCCTTGCTGGAGGGGAAGCTGTACCTGAGAACCTGCAGTGCAAGGATCTCCCTGCTCCTGTTTCATCCATTCTTTAGATCTGTGCTTGCTCTACCTCTGTCATTACCCCACCAGTCATCATATATTTCCACGACTGTGCTGCATACAGTTCTCCTTGCTGGAGGGGAAGCTGTACCTGAGAACCTGCAGTGCAAGGATCTCCCTGCTCCTGTTTCATCCATTCTTTAGATCTGTGCTTGCTCTACCTCTGTCATTACCCCACCAGTCATCATATATTTCCACGACTGTGCTGCATACAGTTCCCCTTGCTGGAGGGGAAGCTGTACCTGAGAACCTGCAGTGCAAGGATCTCCCTGCTCCTGTTTCATCCATTCTTTAGATCTGTGCTTGCTCTACCTCTGTCATTACCCCACCAGTCATCATATATTTCCACGACTGTGCTGCATACAGTTCTCCTTGCTGGAGGGGAAGCTGTACCTGAGAACCTGCAGTGCAAGGATCTCCCTGCTCCTGTTTCATCCATTCTTTAGATCTGTGCTTGCTCTACCTCTGTCATTACCCCACCAGTCATCATATATTTCCACGACTGTGCTGCATACAGTTCTCCTTGCTGGAGGGGAAGCTGTACATGAGAACCTGCAGTGCAAGGATCTCCCTGCTCCTGTTTCATCCATTCTTTAGATCTGTGCTTGCTCTACCTCTGTCATTACCCCACCAGTCATCATATATTTCCACGACTGTGCTGCATACAGTTCTCCTTGCTGGAGGGGAAGCTGTACTGAGAACCTGCAGTGCAAGGATCTCCCTGCTCCTGTTTCATCCATTCTTTAGATCTGTGCTTGCTCTACCTCTGTCATTACCCCCACCAGTCATCATATATTTCCACGACTGTGCTGCATACAGTTCCCCTTGCTGGAGGGGAAGCTGTACTGAGAACCTGCAGTGCAAGGATCTCCCTGCTCCTGTTTCATCCATTCTTTAGATCTGTGCATGCTCTACCTCTGTCATTACCCCACCAGTCATCATATATTTCCACGACTGTGCTGCATACAGTTCTCCTTGCTGGAGGGGAAGCTGTACCTGAGAACCTGCAGTGCAAGGATCTCCCTGCTCCTGTTTCATCCATTCTTTAGATCTGTGCTTGCTCTACCTCTGTCATTACCCCACCAGTCATCATATATTTCCACGACTGTGCTGCATACAGTTCCCCTTGCTGGAGGGGAAGCTGTACCTGAGAACCTGTAGTGCAAGGATCTCCCTGCTTCTGCTTCATTGTTCTGTGTATCTGTCCTTCCTCCACCTCTCCTGCTGCTACTTCATCATCATGCCACAAGACATTAGATCCCCAAAGGGGAGTGCAACTCCGACATAAGGAAGCAGAGAACTTTCTCTCCACCAAGATGGCTGTTTCCAAACAGGAAGTGCAGGTCAAAGCACGTTAGGCCAGTAATGAGGCAAAGATCTGCCGCATGGAGACCACAGAAATACCAGTGAACAATCTTTTGTTCTCTGACCTTTTTGAGCACGGCTTCCACAGTACAGGTCCTCTTTAAGGGTCATAAAATAAGTAGCAATTCTTGCAGATACAGAAAACGCTTGCTCATTTAACGAGACCATGGGAATGCAATCAGACAAGAAGAGATTGCATTTATTGCGCTGAAGTTGCTGACTTTCCTGGATTTTTGACCCCATGACTTGGAACAGGACAAGGAAGGAAACCAAAGTCCACAATTACTGGCAGCTATGTACCTCCCTTAGTGTGAGCCAGGGGCAGACTGAGAACTCATGGGGCCCCCCGGGCAATGGGAAATCATGGGGCCCCTGTGTCCTCGACCACACTCAAACCCACACCCAAAAAAGTCTATGAAAGGTACCAGGGGCATCTTATGGGGCCCCCTACTGACCCCGGGCCCTCGAGCAGTGCCCGAGAGCCTAAATGGTCAGTCCGCCCTGGTCTGAGCTCATGTAAATCATGTACCCTCCTCGTGTCCTATAAGGCCCAGCCTTTTCTGACATGTTTAGTTTACATTTTTTTAAAAAATCAACTTTTTTTTGCAAGAAAATGAATTAGAATCCCCAACATAATATTGTTTTTTTAAGCAAAGGCCCTAGAGAATAAAATGACGGGGTTTTCACTATTTTTTTTATGTCACACTGCATTTGCGCAGCGTTTTTTAAATTTTTGGGGGGGAGGGGGATACAATTTTAATTCACACAAACCTAATATCCCACATGAAAGAAAAATATATTTTAAAATATATTCTAAAAATATTCTTCCCAAATATATTGACTTATATTTGAAATACTACAATTTTGGCCATATTCAATATATTTAAAAAAAAAAAAAAAATATATATATATACACTGCATGTTGAAATGCATTTTTATTACAAAATATATGAAAAATATTTTTAACAATACATTTTAAATATACTGTATGTCTTTAAAAATACAAATCTACATTTTGAATGCGTATTCAATATATTCAAAAAAAAAAAAAAAAAAAAATTATATATATATACATATACATATATTATACATACCTACACACACTGCACGTTGAAATGCATTTTTTATATATTTCCCACATGGAAGAAAAATATATTTTAAATATATTCTAAAAAATATTCTTCCCGAATATATTGACATATATTTGAAATACTACAATTTTGGCCGTATTCAATATATTTATAAATATATATATATATATATATACACACACACTGCATGTTGATTGAAACCATTTTTATATATTTCCCACATGGAAGAAAAATATATTTTAAATATATTCTAAAAATATTCTTCCCAAATATATTGACATATATTTGAAATACTACAATTTTGGCCGTATTTAATATATTTAAAAATATATAATATATATATATATATATATAT
The DNA here is from genome assembly GCA_951230385.1 of Staurois parvus. Classification (NCBI taxonomy): domain Eukaryota; kingdom Metazoa; phylum Chordata; class Amphibia; order Anura; family Ranidae; genus Staurois; species Staurois parvus. The sequence goes on from CATNWA010016763.1 coordinate 208,763, forward strand.
ATATATATATACATACATACACACACTGCATGTTGAAATGTGTTTTTTATATATTACAAAATATATGAAAAACATTTTTAAAAATGTATATTTTTTTTAAATATATTCTTCAGATTTTATTTCAACATATAAAAAAGTCATTTTAACATATGTTTTTACATATATTTGTAAATGCATTCCAAAAATGTTGATTAAATGTATTTTTAAAGACATACGGTATATTTGAAAATGTATTTTTGAAAATATTTTTCATATATTTTGTAATAAAAACGCATTCAACATGCAATATACATATATATATAAAAGTAATTTTAACATATATTTTACATATATTTGTAAAGCAATTCCAAAAATGTTGATTAAATGTATTTTTAAAGATATACAGTATATTTGAAAATGTATTTTTGAAAATATTTTTCATATATATTTTTCTTAATAAAAACGCATAAAACCGCATTTCAACGTACAGAGTATATATATATATATATATAATATATAATTTTTTTTATTTTTTTTTTTTTTCTTGAAAAATATTTTGAAATATATTGAATATGGTCAAAATTGTAATATTTCAAATATATGTCAATATATTTGGGAAGAAGATTTTTAAAATATATTTAAAATATATTTTTCTATATTTTTCTATATTTGGATAAACAATTAAGTGGGTAAGCAGCGCTGCAAACTATTATAATTGTATGATTTTTGTTGTTTTTTGAGTCTATACGCTTTTTGCTAGCAGCTAATAATTATCACTGAGCGCTGACTTTTTTTTTTCTTATTGTAATGCCTAAACAATTGTCATTAAAAAAAAATAATTTTTTTAAAAATCCTTTGATACATCTCAGTGCTGCTGATCTCCTGCAGCCTCTTTGCAGCCACTTCCTGACTACATGCACCCCCCCAGTGATGGCTGAATGGTGTTTCTAGGGGCCGGGCTCCTGGTAGTGACAGTGTACTAGAAATGTTTGCAGCTCGCCGATCCGCCTGAGTCTATTTGCATTTATTGCTCAGGAGACCACACCTCTGAAGAGTAACCGGTTGGAGGATGTCTGTGACTCGCCTTGTTGTTAGTCTTCATAAGACATCTGATCTAGTTCAGCAACATTCCCAAGAGAGTATAGACATCAAATACACAAAGTGCGTACAACCTGGGTCAGGGCCACCATTAGGCACTGCAGGCTTGTGTCTATAGATGGGGGAGGGGGAGGGGAGGGAATTTTATCCCATAGAAATGTATTCGCACTTCTACAATCCTCTGTAGTCACAAATGAATTATTTAAGTGTTCTTTGTGTACCAAAAAAAAAAGATCCTCGAAGATGGGTGTCAAAAGTTTTTATGCCTGCAGACTCCAGCACCAATGGTGTACACCGGGGGTCTCCAGTCTACAAGCCATGTGCGGCCCACTGCCAGATATTACCCGGACCACAGCAACTTCTTCCGGATCTTACAGGGGAGAGTCTCTCATGTGAAAGATGTGCTCTGATCAGGGCGGACTGACCACCTGGAAACTCGGGCACTGCCTGAGGGCCCGGGGTCAGTAAGGGACCCCATGAGATGCCACTGGTACCTTTTTCATAGGCTTTTTTGAGTTTGGGCAAGGACACAGGGACTCCATGATCCCCTATTGCCCGGGGGCCTCATGAGTTGTCAGTCCGCCCCTGGCTATGATATTAGAGGGGGTGGACTTAAAAGTGTAAGTGGGGTTCTAAAGTGAAGGGGGGGCTCAAGGTGGACTGTGATGTGAATGTGGCACTGGTGCGAAAAGGGGGACTCTAATGTGAAGGGGGGACTCTAATATGAAGGGTGGGAGGCTCTGATGTGAACGGTAGACTCCAGTATGAAGGAGAGGCTTGTATAGGGGGGCTCTGATGTGAGGGGGAGCTCTGATGTGAAGATGGACTCTGATGTGAAGGAGGGACTCTAATGCGAAGGGGGGGTAAAGAGGGGACACCGATATGAAGGGGGGGGGGGGGTCTGATGTGAAAGGTAGACTCTGATATGAAGGAGAGGCTTGTATGTGAAGCGGAAATCTGATGTGAAGGGGGACTCTGATGTGAAGGGGGACGCTGATGTGAAGAGGGGGCTCTGACATGAAGGGGGACTCTGATGTGAAGGGGGCTCTGATGTGAAGAGGGGGGGGTGAAGACTCTGCTGTGATGGGGAAATATGATCTGAAAGGGGGACTCTAATGTGAAGGAGGACTCTTATGTGAAGATGGACTCTGATGTGAAAGGGGGACTCTAATGTGAAGGGGGGCTCTGATGTGAAGAGGAAACTCTGATATGAAGGGGGGACTCCGATATGAAGGGGGGGGGGGGCTCTGATGTGAAAGGTAGACTCTGATATGAAGGAGAGGCTTGTATGTGAAGCGGAAATCTGATGTGAAGGGGGCTCTGATGTGAAAGGTGGGTGAGGACTCTGATGTGAAGATGGACTCTGATGTAAAGGGGGGGGGGGGGGGCTCTGACGTGAAGGGGGACTCTGATGTGAAGAGGGCTCTGATGTGAAGAGGGGGGGGGGGGGGGGGGGTGAAGACTCTATTGTGATGGGGAAATCTGATCTGAAAGGGGGACTCTAATGTGAAGGAGGACTCTTATGTGAAGATGGACTCTGATTTGAAGGAGAGACACTAATGAGAAGGGGGACTCTGATGTGATGTATGAGGGGCCTCTGATGAGAAGGGGGGACTCTGATGTGATGGGGGTCTCTAATGAGAGAAGGGGGACTCTGGTGTGAAGGGGGGGCTCTGATGTGATGGGGGCCTCTGATGTGAAGAGGGGCTCTGATGAGGAGGAGGGCTCTGAAGTGAAAGGGGACTACTCTCATCATTATTATTTTATTATCATTATTTATTATTATTTATTATTATTATTTTATTTTTCACTATTTTTTTTTTTCCTGTACGTAGAAAGTGAAAGAAAAGAAAAAAAAAGTAATTGCGGCGAGTCAACAGGCCCATAGCAGAAATGTAACCCTTGATGTGGCCCGTAGGGGGCGTACAGAGCTGAAATAGTTCCAGCAGGCCAGGACTCGTAACTAACGCCTGGCTCAGCACCAACAAATGTTTTTCCAGACAAGAAGACAAAGTGTGAGGAATACATTTACAGAGAAGTCTTCCTGCGGTCCGGAGACGCTACACCCGCTGTTGGAGCCATACTCTCCATCAGACGGGCTCTCTGTGTGGGCCATGTAGAGGATCTGAGTAGGGAGAACGCAGGAAGAGTCTTACCTTCATAAAATGTCGCTCAGGAAAAGGTTTTGTTGTCCTACAAACTACGTGTCATACCTGTTTACTGCAGGAAGTACGCACGTCCAAACTCCTCCCACTACTAAACCACCTGAGTCCCCGAGCCTATATTTCTTTCACTTCCTCTCTGGAGTCACAGACCAAGGCACAAATTTATTATTTTTTTTTTTTTCACACATTTACGGACACCTCATTTTATTTTATTTTTTTTTTCGTAAGTTTTTAATTTAAAATTTAATAAAATGTAAAATTGAAAATGTAAAGTTTAAAATTTAAAAAAAAATATATATATTATTTTCTTCACATTCTGTCCCATTCTGTCTGGTGGGTTTCAGACGGCAGCAACCTACCGCATGTATACTGCCGGGAAAGGAGAATGACGGTAAGTATATGGATACAAGTTTCTGTTTTCCTGGTGACAACGTGGGAAGTACGCTGCCAGGGTATCAGGAAAGGGAAATTATAGGAAGTATTTCATACAATTTTTCAATGACCAAAGCCAAGGTTCGTAGGTATGCCATCGAGGGCCCGCTCAGAACACAAAGAAGCACCTCCAACCCACATGGAAAAAAAAAAAATATATCTGAAATACTAAAATTTTGGCCGTATTCAATATATTTCAAAATATATTTAAATAAATAAATATTTGTTAATATATAAAAAAAAAAACACATTTCAGAATGCAGTGTGTGCGTGTGTATGTATGTGTGTATGTATATATATACTGCATGTTGAAATGCATTTTTTTTTTATGTATATATTACAAAATATCTGAGAAATATTTGTAAAAAATATATTTTTTTAAAAATATATTCTTCAGATTTTTTTTAGCATATGAAACAGTCATTTTAACATATATTTTTACATATATTTGTAAATGCATTCCAAAAATGTAGATTTGTATTTTTAAAGACATACAGTATATATGAAATTTATTTTTTAGACATATTTTTCATATATATTGTAAAAAAAAAAAAAGCATTGCAGTATAAAATACATATAATATATATATATATATATATATTTATTTATTGAATTATATTAGTAAAACGCATGCAAAATGTGTGTATATATATATATATATATATATATTTAATACACACACACACACATTTTGCATGCGTTTACTAATATATTTTGAAATGCATGCAGAATATATATATATATTATTTTTTTTTTTCTGCATACATTATCAAATATATAATATATATATTTCCAATATATATATTCTACATAAATTTTTCCAAATATATTTTCAATATTTATTTATAAAATATATATATATTTATTTATTGAAAAAAATAAAAAAAATAAAATATATACAATATATAGAATATATATATATATATTTATATAATATATATATATATATATATTTGATAATGTATGCAGAAAAAAAAAATAAATTAAAAAATAAATATGCAAAAAATAAATAAATATAAAATATTATATAATATATATATAAATATATATTTAATATTTTGAAATGCATGCAGAATATATATATATATATATATATATAAAATTTATTTATTTATTGAATATATATTTGGAAATGCATGTAAATATATATATATATATATATATATATATATTTTATAATATATATGCAGAAAAAAAATAAAAATTATATATATATATATTTATTTCTTGAAATATATTTGGAAATGCATGTAGAAAATATATATATATATAATATATATATATAATATATATATATTTATATTTTGAAATGCATGCAGAATAATATATATATATATATATATATATATATATATATATATGCATATATATATAATATATATATATATATTTATTTATTTATTTATTGAAATATATTTGGAAATGCATGTAGAATATATACATATATATATATATATATATATTTGATAATGTATGCAGAAAAAAAATAAAATAATATAATATATATATATATATATAAAAATATATTTTATATTTTGAAATGCATGCAGAATATATATATATATATAATATATTTATTTACTGAAATATATTTGATAATGTATGAAGAATATATATATATAAATATATATTATATTTTGAAACGCATGCAGAATATTTATATATAATATATATATATATATATATATTTATTTATTTGAAATATTTGGAAACGCATGTAGAATATATTTTATATATATATCGCAATATACTTGGAAACGCATGCAGAATATATGTGTATATATTATTATTATTATTATTATTTATTTGTACCAGCCGTGAGCTACTGAGCCAGTATAATAAGAGTGAGCTGAAGTCTGGGAGACTCTGCAGCTGCTGGCAGAGATTTGTGTTTCCCCAGCAAAGTTTTGTGCTCAGGTCTCAGTCAGAAGTGAATATTGGGAAAGATTCAGCAAACTTCTTACCTCTGTGAAATATTCGGATGGCGCTCAGAATGCTTCACTTCCGTAGAACAGGCTCTGAAATATCTCTGCTACACCCATTCCAGAAATCACTTGTTTTCCGACTTCTGCTCTCAGAGAGCCGTGTGCAAAGCTGGCTGGAGGCCAAACTCGCATTCTTAGTTACTTTTAGGGCTCGATGGCAACAGCAGCTGCTCTTGAATGTTTTTTTTTTAAACGCGGTACAAACGCATTAAACGCAAAGAAAACGAAAAAAAAAAACGTATTTCAATTCACCTAGTTTATTCCATTGCAGTGCCTTGATGTGCGGTAAAGAAAAAGGACAGAATGCTGCATTTTGTGTGATTCCATCAAAAACTATAATATATATATACACACATACTATGCATTGAAATGTTTTTTTTTATATATTAAAAAATATATGTAAAAATATTTTTAGAGAAATAACATTTTTTAAATATTTTTCTTCTGATTTTTTTTTAACATATAAAAAACTAATTTTAACATATATTTTTGCATATACATGTAGTAACATGCAAATTATATTTATATATATATATATATATATATATATATATATATATATAAAATATAAAATATAATATATGTGTGTATAAATATATTTATATATATATATATATAAATATATACACACATATATATATATATATATAAATATAATTTGGTTATCATCAAAAAAACACCCAGAGCCCATATGGAAGAAAAACATATCTGAAATATATTTTAAAATATTCTTCCCAAATATATTGAATATATTTTGGCCAGATTCAATAATTTAAAAATATATTTCAATAAAAAAAAAAAAAAAAAAAATATATATATATATATATATTGCATGTTGATATGCGTTATTTTATATTATAAAATATATGAAATATATTTTTAAAAAGACATTTCAAATATACTGTATGTCTTTAAAAATACATTAAATCTACATTTTTGGAACACATTTACAAATATACGTAAAAATATATTTTAAAATGACTGTTTTATACGTTAAAACAAAAATCTGAAGAATATATTTTTAAAAAAATATATTTTTAGAGGAAAAAATTAGTTTTTTAAAAATATATTCTTCAGATTTATTTTAACTTATTATAAAAGTATAATAATTAAAAAAATAATTTTAACATACATTTGTAAATGCATCCCAAAAATGTAATTTGTATTTTTAAAGACATGCCATATATATATATATATATATAATTGAAATATATTTTGCAATATATTGAATAGGCCCAAATTGTAGCATTTCAGAATAGATGGCAATATATTTTGGGAAAAATATTTTTAAAATGTATTTCAAGTTATATTTTCTTACATATGGGAATACAGCAACAATACAGTTCAGAATACAAGGAGGGTTAGGAGGACCCTGCTCCCTTGGAGCTTACAATGTAAGATTTATCAAAGTGTGTAGGGCCACCATTAAAAAAAAAAAAATGGAATTGTAGCACGCTCCCAGGGGCGGACTGACAACTCATGGGCCCCCGGGCAATAGGGGATCATGGGGCCCAAAATTTCCTTGCCCAAACTCAAAAAAGCCTATGAAAAAAGGTACAGGGGCATCTCATGGGGGCCCCTACTGAACCCGGGCCCTCGGGCAGTGCCCAAGTTTCCAAATGGTCAGTCCGCCCTGAAAACGCTCCTAGCCTAGGCTAAAATTTAGCTTGGCAATGAAGCCTCTTCAGTCCGGGAGCATTGATTGTCTGGTCCGGCCTCAAGGCTGGGAGTTTGATTGCTTCCCTCAGCCTCTGTAAAAAAAAAGTGTGAGAGATTCTAAAGGACCAGCCTGAATATTTATCAGGTTCTAAAATCCCTGGAGAGGAATTTTCCAGAAGGATGGCTGCCCACATTGAAGAAAAATATATTTTAATATATTTTAAAAAATACATTATTAATATATTCTTCCCAAATATTGACATATAATTTCAAATACTACAATTTTGGCCATCTTCAATATATTTTAAAAATATATTTCAATATATTTCCCTCCTAGATTGTAAGCTTGAAAGAGTAGGGCCCTCTTTACCCCTCGTACGCTGTCCTGTTTTTGTTGTACTGTGCCATGTATTGTCCCCCCCCCATTGTACAGCGCTGAGCAAACCCTTTGGCGCTATATAAACTCGATGTAATAATAATAATAATATATTATTTAAAAATATATTCAGAGCACACGCTGCAATATATTTCAAAGTGTAATTTGGAATGCATTTACAAGTATATTTAAAAATTTATGTTTAAATTCATTTTTTTTAGATGTTCAGATAATACGGATGTGATATCCTGACGAAGTCACGTGTCTCTAGTGACGTAAAAGCGTAGATACGCCAGTCGGGAGGAGCTTGTACGATCAACGTCGTGACGTCACATCCGCCATCTTGGTGGCTCCTTTTCCAGCATACACCCTTTGAGTGGTGTGAAAGCTCTGTCATTTTGGAATGTTTTGTAAGTAGGATTTCATCTTTTATTCATTCAATTAAAATGGTTTTTACACTATATGAGTCTCTCTTGCCTTACTGGTGATCGTCTTGGAGAGCCATACACTGGTACCACCAACGATTTATGGTATAGCCAAGAGGAGGGAGTCCCACCACTACTGTCGGAGAGATCCACCTAAACATCCGGAGGGATACCCATTGTATTATCAAAGGCTCATTGGTCCTTAGGGGCCTGGGCAGGAAGGTGAGGGGGCACCCCAGCAATAGAGGATTGGCAGTTGCAGTTCACATCTGCATGGAATTTGCTATATGCACATGGACACTATTCACATTGTTTACCTTGAATCACTATAATGCATGAGATTGCCATTTTTTGTGTGTCTCACTACACACTTATGATACTTCATTTATATGTACAGTTGCAAGAAAAAGTATGTGAACCCTTGGGATTACTTGGAGTTTTGCATGAATTGGGCATAAAATGTGCTCTGAACGTCATCTAAGTCACAACAATAGAAGAACACAGTCTGCTGAACATAATACTACACAAACATTAGATGTTTGCCATTGTTTCATTGCACATAACATGTAAACATTCACAGTGCAGGGAGGAAAAGTATGTGAACCTTTGGACTTAATAACTGGTTTACCCTCCTTTGGCAGTAATAACCTCAACCAAACGTTTCCTGTAGTTGCAGATCAGACCTGCACAACGATCTGGAGTCATTTTGACCACTCCTCTTCACAAAACTGTTTCATGGTGTAGCAATATTCTTGGGATGTCTGGTGTGAATCGCTCTCTTAAGGTCATGCCACAGCATTTCAATCGGGTTTTTGAGGTCAGGACTCTGACTGGGCCACTCCAGAAGGCGTATTCTGTGCTGTTGCAGCCATTTGTTTTGTTGAATTACTTGTATGCTTTGGGTCATTGTCCTGTTGCATCACCCATCCTCTGCGGAGCTTCAGTTGGCGGACAGATGGTTGTACGTTTTCCTGCAAAAATGTCTTGATGGAAAAACTCTGGAATTCATTTTCCCATCAATGACAACAATCTGTCCAGGCCCTGAGGCAGCAAAGCAGCCCCAAACCATGATGCTCCCTCCGCCATGTTTTACAGTGGGGATGAGGTTTTGATGTTGGTGTGCTGTGCCTTTTTTTCTCCACACATAGTGTTGTGTGTTCTTCCCAAACAACTCAATCTTGGTTTCATCTGCCCACAGTATATTCTGCCAGTAGTGCTGTGGAACATCCAGGTGATCTTTTGCAAACTTCAAACATGCGGCAATATTCTTTTTGGACAGCAATGGCTTCCTCCGTGGTGTCCTCCCATGTACTCCATTCTTGTTTAATGTTTTCCTTATTGTAGATGTGTCAACAAAAATGTTAGCATGTGCCAGAGATTTCTGTAGGTCTTTAGCTGACACTCTGGGATTCTTCTTTACCTCATGCAGCATTCTGCGCTGTGCTCTTTCAGTCATTTTTACAGGATGACCACGCCTAGGGAGAGTAGCAACAGTGCTAAACTTTCTCTATTTGTAGACAGTCTATCTTTACCGTGGACACATGAACATCAAGGCTTTTGGAGATACTTTGTAACCCTTTCCAGCTTCTTGCAAGTCAACAATTCTTGATCGTAGGTCTTCTGAGAGCTCTTTTCTGCGAGGCATGGTTCACATCAGACAGTGCTTCTTGAAACCAGTAAACCCAAAACAGGTGTGTGTTTTTTAAGGGCAGGACAGCTGTCAGCAACACATCCAATATCATCACACTGATTGGAGTCAAGGTTGGCTCACTCCTGTCTCCAATTAGCTCTGGGAGAAGTCATTAAGTTAGGTTAGGGCCTCACATACTTTTTCCTCCCTGCACTGTGAATGTTTACATGTTATGTGCAATTAAACCATGGCAACATCTAATGTTTGTGTAGTATTATGTTCAGCAGACTGTGTTCTATTGTTGTGACTTAGATGACGTTCAGAGCACATTTTATGCCCAATTCATGCAAAACTCCATGTAATCCCAAGGGGTTCACATACTTTTTCTTGCAACTGTACATATGTATGTCTATTTAGGCCATACATCTTGCCTTGTGTGACTATTTATCCCTGTTTATATATTTGTGACCCTAAGCGCCGCATTGTTTTTCCCTAATACTCTAGTCTACTGTTTTGGTGCCGTGGTTGTGGCATGTTCAGTGCTGGCTGCTTAATTTGAATACTTTTTTGCTTTGTGGCGCAGGAGTTAGCTCTATCTATTAAGTCATCTGACCACAACACTTCCCACCAGTCCTCCTCTACATCATTCAGATGTTCAGTGGCAGACTTCAGACGGGCTGGACATGTGCTTTCTTGAGCAGAGGGACCTTGCGGGCACTGCAGGATTTCAGTCCTTGTCGGCGTAGTGTGTTAATTGTTTTCTTGGTGACTGTGGTCCCAGCTGCCTGAAGATCATTGACAAGATCCTCACGTGTAGTTCTGGGATGATTCCTCACTGTTTTCTCATGATCATTGACACTCCACGAGGTGAGATCTTGCATGGTGCACCAGACCTAGGGAGACTGACACTTGTTTTGTGTTTCTTCCATTTGTGAATGATTGCACCAACTGTTGTCACCTTCTCACCAAGCTGCTTGGCCATAGTTTGGTAGCCCAGTCCAGCCTTGTGTAGGTCTACAATCTTGTCCCTGACATCCTTGGACAGCTCTTTGGTCTTTGCCATGGTGGAGAGTTTGGAATCTGATGGTTTGATTCCTCCTGTGGACAGGTGTCTTTTATACAGGTAACACAATGAGATTAGCAGCACTCCCTTTAAGAGACTGCTTCTAATCTCAGCTTGTTACCTGTATGAAAGACACCTGGTAGCCAGAAATCCTGCTGAATGATAGGGGATCAAATCCTTATTCCCCTCATGAACATGCAGATCAGTCATCATTTGTTAGACACATTTCTGCTGAATTTGTTGTTGCCATTCTGTCTCTCAGTGTTACAATACACAGAACATTCGATTTTTAAACCGATCATTTCTGTGTGAGGGGCGAACATTCAACATCAGCCGGGGAGCAAATACGCATTTCCTTCCCTGTATACACTATATATATATATCTCTATGAGTGCTTTTTGAGTATCCCTCAACAAGTTCTCCCTCCCTCCCCTGTTGAAGTTCTGCAAGCAATAAACTTTGAAGGCAACCCCTAGAGTCCAGGTGTGTCAAACTGGCGGCCCTCCAGCTGTTGCGAAGCTTCAAGTCCCATCACGCCTCTGCCTTTGGGAGTCATGCTTGTGACTGTCATTCTTGCAATGCCTCATGGGACTTGTAGTTTGGCAACAGCTGGAGGGCCACTAGTTTGACACCCGTGCCCTAGACTGTTCAAAGGATCTGGCTTGGATGGACTGTTGCTTGTGTGAACAAGTGGTCTCTGCATTTATTGGGGAAGAACCGGTAAAAATCAGTTGCCCCTGCGGCAGTAGGACTACATGCAAATACCTTATTCCTCATGTTCACTTGCCCAATCTTCACCTAGGCAAGGATGATGTGTCCAGCTACTGGTGCCTCCTAGAAGGTCTACATCAATGTTTCTCAACCTTTTTTTCAGTCAAAGCGTCCTTCAAAATTATGGACAGTCCTGAGGCACCTTTTAACATGATGGACAGTCTTGAGGCACCCCATTTTAAAATGGGGTGTCTCAAGACTGTCCATGATTTTAAAAGGTCACCCCACCCCTAAAATGTGAGAAACGATTCTAATAGTTTGATATATCGCTGCAACATCCACGCACATAGGACACCCAACATTGGAGGTGACTTATTCTTCCAAAGCAAATACACTTTTACACACTGGTACTGATACTGACTAGTATTCCAGGGTTTCTCTTCTCCCGCAGTTTTTCTCCATCACTGATCTAATGTGACCCTAGCACTGATGGAGAGGGGCGGGGGAGGATCAAACTAGGATACTGTGTCCTCCTTATCAGCTGATGATGGCATTGGTTGTCAGGACGCCGGCGGCTAGAAGGTCGTAATGGTGCACAATGATAACCTGTGGTTTTGTGTAACTAAAACGCCGGCTTGTTCCACCCGCTGGCTTGTATACAAGTTTGGGGCAATTTTTAGACATTTTGCCAAGGCACCCCTGAAGAAACCTCAAGGCACCCGAGGGTGCCTGAGCACCCTGGTTGAGAAAGGCTGGTCTACATCACACATCCCAGGAGCAATGCAAAAGATTCCAGGTATGCACAGACACACTGACCTGACAGAGACCTCCAGCCAGTCTGTGCATTAGCCAGATCTCAAGTTAGCAGCATAGGAGCATATAGGCAGGTGCCGTCTACTTTCTCCACTGTAGCTCTGTGGCACTTACCCTCGGCAGTAGTGCAGTTGGAGAGGAAGTCAAGGAGAACAGGATTCCTTAATGGCTTCTTGGGGAAAGTTATCCCGTTGGATGCTGCCACCCTATGTGATTCTAGCAGCCATCTTGGGTCAGGCAGAGTATTTAAGGTCCTGGTTCCCAGGTTTGGCACATATTTGCAAGTGGGTAGAGTAGGAGCAGGTACCCCAACTGGAAGGGACTGCACTAGCGGCAGGGAAAGGTCCCTGATGAGATGGGAAAGCATAGGGCTCGCAATTTCTCCATTTGGGAACGAGACGGCCAGGCCACATTCCACTCCATCTAACAGGTACGGTCGTTTTGACTGAAACCTGTTGGACCCGAGTTTGTGTTCCTGGTTTGGCTGTCTTTCCCCCTTGTTTATTGTGAACTGTCTTTGCATTACTTCAATACAAGTTCTTACGTTGCACTTGGACTGTGTGTGTAATTTCCGCTACACCACGCTGCACCCCACCGACAAGCAGAGAGGAGCAAGAGGAACTTCGTCTGTACAAAGACAATGTTGGACACCATGGAATGATAAGTAGGTTGTTTTTTGCATCTACATACAGAAACAAGAGATTTTATGTTTGGTTTAGGTTAGATAGGGTGAAGTCTCTCTTCAAGATGGCTATACACTGGTAGATCTTCATATGAGTGCTCCTATGAAAAATGTCCTCAGTATGTGGGCGGGCTTGCATGTGGCCTTCACGAGCAGCTGTCACCATTTAGAATACCAGTTACAGGGCAGCCCCAGCAGTCCAGCCCCAAACCACATGTTACAACGTGCATGGTTGAGCGCCTGAGGCTTTTTCTTAACGTCCTCCTGGTCCTTTGTGCTTAATGGCTTCATGCCCAAAGTACACACCAAGTCTGCACATTCTCCTCACAACCATCATGGCTCTTCTTCTTTTACTTGCTTAAGTCCAGTAGTGAAACAAAACAATCCAATGGCAGAAGCACTAATATTGGGTTGAATTAAATCGCATTGGAGTGGTCAGGACACATGAGATGTCTTGTGGTTCATCCCTAATAACGCCCAGTCCTTATCCTTAGTCTTCTGATCAGAACCCTCCAGGACATTGCTCTATCCTTCCTGGGAAGGGGGGAGGGGAGAATAAAAGAAAAGACCAAAATTCTCATCCTCTTAAATTGTCCCTTACTTCTTTCCTTCCCAAGACAGTTCCCAGCCTGGGACTCCAGAAGAGCACCAGCACCCTCAGCAGGCCTTCCTTTCCTCAGGCAGAATGGACTCTAAGCCCCAGCTCCACCCACCTTAAAGAGGGGTTGCCCAGAAGTACTCCACCAGGAGAATAAGCAACCCTTCAGGGGACCTCTGCCCAACTCCACTTGCCTGCAAGTGTATTTCAAAGACAAATCTTTCATCCTGTTCCTTTGATTTTATTAACCAATTCTGGTGAATACGATTGCCGATTTGACCCATTAACCATTAGAAATCAAGCAAACTTTCCAGAATATATTTTTTTGAATGAAGTTCTATCCTCACATGGCCAGCATTAGAGATAATAGCCCAGACTTTTTTCAAATAAAAATGTAGCTGCAGTATTTACATATTCTGTGACAATGTTCCCCGCAGGACATACCTAAGGAAGGAGGGACAATGTCCTGGTTGAGGTGGTAAGAGGAAACCACCTTAGGAGAGAAAAGAGGCTTTAGGCCTCAGGACAACCTTGTCTTGTGTATTCCTAGGAAAGGGTTTTCACATAATAAGGCTGCTGGCTCAGAGACCCTCCACTCGGAGGTGATAGAAACAAGAAGAGTCACCTTGTGAGTGAGATGAGATAAGGGAGTATCTCAAATAGGTTCAAAGAGTGGCCTGTGAAGGGCTCAGAGAACCAGGTACAGGTCCTACAGGGGAAGCAATGTTCTCAACATCCTGCACAAACTCCTTAGGACTGAAGGACAGCTTCCACTAGAGGGGAGGCTGTTTGTGGAGTACTGGGATGGCACTGTAACTGCTGATGGGAAGCAGCCTCACGTTTCTGAATGTTCTGGATACAGTAATGCTTCTTCAAGGCAGGTGTTTGTCCCTGAGTTGACTCAACACACCAGGAACCTATCCTTTTGCTATGTACTTTCCCGCAGCAGCAAGGTCTCTGTCCCTAACCTACCACTTACTCCAGGCATGCCCAAATGATGCAGAAGACCCTGTATACAGGTACCCAGTCAAGATAGGCTGCCCGAGTCCCCAGAGGTTGCAGCTTCCAATCGAAACAGCTGACTTCCCTGAGACCCTAATAGGTTCACAAGGGGATAATTCCCCCTATGGACTGCATTTTCAATGGTAAAAATGCCCCCTACAGGTCGGAGGGGAAACCTGCACCTGCCTACATGTTACATTTGAGGAGAATCACAAGGTCCACATGCTGTACTCAGCACGTTGCTGGTACCAGCACGTGCTTCTTACAACATTGATAGTACTCAAGGCCACACATGCTGGACCAGCATGTGGCCTACACGTTGATAGTAACTCAAGGCCACATGCTTGCAACCAGCATGTGGCCTACACGTTGATAGTACTCAAGGCCACATGCTGGACCAGTATGTAGCCTACATGTTGAATAGTACTCAAGGCCACATGCTGGACCAGCATGTGGCCTACACTTTGATAGTACTCAAGGGCCACATGCTGTTACAGCATGCGGGCCTACACATTGATAGTACTCAAGGCCACATGCTGTTACAGCAATGTGGCCTACACTTTGATAGTACTCAAGGCAACATGCTGGACCAGCATGTGGCCTTACACATTGATAGTACTCAAGGCCACATGCTGGACCAGCATGTGGCCTACACGTTGATAAGTACTCAAGGCCACATGCTGTTACAGCATGTGGCCTACACATCGATAGTACTCAAGGTTACATGCTGGACCAGCATGTGGCCTACACGTTGATAGTACTCAAGGCCACATGCTGGTCCAGACCAGAGTGGAAGAAGGATAAAATGTACCCATTGCACCACCATTCAGATAGTCTTCCTGAAATGAAGCAGCCCTGCAACATGTTAAGCTGGCCATACTTTATACATTCTGATTGTACAACCTCTTAGATTTCACCAACTGTTACCTGAAGGCTAACCTAAACAATCCATTCACTTTGAAGTCAGGCAGACACTTGTACCACATCGTTTGTAGATCTAAAAGGCTTGGTTCCCCAAGACTATTGACAACAAATTCTGGGATTGATGACTACCCATGATTCTTCCAGACTGATGACTGTTACTGGCTTCCTCCTATCTGAAAATAGATGACCACCCACAGGTCATCACAGAGGACAAGGGGGCACTCTTTTACGTCTGGAGGAAAAGAAATTTAATCTCTAAACATGGAAAGGTTTCTTTCACAGTGAGAGCTGTGAGAATGTGGAAAGGAATGCCCTCAAGAGTTGTTTCTGGACAGCTCAGTGGATTGCTTCAAAAAAAGTCCAGGATTATTTTTGATACACAGAATATAACTGAATACTAACATTATAGGTAAAATTGACCCCAGGAATATCCGATTGCCTCTCGGGGGATCAGGAAGGAATTTTTTTTCCCAGCAGTGAGCAAATTGGATCGTGCTTTGCTGGGTATTTTTTGCTTCCTTCTGGATCAACTGTGGGTATAGGATTATAACTTTTTTTTTCTTCTATGGTTGAACTGGATGGACTTTTGTCTTTTTTTCAGCCAGACTAACTATGTAACTATGGTAACCCACATCTGTGACTACACTGATGAGCACCTGTGACCCCTAAATTTTCTTCGGGTGATGGGCAACCTGATCCCTCCTGCATCTAAAAAGATCATCCCGGTTATTTATTATGTATATATTTATCACACAACACAGGCAAGATTTTACTTCAGTTCTTTTTTTAATACATTTTCATTCAATTCAATAACAATTTCATATTACAAAATATTATATTAATTTACATACATACAACATACTAGGACCACATATACCTATTTTACAGGTAGCACTCATACATTCACCTGAAGAATGACTGAAAACTTCCTTTCTCTGATTAAATTTACTTTAAATGGAGCAGTCAAGGCTTTGTAAACATTGCAGTTGAAATGGAGATTTGGCACGTATTCCTATTGCTCGGTATTCACTCAACTTCCCTCACCAGCAGGGGCGGACTGACCATTTGGGAACTCGGGGCACTGCCCAAGGGCCAGGGGTCAGTTAGGGGGTCCCATGAGATGCCCCTGGTAACGTTTTTCATAGGCTTTTTTGGGTGTGGTTTGAGTGTGGGCGAAGGACACAGGGGCCCCATGATCCCCTATTGCCTTGGAGGCCCCATGTGAGTTGTCAGTCCGCCCCTGCTCACCAGCCAACATTTTTCTTTAGCTTTGAACAGAGCAAGGAAGAATCACACCAGTGGATTTCCATATGAATATTTGTACATTTTGATGACATGATGAATGTCATTCGAAAAGTACTTATCAAAAAATGTGGCTTTTAGCATCTGATTTTGGAGTGAATGGACTTTCCCAAAGGAAAGCCCCTTTCACTGTCAAAAAATGTGCTTGTTTGAGAAAAATTTGTTCGATTTTCGCCGTCACTGGGGTCGAATATGAACGTTTTTATTTTGAGAAAGGGTCCTCAAATGTTCCAGAAAAAGGGTTAGCTTACTATCCTTCAGACCTAAGAGGGGCCTGGATATTAAAGTGCATGTGGAAGAAGAAAAAACATCTGTAGGAGGAATAGTGTCTCACCGTTTTGTCACTGGAAAATAATAGTGTTCCCATCATTTTTGTCAGTGGAGGGAAACAGTGTTCCATTGTTGGTTGTCAGTGGGAAGAATAGCCTCCCATCAGTGATGTCAGTGGAAGGATAACTGTTCTAATCATTGGTGTCAGTGGAAGGATTAGTGTCCCATTGTTTGTGGTCAGTGCAGAGAATAGTGTCCATCAATGGTGTCAGTGAAAGGAATAGTGTTCCCATAGTTATAACTGAAAGGAATAGGTTCCCATCGCGTGGTCAAGAAGAGGAATAGTGCCCAGTGGTGTATTTAGGTTTTGCGCTGCCCTAGGCAACATAAAAATCAGCAAACCACCCCACCCCCCCAGTAGCAGAGAGAAAGCCTGACACGACCAAACACCAGACCCCCCCCCCCCCCGCAGAGAGAGAGCCTGACAGTGATCAGCAACACCCTGTGCCCCCCCGATGATAGAGACTCTCTCAAAAGCCACTCACCTTCACAGCTCTGGACATCCCCGGGGAACAACAGTTGGGCTCTGCATGCACCATCAAGCAGCCCGGCAGCCTCTCTCAGATCCCGTGAATGCATTATGCCTTCCCCAATGCTTCCCCCCTAAAAAAATGCGCCCTAGGCAATTGCCTTGCTTGCCTTGTGGTAAATACGCCCCATGATAGTGTCCCATCATTGGTATCAGTGAACCAATAGTGCTTCATTGTGGGTGTCTGTGAAAGGATTAGTGTACCCATTGTTGGTGTCAGTGGGAGGAATAGAGTCCTATCTATTGGTGCCAGTGGAAGAAATCGTAGCCCATCATTGGTGTCAGTAGGAGAAATAGTTTCCATCATTGGTGTCAGTAGAAGGAAACGGTATCCCATAGTTGGTGTTAGTTGGAGGGAGAGAATAATGACCCAACCCATTAATGGTGTCAATGACAGGAATAGTGCCCCAGTGTTGATGTCAACTGGAGTAAAAGTGCTCCATCTTTAGTGTCCATGTAGGAATAGTGCCCTATCTTTGGTATCAGTGGGAAAACTAAGGCTGGCCATACATTATACAATTTTCTTGTGTAATTTTCCTTTAGATTTACCAAAACTATATAATATGAGGTTAACCTAAACACTTTCAGTTTGGATGCAATCAGGCAGGCCCCTTCCACTACATAATTGAAAGATAAACGGCCAGATTAACCCCCCTGCCCCCGCTCCATGTCAATGGAGAGAAATAGTGCCCCAAGGGGCAGTTAAATGCTAGCAAAGGGACATTGTGATGGAATGTCTATCAATCCATTTTGTTACACTTCAGGGGCGGATGACCATTTGGAAACTCTGGCACTGCCCGGGGTCAGTAGGAGCCCCATGAGATGCCCCTGGTACCATTTTCATAGGCTTTTTTGAGTTTGGGCAAGGACACAGGGGCCCCATAATCCCCTATTGCCCTGGGGCCCCATGAGTTGTCAGTCTGCCCCTTGGTTAACATTTTATTTGAAGGTGACCTATCCTATGCTAGGGAGTTGATCTTTAGAACAGACTTATTTATTCTACATCCGAAATATCCATAGTCCAGGTATCCTAACTTTTGTGGCAAAATCCTGATGAAGGGTGTCCTTCAAAACCCCTGAAAGATGTTGGATCATTACTAGACATCTTAATCAATCCATATACATGGACTTCTTCCTCTGTTTACCTCCTTTGTGACTATAGCAACCTCCACATTTCTGGAAAGGCTTTCCACAAGATTTTGGAGTATGCCTTTGCTAATACAGTAATCGGTTTAGTGCCCTGGATTCTAGAATGGGATGTCCAACAAGCTCACATATTTGGGCATGCCTCTGTTGGGAAATGGTACCTTTTCATCCAAATATTTTGGAATATACCTTTGCTAATACAGTCATTGGTTTAGTGCCTGGATTCTGGAATGGGATGTCCAACAAGCTCACATATTGGGTATGCCTCTGTTGGAAATGGTACCTTTTCATCCAAATTATTTTGATCCCCTCGACGGTAGATTTCCTCTCGCTTCCCAGGAACAGTCAAATGCTAGCAAAGGGACATTGTGATGGAATGTCTATCAATCCTTTATGTTAACATTTTATTTAAGGATGACCTACCCTCTGCTAGAGTGATCTTAGAACAGACTTATTTATTCTACATCTGAAATATCCATAGTCCAGATATCCTAACTTTTGTGGCATATCCCGATAAAGGATGTCCTTCAAAACCCCTGAAAGACATTGGATGCTTACTAGACATCCTAATCAATCCATAGACATGGACTTCCTCACCTGTTCACCTCCTTTGTGACTATAGCAACCTCCACATTTCTGGAAAGGCTTTCCACAAGATTTTGGAGTATGGCTTTGCTAATACAATAATTGGTTTAGTGCCCTGGATTCTGGAATGGGATGTCCAGCAAGCTCACATATTGGGTATGACTCTGTTGGAAATGGTACCTTTTCATCCAAAGGTTGCCTCAACACAGTATAACTACATTCTAAAGTGTCTGTGTCCCCTTGAGGTAGATTTCATCCAAAGGTTGCCTCATTAGAGTAACTACATTCTAGAGCACAGGTGTCAAACTGGTTGCCCTCCAGCTTCTGCCAAACTATGAGTTCCATGAAGCATTGCAAGATTGACAGGCACAAGTTCCCAAAGGTAGAGACATGATGGGACTTGTATTTTCGCAACAGTTGAAGGGCCGCCAGTTTGACACCCCTGTTCTAAAGTGTAAGTGTGCCCTTGAGGTAGATTTCCTCTCACTTCCTGTCCAGAGGACAGGTAATGAAAAAAAAGGATTAGGAAAAGGCAAATTAAAAAAAAAAAATGAGTTCCTTGTTGGAAGTTCTATCCCTTCCCTGCTCTTCTCCAAGACTAGAAAAAATGTTGGTTGGAGTTGGGTTTTAACACTAAGATAAATTGAGTGTATTCCAGCTAACGAAATGCTGTAATCATTTTCCTGATTTTTCAGCTGCAAAGAGTAAAAAAAAAAAAAGCCAGCAGCATATGGCATTGTATGGTGCCAATCCATTAAGACTCTATCACTCTGCCCCACCGGTGTCTCCTTAGGTTTGCTCTCCATGACATTCTTCCCATCAGAGGACAGTTGGGTGGAGCAGGACACAGAAGCTAAAAGCTATGATAAATAACAGAGTTAGCACTTGGCATTGGCAACAGACGGTCTTCCTCAAACTATAAGGCCTCATGAGCGGTGGAGGTCACATGACATAAATTCAGGTGAAGTCCCCCACCCAGGATTGACAAAAAAACCGCCAGCAGCATATGGTATTGTATGGTGCCAATCCATTAAGACTCTGTCACTATGCCCCACCAGTGTCTACTTAGGTTTGCTCTCCATGACATTCTCCCCATCAGAGGACAGTTGGGTGGAGCAGGACACAGAAGCTAAAATCTATGATTTACAGCCATAAATAAAAGAGTTAGCTCTTGGCATTGGCAACAGAAGTTCTTCCTTAAACTATAAGGCCTCGTGAGTGGTGGGGGTCACATGGCAATTTGGCATGTTTGCCCTGGGCACTGAGCGTTGGGGGTCACAGGAAATAAAATAAAGTGTTGTCCCCCACCCAGGACCCACAAAAAAAGCCAGCAGCATATGGCATTGTATGGTGCCTGTCCAATTAGAAGACTCTGCCACGCCAGTTTCTCCTTAGGTTTGCTTTGACATTCTCCATGAGGACATTCTGTGGAGCCCCCCAGTGTCTCAGACATTCTCCCCATAAGAGGACAGTTGGGTGGAGCCCCACCAGTGTCTACTTAGGTTTGCTCTCCATGACATCCTCCCCATCAGAGGACAGTTGGGTGGAGCAGGACACAGGAGCTAAAAACTATGATTTACAGCTATAAATAAAAGAGTTAGCTCTTGGCATTGGCAACAGAAGTTCTTCCTTGAACTATAAGGCCTCGTGAGTGCGTTGGGGGTCACATGGAAATTTGGCATGTTTTCCCTGGGCACTTTATGACCTTGTCCCAGCACCGAATATTCCTGATTTGTATGTCATGCATCCCCATGTCCCTGAGGCGTTATACTGTGAAAGAAATTTTTTTTTTATATATATAAAGAGAAAAAAAGAGAGAAAATTCCCGACTGTAAGCCAACATCCCCAATACAACAATTGGATAAAGGAGAGACCCCCTAAAACTGGGACTTTAAGGGCTTAAATGTTGTAATTTTTAATATATATGGTACCATGTAAGCCCTTAAAGTCCCAGTTTTGGGGGGATCTCTCCTTTTACCAATCATTTTCAAAACTGTTTTGCATTTTTCTGTTTAACATTTCTGTCTACAATAAAACAAAACATTACAGAATGCAAACATGATACAAGATTCACAAAACATTTTTCAGATGCGGTTTGCCTTCAGACTCTCTGCTACAAAGTCCGCCACAGCCAGCTTCAGCTATTGAGCTCTGTGGATGACACAAGGCGGGTGGACGGACATACATGAAAGAAGCCTGGAGCTCCGTCTGCTACCTGTGTCTCGTTAAGGCTTTAGCTGCCTTTAATTTCAGTATAAAACATTTTTGATATCAAAGCTTTTTTAACAAATGCATACAAAAAAAGAGACATACAAGGCACATAGTTACATAGTCAGTAGAAAAAAAAAAGGCAGTGGTGCGTGTTATAAAATTTCACAGCTTCTACCATATATACAGTGGGGATCGAAAGTTTGGGCACCCCAGCTAAAAATTTGTATTAATGTGCATAAAGAAGCCAAGGAAAGATGGAAAAATCTCCAAAAGGCATCAAATTACAGATTAGACATTCTTATAATATGTCAACAAAAGTTAGATTTTATTTCCATCATTTACTCTTTCAAAATAACAGAAAACAAAAAAATGGCATCTGCAAAAGTTTGGGCACCCTGCAGAATTTATAGCATGCACTGCCCCCTTTGCAAAGCTGAGACCTGCCAGTGTCGTGGATTGTTCTCAATCATCATCTGGGAAGACCAGGTGATGTCAATCTCAAAGGTTTTAAATGCCCAGACTCATCTGACCTTGCCCCAACAATCAGCACCATGGGTTCTTCTAAGCAGTTGTCTAGAAAACTGAAACTGAAAATAGTTGACGCTCACAAAGCTGGAGAAGGCTATAAGAAGATAGCAAAGCGTTTTCAGATGTCAATATCCTCTGTTCAGAATGTAATTAAGAAATGGCAGTCATCAGGAACAGTGGAAGTTAAAGCAAAATCTGGAAGACCAAAAAAAATATCAGACAGAACAGCTGGCAGGATTGTGAGAAAAACAATTCAAAACCCACGTTTGACTGCACGATCCCTCCAGAAAGATCTGGCAGACACTGGAGTTGTGGTCACTATTCCACTATAAAGAGATACTTGTACAAATATGGTCTTCATGGAAGAGTCATCAGAAGAAAACCTCTTCTACGTCCTCACCACAAAAATCATCGTTTGAACTTTGCAAATGAACATATAGACAAGCCTGATGCATTTTGGAAACAAGTTCTGTGGACCGATGAGGTTAAATTTAAACTTTTTGGCCGGAATGAGCAAAGGTACGTTTGGAGAAGAAGGGGCACAGAATTTAATGAAAAGAACCTCTGTCCAACTGTTAAGCATGGGGTTGGATCAATCATGCTTTGGGGTTGTGTTGCAGCCAGTGGCACAGGGAACATCTCACGAGTAGAAGGAAAAATGGATTCAATAAAATTTCAGCAAATTTTGGATGGTAACTTGATGCCATCTGTGAAAAAGCTGAAGTTAAAGAGAGGATGGCTTCTACAAATGGATAATGATCCTAAACACACCTCGAAATCCACGGGGGATTACATCAAGAGGCGTAAACTGAAGGTTTTGCCATGGCCTTCACAATCTCCTGACCTCAACATAATTGAAAAATCTATGGATAGACCTTAAAAGAGCAGTGCGTGACAGACAGCCCAGAAATCTCAAAGAACTGGAAGACTTTTGTAAGGAAGAATGGGCAAAGATACCTCAAACAAGAATTGAAAGACTCTTGGCTGGCTACAAAAAGCGTTTACAAGCTGTGATACTTGCCAAAGGGGGCAGTACAAGATATTAACTCTGCAGGGTGCCCAAACTTTTGCAGACGCCATTTTTTTTTTTTCTGTTATTTTGAAAGTGTAAATGATGGAAATAAAATCTAACTTTTGTTGACATATTATAAGAATGTCTAATCTGTAATTTGATGCCTTTTGGAGATTTTTCCATCTTTCCTTGGCTTCTTTATGCACATTAATACAAATTTTTAGCTGTGGTGCCCAAACTTTCGATCCCCACTGTA
This sequence comes from Staurois parvus, assembly GCA_951230385.1. NCBI lineage: Eukaryota > Metazoa > Chordata > Amphibia > Anura > Ranidae > Staurois > Staurois parvus. The sequence goes on from CATNWA010016763.1 coordinate 232,204, forward strand.
TGTACAATGGCATGCGCTCCAATATTGGATAATCGGGGTCTCGGTCTATCAGCAGTAAACAGACCGGAACCCTCATGTTCAACCATCCAATCTGGGCTGTATAAGGCAGTTGTAGGTGGCACTCAACATTTACAAACTGTCCCATAGGAGGCGCCGTTGCTCTCCTGCCCCGCCTCCTAAGAACTGCCCAACACTATCCCTTTTTTCCAAGCAATGACCCCTCAAAAATACATGGATGTGCAAATATAAAAAACGGACAATAAAAACTATTTCTAAAGTGTCCCTTTAATGATACAACAGTCTATGATAAAAAAAAAAAACTACGCTTGGTCCACTGTACACCAGAACTTACGTTCCAGTAGAATAGGCCATGGTCATGCAATACTATGTCATGCCCACAATATAGCATAATGCTGTATTCAAAAAAAAAAGTGGGCAATTTTTTTGGAAAAAAAAAAAAATCAGGTGTCGCCTCATACCTCTACTTTTTGTATTTGCTGATTGGACATTCCGGATATCCTTATAAGAAATATATTTTTCAGGGATGAGCCAGCATAGTTTGGCATGGACCAGCCAGAAGTAATTTGGTGACCGTTCAAGTGATTGTAAACCTCTGAAATGGAAAAAATGAACAAGGCATGTCCCTCTATAGTGTGTACTAGCCTCATTCCAAAGCACCTAGTGTGATTTCTAGCTTTACGCACCCTCTTCTCTCTGCATGAGTTACTTCTGATCATTTACCAAGCAATCCTGGGTAACTACCTGCCCCTCCTCCCTCCAATCAAGAGCAAAGCAGCTGTGCATGTTTCCCTATGAGACTGTGTTAGAGGAGATGTGTTCATTGTCTCTGCTCAGGTCTCAGATTACACTCAGCTCTTCCCTCTGAGCTGTGCAGTGTGTGATATCAGAACCCCACCCCCTGCCTTCTTGAGCTCATAAATAGTGTTCAAACTGTGCACTTTGAACAGATTTTGATTCCACTGATCTGTTCCAGATTTTGCTTCCCATGAACATGAGGTCAAGTTGTCCAGTCTGGCTGTAGATGAGGAACCCATTGAAAACTGACCTCCAAAAAGTAACAGTTCATTAAGTTTCTCTAGAAAGAGAAAAATAAATGTAAAGACATAGGAATATATAAAAAGATGACATTATTATTGTTACTACACAAAGTTGATATTTCGGCTATGGAAGCTTGCTCATTGAATCTCAGCCCAACCTGGCTCCTCATCTTTTAAGGACTACAACAGTTAAATATTGCCCATTTGGTGTCTACCTCTGTTTATCTGACCATACCCCGTCCATTGCAAAAAAAAAAAAAAGCCTCACTTCTTCAGCACTGTACTCAATGTAACGTGGTTGCCACACGCAAGTGGACATCTCGTTGACTCCTGGGGGAAATAGGAATCATTATCTGATACCGATATAGCAAATTTGGGTGCCGTCATCCTTCAACAGTTTAGAGAAGCCTGGAGTAGGATAGCAATAAGTTCAAGGCTTCCTCTGATTGGCTGATGTGGACAGGTAGGTAGATGATGTCACAAACTTCACCTTGGTCAACCAGAGGAAGCCTTGTGTTCATTGATGAAAATAAAAGGCTTCTCCTAAACGGCAGAGATGCAGTACGGGTGGCTCCCTCAATATCTCCCACCCAGGACCCACAAATAAAAGGCAGCAGCATATGGCATTGTATGGTGCCAGTCCAATTAGAAGACTTTGTCACTATGCCAGTGTCCCCTTAGGTTTGCTCTCCATGACATTTCTCCCCAACAGAGGCCAGTTGGGTGGTGCAGGACACAGAAGCTAAAAGCTATGATTGGACATTGAGGATATCCTTATAATAAGAAATATATTTATCAAAGGGATGAGCCAGCATAGTTTGGCTTCCATATGGGTTGGCTGCCTTAGCTACCTTGCCCTCAAAATAGTTCAACCGTTTGGGAGGTATTTTTGAACAATAAGTTCAAGGCTTCCTCTGATTGGCTGATGTGGACAGGTAGTAGATGATGTTACAAACTTCATCTTGGTCAACCAAAGGAAGCCTTGTGTTCATTGATGAAAATAAAAGGCTTCTCCGAAATGGCAGAGATGCAGTACGGGTGGCTCCCTCAATATCCCCCACCCAGGACCCACAAATAAAAGCCAGCAGCATATGGCATTGTATGGTGCCAGTCCAATTAGAAGACTTTGTCACTATGCCAGTGTCCCCTTAGGTTTGCCCTCCATGACATTCTCCCCAACAGAGGCCAGTTGGGTGGAGCAGGACACAGAAGCTAAAAGCTATGATTGGACATTGTGGATATCCTTATAAGAAATATATTTATCAAAGGGATGAGCCAGCATAGTTTGGCTTCCATATGGGTTGGCTGCCTTAGCTACCTTGCCCTCAAAATAGTTCAACCGTTTGGGAGGTATTTTTGAACAATAAGTTCAAGGCTTCCTCTGATTGGCTGATGTGGACAGGTAGGTAGATGATGTTACAAACATCACCTTGGTCAACCAGAGGAAGCCTTGTGTTCATTGATGAAAATAAAAGGCTTCTCCTAAATGGCAGAGATGCAGTACGGGTGGCTCCTCAATATCTGGCAGCAAAGGGAGAGTAACTTACTGTTGCCGCTAAAGCTGCCCACATACCCACAAGCAGGGGTGGACTGACCATTTGGAAACTCGGGCAATGCCCGAGGGCCGGGGTCAGTAGGGGGCCCCATGAGATGCCCCTGGTACCTTTTTCATAGGCATTTTTGAGTTTGGGCAAGGACACAAGGGCCCTATGATCCCCTATTGCCCAGGGGCCCCATGAGTTGTCAGTCCGCCCCTGCCCACAAGTGATTATTTTATCCACGCTACACAGAGTGGATTGGTAAATATCCCGCTGTGCCTATGGTCATTTGAAAGCCGGTCACGCCGGCTGTCCAAAATACCCGAACTTCGGCTGCATCTGATTGGAAGCAACTACTTTTCGGTTAACAATGTTCTGCCCAGCTTCCATTTTTTAACATTGGTTGACAGGGCCAATTTTGGCCAGTTCAGCACCCAGGCCATTGTGGCATGCAAATAATTGGTTTGCTCCAAGCTGGCCCAAAACACATTATTTAGACCTGGAATATGAAGTTACGTAGTTACATAGAGCCACATACTGAGAGAATTTTGGCCAGTTCATGAGTAAACGGATGAAACACTTACAGTGTATGGTCGGCTTTCACTTCCTCTAAACGTGATCACAAGCGTACTGTTACAGTGTGATTCTGACCTGTGATTTCCTGTTACCCGAAAGCCTGGAGGCAGCACCAGCTTTACCCCTGATTGTGGCTTGCAAATATTCGGTCTTGCTCTCAAGCTGGGCTATCCCAACTACATATTATTCCCACCTGGAACCTTAGGAAGTTACAGTAACATTAAATATAGGGCTTGCATACCATGCACAGGCACTCCATGCACCAGCTGTGCAGTTTCTGAGTGGACCACCAACCAGCACTCCTACAGGTGAACTGTGCAACTTTGGGCCTGACTCCCGCTGTCCCACTCTGAGGGGAGTCCAGAACTCCATTGGCCTCCATCACCAGGTACGTGATACACTTACAGTGTATGGCCGGCTTTACTAAATGTAGCACAAGCTACTACAGTATATTAAAGCCTAGGCAGTAGCCAGGCCATTGTGGCATGCAAATAATCGGTTTGCTCCAAGCTGGCCCAAAAACATTATTATTTAGACCTGGAATATGAAGTTACGTAGTTACATAGGGCCACATACTGAGAGAATTTTGGCCAGTTCATGAGTAACCAGATGAAACACTTTGTCAGGGTCCTGTCCACGGCAGGAGCTCTGGAAGATTTGGCATTTCTGCCAGTACTCAACATGGTCGCAGAAGTACACATCAGCCTCAGTCTGGTGCCAGACGGCCTTTATAAGGAGGCTCATCACTTCCTCTAGTTGCTGGATGATCTCTAACTCCCCGTGCCCTGTTCCTGGTTCCTGTGATTCTGACCTGTGATTTCCTGTTACCGACTCGGCTTTGCTCCTGGACCTGTCTGCTCTGCTTTACCGCTGATCTGACCTCGGCTTGGCTTACGGATACTCTCTCTCTCGCTCCTCTGTGTATGACCTCGGCTATCCCATCTGACTACGTCTGCTCTGAAATCCCACCTGGTACCTGACCTTGGCTTGAACCGACTACCCAGTAAACATCTAAATCCCGGAAGGGCTTGCATACCACGCACAGGCGCCTCCTGTCTGCAGACCTATCTCCGTGCACCAGCTGTGCTTCTGAGTGGACCACCAACCAGCACTCCTACAGGCGACCTGTGCAACTTTGGGCCTGACTCCACGCTGTCCCACTCTGAGGGGAGTCCAGAACTTAGCCGCAAGGGAAGCCCTCTCTTCATTAGCCTCCATCACCAGGTACGTGATACATTTACAGTGTATGGCCGATTTTACTAAACGTAGCACAAGCTACTACAGTGTATTAAAGCCTAGGCAGTAGCCAGGCCATTGTGGAATGCAAATAACCGGTTTGCTCCAAGCTGGCCCAAACACATTATTTAGGCCTGGAATATAAAGTTATGTAGTTACATAGGGCCACATACTGAGAAAATTTTGGCCAGTTCATGAGTAACCGCATGAAACACTTTGTCAGGGTCCTGTACGGCAGAAGCCTGGAAGATCTGGCATTTTGCCAGTACTCTACATGGCCGCAGTACACATCAGCCTCAATCTGGTGCCAACGGCTTTATAAGGAGGCTCATCACAGTGATGATCTTAGCTCCCCGTGCCCTGTTCCTGCCTGTGCTTGTGAGCACCAAGCCATGCTCCTTGTGTCTACTCTGCTTTACCCCATGAAAATCGGCTTTTGGTTTGCTCCTCAAGCTGATCCCAAAACTACGTCTGCTTATTGGTACCTGACTTGGCTTGGAACTTCTAAATGAAGGGCTTTACGTCTAGACCTATCTCTGTGCACCATAGTGGCCACATACTGACTCCTACAGGAACCTGTTTTGGCCACTCCCGTGTCCCACTTGAGGGGAATCCAGAAAGCCGCAAGGGATGGAAACACTGATACATAGTGTATGGCCGGTTTTTACTAAATGTAGCACAAGCCACTACAGTGTATTAAAGCCTAGGCACAGCCAGGCCATTGTGGAATGCAAATAATTGGTTTGCTCCAAGCTGGCCAAAACACATTATTTAGACCTGGAATATGAAGTTACGTAGTTACATAGGGCCACATACTGAGAAAATTTTGGTCACTTCATGAGTAACCAGATGAAACACTTACAGTGTATGGCCAGTTTTACTAAACGTAGCGCAAACTACTACAGTGTATTAAAGCCTAGGCAGTAGCCAGGCCTTGTGGCATGAAAATAATTGGTTTGCTCCAAGCGGCCCAAACACATTACTTAGACCTGGAATATGAAGTTACGTAGTTACATAGGGCCACATACTGAGAGAATTTTGGCCAGTTCATTAGTAACCCGATGAAACACTTATAGTGTATGGCCGCCTTTGCTAAACGTAGCACAAGCTACTACAGTGTATTAATGCCAAGGCAGTAGCCAGGCCATTGTGGCATGCAAATAATCAGTTTTCTCCAAGCTGGCCCAAACAAATTATTTAGACCTGGAATATGAAGTTACATAGTTAGTCTGGCTGAAAGAAGACAAAAGTCCATCCAGTTCAACCAAAAAAAAAAAATTTGTAATCCTACACCCACAGTTGATCCAGAGGAAGGCAAAAAAAACCCAGCAAAGCATTGTACATGACCATTTCAGAAGCTGTATTTGGCCTAATTTGGACCTAGCATCTCTCTACTGAGACTGTAGGCAAAGCAGGTCAAACTCTGAAGCCACTTTGAAATAGAAATGGCTACTTTTGCCAAGAATGCCCATCAACATGAACCCTTTAATGATATATTAACTTTTTTATCTATTTTTTGTATCTGCCTGGAGTTCAGCTTTAGCTGAATATTATGAAGAACAGAAACCACAAAGAATCATAATTAATTGGCTGGGCTTGCCAGAGAAAATAAAAATTAAATGTATTAATTCCCTTTTACCTGGAAGAGCTTGATATCATGACATAAATGTAAACTATTGATCAGTTTCCCCTGTCATCCTCTCCTTCTTCATTCTGTTGAAGGCAAAAGAAAACACATGATAGATGCCTATATTGCCTCTATATTACAATCTATATTGTTCACCCCGGTTACAACAAGCTGGCCAAGGGACAGACAACTTTTTTTTTTGTCCTTTTCTTCCTTTGTGTGTGTGTGTGTGGCCCCCAAATCGCATTGGCTGTTTCTTGCCCTGCTTGTTTTAACCAGTTGAATAATAGAAACTTTGGACTCCTAAGGATTTTTTTCGTTTGGTATTTGCAGTAATAAAAAACTTAACGGTTTCTAGATCTTCCCTACGTGTTGGCTGGAACTAGGTGTTAAAGAATTTTGCACATATGAGAAGTTGAAGAGAGAGGAGACAAAACTATTTCATTATGGAAAAATAGAGAGAAAGAATTATAAGTATATGAAAAATAATATAAATATTTCCTTACGTGATGAGAATTGTTGGGTGATGAGATCCTCCCTATGAAGATAAATGCAGAAAAGAATGAGTTACAGTCATCGAAATGTACAAAAATAAGCAGATGTGAAGGACAAAGTTTGATATGTCAAGTCATCTAGCAGAGAAAGAAAGAAGTCTTCTCATTTTTTTCTTCAGTATAACTTTTACCTGGTTTGTTCATTTCAAGTAGAACTTCTGCAGAAGATTTTCATGATTTGGTAAACACCGAGAAGGGGTGGCTCCATTGTATCTCTTTCTCATGCAAATGAAACAGGCTCAGTGGGTGTTGTATCCACCATATAGCACGCAGCAGCAGCAATGGCTGCATTAGGTTTGGTGTCACCTGGTGCAGTAAAATATGGCATCACCCCCCCCGTGCAATACCCCCCTACCCAACGTCCCTGCACCCTGGAACCCCCCTCCCAATTCTAACTACTGTACTTCACATTACATCTAATCACTTCACCCACATACACATTATAGTTCCCACCAGGGGCGGACTGACCATTTGGAAACTCGGGCACTGCCCGAGGGCCCGGGCTCAGTAGGGGGCCCCATGAGATGCCCCTGGTACCTTTTTCATAGGCTTTTGTGAGTTTAGGCAAGGACACAGGGGCCCCATGATCCCCTATTGCCCGGGGGCCCCATGAGTTGTCAGTCTACCCATGGTTCCCACAACCCCTCGAGTATTCCCCCGGTACAAATACATACCCCCCCATCATAAATCCCCTAATCTATTACTGTAAATACCCCATGGTACTTCCCCCTGCCCCCGTCACATTAAAATGACCCTGTGATTCCTCCTCCACCCCATTATAATTACCCCACATTCCCCCAGACTGCTATAATTGCCCCAAAATACCCTCCCCATTAAAACACCTCACATATCCTCCTCTGTTACATATAATTCCCCTGCAGCCCCCCCCCCCCCCTTCAATTATATTTACCCTTCCCCCACACAATTATCATTCTCCTGCAGCTCCCCCATTTTATAATGTCTCCTCCGTTAATTATAATTCCCCTGCAGCACCCCCTTCAATTATGTTTACCCCCCCCACACAATTATAATTCTCCTGCAGCTCCCCCATATTGTAATGCCCCCTCCTTTAATTATAATTCCCCTGAAGCACCCCCCCCTTAAATTATTTCCCCTGAAGCCCCCCCTTTAATTTTACCCCCCCACACACACAAACACACAATTATAATTCTCCTGCAGCTCCCCCATATTATATTTCCCCCTACTTTAATTATAATTCCCCTGCAGCACCCCCCTCAATTAAATTAACCCCCCCTACACACCCCACACACACAATTATAATTCCCCTGCAGCCCCCCCAAATTAAATTCCCCCCTCCGTTAATTACAATTCCACACACACACCTCCCCCAATTATAATTCCCCTGCAGCCCCCCCTTCAATTAAATTTAACCCCCCCACACTCACACAATTAAAATTCCCCTGCAGCTTCCCCCCCTTCATCAATTATATTTACCCCCCCCCCCAAACACACAATTATAATTCTCCTGTACAGCTCCCCCATATTATAATGCCCCCTCCGTTAATTATAATTCCCCTGCAGCCCCCCTTCAATTATATTTACCCCCCCCCCCCCACACACACACACAATAATTCTCCTGCAGCTCCCCCCATCAATTCATTTACCCCCCCCCCCTTTAACACACAATTATGAATTCACCCTGCCCTACCCAATAGTATTGCAGCCCCCCCCTTTCAATTATATTCCCCCCCCCCCTTCATTTATATTTACCCTGCCCCCCACATATTATAATTGCCCCCTGCCTACCCCAATTATAATGCCCCCCCTTGCAATTATAATTCCCCTGAAGCACCCTGCCCCTTTAACTGTAATTCCCCTGCAGCCCCCCCCCCCCTTCAATTATATTTACCCCCCCACACAATTATAATTCTCCTGCAGCTCCCCCATATAATGCCCCGTCCTTTAATTAGAATTCCGCTGCAGATCCCTCCCCCTTTAATTAGAATTCCCCTGCACCCCCCCCCCCCTTCAATTATATTTACCCTCCCCCCACACAGTTATAATTCCCCTGCAACATCCTCCCCCTTTAATTATAATTTTCCTGCACCCCCCTTCAATTATATTTACCCTCCCCCCACACAAATATAATTCCCCTGCAGCCAATTAACCCTTTCCCCACATTTAGAATGTCCCTGCAGCCCCCCTTCAAATATAATTCCACTGCAGCCCCCCCCCCCTCAATTTCGGTTCCCTTGCACCCCACATTCTCACATGCATACAATTCCTCTGCACCTCCCTCAACCAGGAGGGTCTCTCACCTCTCCCCTGGCCACCATCGCTCCATCCAGCTCCAGCTAGTAAACAACTGCCCATTACCAGGAAAACCGGGAGCACGCACCGTGTAATGACTTCACTACGTCCAGGAGGAGGAGCAAGCCTGTGGGGCGGACAGGGAACCGAACCATACACGTCCTCCCTCCTCAGAGGTCACCACCCCCCTCCTCCGGTGTTGTCACCTCATTCCAGTCTTAGCCCAGAACAGGGGTGGACTGACAACTCATGGGGCCCCCGGGAAATAGGAGATCATGGGGCCCCGTGTCCTTGCCCACACTCAAAGCACACCCAAAAAAGCCTATAAAAATGTACCAAAGGCATTTCATGGGGCCCCCTACTGACCCCGGGCCCTCGGGCAGTGCCCGAGTGCTCGAATGGTCAGTCCGCCCCTGGCCCAGAATATACCTACTTGATGGTTGTAGCCCTCTGAAGATCAACACTCCTCACACCCCCATAGCGACTCCACTGAGCATCAGTGAATTACGCCATTTGTATCCATGATCTTTGGTGGGTCTAGTGTAAGGCTTGTCATCGCACAGACAGGAAATTTCAGAGACATATAGTGGATAGGGGAGCATATAGGAAGAAAATAATAATAAGCAGTACAATGGTCCACCAAACACCTGAAGGAGAAGCAGATTGGACAGCAAGAAGTGAGGCTGGAAATCTGCTTTAAGCTTGCAGGACAAAGTCATACCTCCTGACCTGCATATTTGTTCCTGATCACCAATTCAGTGTACTGAAGCCAGAGTTTGACATTTCTCTTTGCAGGTTTCCATCAAACTATGACCAGTGACCAATATTCTAGACATGTCTATGGCAAAAGTGATTAGACTTCTTCCTAGCTGAGCCACCAAAGGTCAACAAATTGAACATGTGAAATCAACCATCAGCCTGCCGTTGATCTGGCGTCCCATAATATGTGTTACCCAATAAATATATTAAAGAATGACCAGCACAACTGGTTGCTTGGGAACCCCCAAAAATTTGGCTTGCTTTTGGAGGTCTTGACCTGTAGACTGTGCAATCCAGGTTTACAGAATGCTGAAACTGTCCATGGTGAGGTGAGGTGGCCACCCGTCCTTACAAGAAAAAATCAACAGATCTAAAAAAATTAGTGGCAAAATCATCCAGTTGTTTGGAGAATTCTCCAAGAAGATTGTCCAAGAAGCTGTTTTCTTTCATTGACCCAAGTTATACCTAGTATTATTATTATACAGTATTTATATAAAGGTTTGCTCAGCGCTGAACATTATAGTGGGGACAGAACATGAGACAATACAGTAACAATACAATACACGAGGGGTTCGAGGGCCCTGCTCTTTCGAGCTTACAATCTAGGAGGGAAGGGATGGTGTTACAGGAGGAAATGGCTGTGGGGGATGGAGTGGTAGGAGGAGTTGGAGGAGATCGGCTGTTAGGTGAGGGTGGGGTAGGCTTCCCTGAAAGAGATGGGTTTTCAGGGTGCGCCTGAAGGTGAGGAGGGTAGGTGACAGTCTGTTGGATTGGCGTAGAGAGTTCCAGAGGATGGGGGGAGTCCTGGAGAAGTCCTGCAGTCGGGCGTGGGAGGTGGAGACCAGGGAGCTAGAAAGTAGAGGTCTTGTGAGGAGCGAAGAATACGGGTTGGGTGGTATTTGGGTATCAGGTCGGTGAGGTAGTTTGGGGCAGCATTATGAATGGCTTTGTATGTCTTATGTTAGTAGTTTGAATTTAATGCGTTGGGTAATCGGGAGCCAGTGGAGGGAATGACAGAGGGGGATGGAGCCCAGTGGAGGGAATGACAGAGGGGGGTGGAGCCCAAGGTTTGGAGGGAATGACAGAGGGGGTGGCAGAAGTGGAGCGGGTTGGTGAGGTGGATGAGTCTGGCGCTGAGTTCAGGATAGACTGAAGCAGGGATAGCCTGTGTTGGGGTAGGCCGGTGAGAAGGGAGTTGCTGTAGTCCAGGCATGAGATAATACAATACATTAAGACCTTCCCAAATTGGCCTTAGAACGTAGTCCCCCCCCCCTTCATTTTCCTTCCCATGTTTTCTGTACTCCTCACAGTGAACTTTTCTATAATTAACAATGACTTGATTGTTTTCAAAAGTGTATAGAAAAGTACAGTATGGTCGCCCTTTTTGACAAATATAATACAGTACAGTGGTATGGTCAACTTAATAGCATACTAAACAATTCTGCATCTTGCCATTTTACGTCCTATCATCTTAGGTCATTTTTTTCCTAATGTGGGCAATTGTAACCGAGTTGTGAAGATAAGTCATTCGCTTCTTGACTTTACCGCGTTGCCCTTATGCAAATGGTTTCATTATTTTTTTCTATCAATAGTTTACGATCCTTTACTGTACCTTCAGACGTATTTTCCTCCGGAGGTACTGGCTCATATTCTGAAATGGAATTAAACATATTAGTGCTTTTATATTTTATTTTTCTATGAGTTTTTTTTTTTAGGGCTTGTAAAAAATGTCAAGCTCATTTACAGGGGCCCTCCCCTGAGATCTTCCTAAGGTAATAATATTGATTCAGTACCCACGTCCTTGTGCAGACCTTTGTATCCTAAAATCAGGCTCTATGGTATCAATTATGGTCTCAACTCTCTAAGTCAGTGGTCCCCAACCCCCCTAGCACCAGGGACCAGCTTCACAGAAGACAAACTTTCCACGGACCGGGGGGAGGGGTATATTGGGGGTGGCGTTGGGGGTGCAGCCTTTCCCATCAAGGGGGTGACAGGCTTCTCCCCTTCTCCTTCTTCTCCGCAACCCTGTTCATTTTCTTCCCACATGTTGCCGACGTGACCATAGAGAGAGAAGGGAGTAGTGGTGCTTGAAAAAGGGGAGCTGGTGACCTCCGGTGGTTGGAGGATGACTGTCCAGGTTGTGCTGTTTCACTCTCTCTCGCCGTGCGGCCCGACCCCCAATAGGCCATGGACTGGCACCAGTCTGTGGCCCAGGGGTTGGATACCTCTGTGATGCTTACTCCAAAGACATGCTGATAGGTGAACTGGCTCCTGTCTAAACTGGCCCTAGTATGTGTATGTATGAATGTAAGTTAGGAACCTTAGATTGAACGCCCCTTGAGGGTTAGGGACTGATGTGAATGTACAAGATATATGTAAAGCGCTGCGTAAATTGACGGCACTATACAGTGAGGAACAGAAGTATTTGAACCCCCTGCGATTTTGCAAGATCTCCCACTTAGAAATCATGGAGGGGTCTGAAATTCACATTGTAGGTGCATTCCCACTCTGAGAGACAGAATTTAAAAGAAAGAAATTCAGGAAATCACATTATATGATTTTTAAAAAATTTATTTGTCTTGCACTGCTGAACATAAGTATTTGAACACCTGAGAAACAACAAGAATTCTGGCTCTCAAAGACCTGTTACTGTGCCTTTAAAAAGCCCACCTCTACTCCACTCATTAATCTAACTTAGTAGCACCTGCCTGAGCTCTTTAAAGACACCTTTCCACCCCACAGTCAGTCAGACGCCAACTACTACCATGGGCAAGACCGAAGAGCTGTCAAAAGACACATGAGACAAAATTGTGGACCTCCACAAGGCTGGAAAGGGCTACGGGGCAATTGACAAGCAGTTGGTGAAAATAGATCAATTGTTGGAGCAAGACGACTGTCAGTCTCCCTTGGACTGGGGCTCCATGCAAGATCTCACCTCGTGGGGTATCACTGATGATAAGAAAGGTGAGGAATCATCCCAGAACTACAAGGGAGGAGCTGGTCAATGACATGAAGAGAGCTGGGACCACAGTTTCAAAGGTCACTATCGGTAGAACACCGCCGTCATGGTTTCAAATCATGCATTGCACGGAAGGTTCCCCTGCTCAACTCATCACATGTCCAGGCCCGTCTGAAGTTTGCCAATGACCATCTGGATGATCCAGAGGAGGCATGGGAGAAAGTCATGTGGTCAGATGAGACCAAAGTAGAACTTTTTGGTCTAAACTTCACTCGTTGTGTTTGGGTCGTGGCTGGGTCTTCCAACATGACAACGACCCGAAGCACACAGCCAGGAGAACCAAGGAGTGGCTCCGTAAGAAGCATATCAAGGTTCTGGAGTGGCCTAGCCAGTCTCCAGACCTAAATCCAATAGAACATCTTTGGAGGGAGCTGAAACTCCGCGTTGCGCAGCGACAGCCCCGAAACCTGACAGATCTAGAGGAGATCTGTGTGGAGGAGTGGGCCAAAATCCCTGTTGCAGTGCAAACCTGACCAAGAACTACAGGAAACGTCTGACCTCTGTAATTACAAACAAAGGCTTCTGTACCAAATATTAACACGGATCTTCTCAGGGGTTCAAATACTTCTGTTCAGCAGTGCGAGACAAATACATTCTTTAAAAATCATACAATGTGATTTCCTGAATTTTTTTTTTTAATTCTGTCTCTCAGAGTGGGAATGCACCTACAATGTGAATGTCAGACCCCTCCATGATTTCTAAGTGGGATAACTTGCAAGATCGCAGGGGGTTCAAATACTTCTGTTCCTCACTGTACATGTACCTGAAATAAATAAATGGTTATTTGCAACCCTTTCTTGGCTTCCTGTCTTTACTTTTGCTCCCCATAAGGCTCCATGACAGCTTATTGACATAAGGACAGAGCTTTTAATTCAATTTATTTTTCATTGTTTTCTCCCCCGTGGGACAAAGTACATGTAGTTCATTGTTCCATGTTGCTAAATGTTTCCTAACCCCTAGATCTAAATTCAGACTGGATCCCCCACCCTCTGTGCCTCAGCTGTCCAACATAGTAAGGAAGGAGATAGCCACTTGACTTGGCTATGAGCATCTTCCCAAGTCAAGCAGCGGCAAGAGGAATTCAGAGGGATGGAGGGGGGGGGGTCATGGGGTATAGAATTCAGAAGGAAAATTAGAAGTTAATTGGTTGTTATATGCAGAAAAGATACCATCCTTCCTCTAGTTTTATAACAGACGTCTGGTATTAATGGAAAACTACCATATGCTAGAGTAAATGAATGTATAAATAGGTATACTTACTGGTGCCGTTTCTGAAACTGTGTTGCTGCTAAAAGGAAACAGAAGAATTAGGAAACATTCTATAAATGTAATTGTTAAAAAGTTAAAATAACTGTAAAATTAATAAAAGGACAAGCTTTAAATAGTTGTCATTCCCTTTATAGGTGGAATGGAATCTGGTGGCCCAGTTACACATTGAATTCTTATGAATCTTGGATACTTCAGCAGTGAGACCTCTCTACTGTAGTTTCTGACCGTCTTTTCTTTGAATTTTGGGGGTTCCCACCCCCTTGAGGTCTTGTAACTACATTTGCACCTTTCCTTATATTAACCAATAAATAAATAATAATGTTGGGGAGTATGGGAGCCACTTATAATAGCCACAGCAGGTTTGCAGACCTGGGAACTCAGAGATCTCACCAGCAAAGTCTGCTTAATGGTCACCTCTATAACTGATCTCTGTATTACCTGCCTATAGTACCTCTACCTACCCCCCCCCCCCCCCCCAAATCTCCACCATCCTTTGTCTATGATCATGACCCCCAATCTCCTCTATCCTCTTTCCATGTTCACCTCCATCTCTGCCTCCCCTATGCCCTGCCCATGGCCCTCTCCGTCTCTGCTCCCTCTATCTCTTGTTCATGGTAATCTCAGTCTCTGCCTGTTCTATGTCCTGTACATGGTCACCTCCATCTCTGCCTCCTCCATGCTCTGTCCATGGTCACCTCCATCTCTGCCTCTTCTATACCCTGTCCATTGTCACCCAACACTTCATTCCCTAACCTCCTCTATCCTCTGTCCATGGTCACCTCCATCTCTGTCTCCTTGATGCCATGTCGATGGTCATCTCCATCTCTGCCTCCTCAATCGCTTGTTCATGATCACCTCCGTCTGTGCCTTCTCTATGCCCTTTTCCATGGCAACCTGACACCACCATTCCCCAGTTTCTTCTATTCTCTGTCCATGGTCATCTCAGTCTCTGCCCCCTCTATCTCATGTTCATAGTCACCTCCATCTCTGCCTGCCTCCTCCATGCCCTGTCCATGGTCACCTCCATCTCTGCCTCCTCCATGCCCTGTCAATGGTCACCTCCATCTCTGCCTCTTCTATACTCTGCCCATGGTCACCCAACACCCCCGCCCTCAAAACTCCTCTATGCTCTGTTCATTGGCATCTCCATCTCTTCCTTCTCTATTTGTTATCCATGGTCACCTCTGTCTCTACCTTCTCTATGACCTATCCATGGTCACCTCAATCTCTGCCTCCTCTATTTCTTGTCCATGGTGACCTCTGTCTCTGCCTCCTTTAGGATCTGTCCATGGTCACCTCAATCTCTGCCTCCTCTACATCTTGTCCATGGTCACCTACCTCTGTTATGCCGTGTCCTTGGTAACCTCCATGTCTGCCTATTCTATCCCCTGTCAATGGCCACCCAACCTCCCACTCCCCAAGCTCTTCTATCCTCTGTTCATGGTCATCTCCATCTTTGCCCCATCTGTCTCATGTTAATAGTCACCTCCATCTCTGCCTGCTTTATGCCTTGTTCATGGTCACCTCCATCTCTGCCTCTTCTACACGCTGCCCATGGTCACCAAACACCCCCGCCCTCAACCTCCTTTATGCTTTGTCCATGGTCATCTCCATCACTGCCTTCCCTATTTGTTGTCCATGTTCACCTCTGTCTCTGCCTTCTCTATAACCTATCCATGGTCACCTCAATCTCTGCCTCTTCTATTTCTTGTCCATGGTGACCTCTATCTCTGCCTTCTCTAGGACCTGTCAACGGTTACCTCAATCTCTGCCCCCTCTATCTCATGTTCATAGTCACCTCCATCTCTGCCTGCTCTATGACCTGTCCATGGTTACCTCTATCTCTGCCTTCTCTAGTATGAATATTGTGGGGAAGAGTTGAACATTTGTCAAGCTTAGTTACTATGTCTGCTATGTGAGGCTTCCTCTCCCTTTCTGTTCGGGGAACAGGTATCAGCAGAGCAGGAAGTGAAGGAGGATCTCCCCAGTGGGACAGAGACAGCAATAAAACCTGACAAGGGTTCCAACCCTTCTCTACTCCAAAACTAAAAGAGAAAAAATGTTTTTGGGATTTAAGGAAATCAGTACATATGAGAAGTTAAAAGTAGGAAAGACAAGGCAATTTCAATGTGTAAAAAAAAAAAGAAAAAAAACATTATCAGAACTTGTGTTGACAAAATTATTTGCTTACCTGACAACCGTTGGATAAAGAGTTCATCTCTTTGAAAACAAAAACAAAAAAAAAAAATAGGTACAGTACTCAAATTTTATAAAACTAAGCAAATGTGAAAGATAAGCTTTATTATTATTATTATTATTATATAGTGTTTATATAGCGCCTAAGGGTTTTCTCAGCGCTGTACATTAGCGTGGGGGACAAAACATGAGACAATACAGTACAATATTTCGAGCTTACAATCTAGGAGGGAGGGGATAGTGGTACAGGAGGAAGTGGCTGTGGGGAATGGAATGGTAGGAGGAGTGGAGGAGACCGGTTGTTAGGTGAGGGTGGGGTAGGCTTCCCTGAAGATATGGGTTTTCAGGGTGCGCCTGAAGGTGAGAAGGGTATGTGACAGTCTGATGGATTGGGGTAGGGAGTTCCAGAGGATGAGGGAAGTCCTGGAGAAGTCCTGCAGTCGGGCGTGGGAGGAGGAGACCAGGGAGCTAGAGAGTAGGAGGTCTTGTGAGGAGCGAAGGGCAGAGGTAGGGTGATATTTGGGTATCAGGCCAGTGAGGTAGTTTGGGGCAGCATTATGAATGGCTTTGTATGTCAGAGTTAGTAATTTGAATTTAATGCATTGAGCAATCGGGAGCCAGTGAAGGGATTGGCAGAGGGGGGAGGTAGATGTGGAGTGGTTGGTGAGGTGGATGAGTCTAGCCGCTGAGTTCAGAATAGACTGGAGTGGGGATAGCATTTGTTTGGGTTGGCCAGTGAGGAGGGAGTTGCAGTAGTCCAGGCGTGAGATGATGAGGGAGTGTACGAGTTGTTTAGTAGTGTCTGGGGTGAGGAATGTACGTATCTTGGAGATGTTGCGGAGGTGGAGTCTGCATGAATTTGATAGTGATTGGACATGAGGTTGGAAGGAAAGGTTTGAGTCCAGGGTGACACCCAGGACTTTGGCGTGTGGGGTGGGATTGATGGTGGCATTGCTAGTCGTGATGGAGAGGATGGGGGGGGGGCACGGGCTGGGGGGAAAACTAGGAGCTCGGTTTTGGAAAGGTTTAACTTGAGGAAATGGAGCGACATCCAGTCTGATATGTCGTTCAGGAGGTGGGCAATGCGGGCAGAGAGTGAGGGGGTGAGATGAGGGGTGGAGAGGTAAATTTGTGTGTCGTTGGCATAGAGGTGATAGTTGAAGCCATGGGAGTGTATCAGTTTGCCAAGGGAGGAGGTGTAGATGGAGAAGAGGAGGGGTCCGAGGACAGAGCCTTGGGGGACTCCAACAGAGAGGGGGAGAGAGGGGGAGGTGGCAGCGTTATAGGTAACGCTAAAGGAGCATTGGGATAGGTAGGAGGAGAACCAGGAGAGAGCAGCGTCCCTGATGCCAAAGGAGTGCAGTTTAGTAAGGAGGAGGGGGTGGTCGACTGTGTCGAAGGCCGCGGAGAGGTCGAGGAGCAGGAGGACTGAGTAGTGGCCATTAGCTTTGGTGGTTAGCAGGTCGTTGGTGATTTTGAGGAGGGCGGGTTCGGTGGAGTGTAGGGGACGGAAGCCGGACTGTAGGGGATCGAGGAGGTTGTTGTCAGTGAGGTGGGCGCTTAGGCGATTGTAGGCTAAGCGCTCAAAGGGGCTTGGAAGTAAATGGCAGCAGGGAGATGGGTCTAAGGTTGTTTAGGTCAGTGGGGTGAAGGGAAAGAAAAAAAGAGGACTTTCCATTTCAAACCATTTTTTTTTATCCTGATCATGTTTGTTGAAAAAAGAAAATATGTACAAGATCTCTGTAGATTGCCTTTAAAGGACATATTGCCAAGTGGTGTTAGATATATTCTGGGGTGGGTCAACAGTTTGGGGGAAGAGACCTATTATATCAGTAGGAAGTATGAATATCTCTAAAGCAATTTTATTAAAAGAAGGACAGCCAAAGCTCTATTGTTCTGCACTCCTGTGACCAGGGCTGTGGATAAGGGGCTACCACCAGCCCTCCTGTAGGGGGTCCAGGCCAGCAGGGGGGCCCAGGCAGCTGGGTGAATCAAATGTAGGCAGGGAGGGTGATCAGAACAGCGGAGGGTCAATGACTGGAACCGATCCCCTCTATGGCTTTTTCTACAGCAGCTGAAAGCTGACTTCTTCTCCTCTCCCTCCTGTCGGATTTCAGCTGCTGCAGAAAGACATACAGGGGATTCGGTTCCAGTGATTGCCCCGCATCACCCTCTTTATGCACCATGTTTCCCCCCAGCTGCCCAGGCCCCCCACCCCCACAGTGCTGCCGGCTACCCTCCTTTCCTTCCCACCGGCAACTGCAGGCACTAGGACAATAGGATCCTTCTGGATGGAGAGCGGGGTAGGTTCCAGTAAATATATGTCTTATTTACCAGCCCCTTCCTTTGCTGAATGAACACATTGAGAGATCAGTACCAATCACTCGCTGTGTTCATTCATAACTGAAGCCTAGTAAACTGTATTTTTTCGGGGGGGCTGTCAGGTTGGCTGTATGGGGCCCTGTGGTTTCTAATGGCAACCGTGCCTGTGACCCAGACAGAGGACTAAAGCCCGCTGTCAGATGACGTCACTTAGCGGTCCAGGCTGGGGGAAAGACACAGACTTTAAAGTCAAGATCCACCTAGATGTCTGGACCGGCACCTGGCTCAGCCTCTCAGTGAGCCTCTGAGAGGCTGGGCCAGCCGCTCCCTCCCCCTCCGCAGCCCAGCGCTCTAATGAGTGCTGGAGGAGCAGAGCAGAGAGCCGGTGACTGACAGTCACCAGTTCTCTACTCACGGAACAGAGAACTGAGTGATCAGCGGTATTTAATCACTCAGTGCTCAGTTTTAGAGCCAGCGGGGGACAGATGCAGCATCGGATCAGTGCTGCGTCCACCTCGATAAGTATGGTGTTAAAAAAGTCACTTCTCTTTTAAAGAACAACTATAGGCTAAACCAGTATTTCTCAACCTTTTTTCAGTCAAGGCACCCTTGAAAATTCTGCACAATCTTGAGGCACCCCATTACAAAATGTGAAAAAAAACGAAACTAATATTTTCACATAACACAGCAACATCTGCACATGTAGGACACACAGTGTTAGAGGGGATTTATTCTTCCAAAGGAAATATACCTTTGCACACTGGTACTGGCCAGTATTGCAGGGTTTCTCTTCTCCCTTAGTTTCTCTCTTTCACTCAGCTAATGTGACCCCAGTGCTGACGGGAGGGGAGGGTCAGGGCAGTTGCCTGAATTGATGATAAGAGGCTAGAAAGTTGTAATTTTTATTATTATACAGTATTTATAAAGCGCCAACAGTTCGCTCAGCGCTGTACATTGTATAGGGAAACAGAACATGCAACAGAACAACAACAATACAATGCGATACACAAGGGGATCGAGGGCCCTGCTCCTTGGAGCTTACAATCTAGGAGGGAGGGGATAGTGGTACAGGAGGAAATAGCTGTGGGGGATGGAGTGGTAGGAAGAGTGGAGGAGGTCGAAATTAGCAGGGGGTGGTGTAGGCTTCCCTGAAGAGGTGGGTTTTCAGGGTGCGCCTAAAGGAGAGGAGGGTAGGTGACAGTCTGATGGGTTGGGGCAGGGAGTTCCAGAGGATGGGTGACACCCTGGAGAAATCCTGGAGGCGGGCATGGGAGGAGGAGACCAGGGAACTAGAGAGAAGGAGGTCTTGTGAGGAGCGGAGTGTGCGTGCGTGGGTGTGGTACTTGGATATTAGGTCGGTGATGTAATTTGGGGCAGTATGGTGGACAGCTTTGTACGTCAGTTTTAGGATTTTGAATTTGATCCGTTGTGCAATCGGAAGCCAATGCTGCACAATGAAAAAACCTGTGGCTTTGTGTAACTAAAGGGCAGGCTGGATTCACCTGCTGAATTGTATAACATTTGTGGGCAATTTTTAGGCATTTTGCCAAGGCACCCCTGATGATGCCTGAAGGCACCCCTGATGATGCCTGAAGGCACCCTGGTTGAAAAAGGCTGGCTTAAACAATGAGCAAATCCACTTTATGTGATGCCTAATGCTTTGTGGACAGGGACTGATGCAAATGTCTAATACATATGCAAGGTGCTGCATAAATTACAAGTAACTATAATAAATATGATTTTTTTCTATCAATAATTTACAATCTTTTACTGTACCTAGAGATGTATTTCCATCCTGGGATATTGGTAGATGATCTGAAATAGAAGTAAGCAAATTATTGCTTTGGATTTTATCGATTTCATTTCTATAAAAAAAGTTTTAGGGTTTGTAAAAAAAAACGTCAGGCTCATTTTAAGAAGCCCTGAAGGTAGCAATATTACTTTGGCTTCCCCATGGTTCTCACAAGTCTTTGTTCAGCCCTTTGTATCCTAAGCCCGGGCTCTACGGCCTCAACTCTTCATGTTATGATTACCCCCTCAATCTCCTCACGGATCACAAATCTACTAAGCGACATATCAATATGGATGCCACACCACTACCCTAATCCCAATCTTTCCAAACCAGAGCTTGTAATATTTCCTCCTCCCCCATCCCCCACTCATGGCTTTACCATTAAGATCAACAGCACAACCATTGGTCCTTCCCCACATGCCAGGGTGCTAGGCGTAATCCTAGACTCTGACCTCTCCTTTGGGCCCCACATCCAATCACTGGCTAAATCCTGCCGCCTCAAGCTCCGGAACATTTCCAAAATCCGCCCCTTTCTGACCAAAGACACCACAAAACAACTTATCCACGCCTTGGTTATATCCGCCTTGATTACTGCAACTCCCTCCTCACTGGTCTACCGTTACACAGGCTATCCCCCCTTCAGTCTAATGCTGCTGCTATTAGACTCATACACCTTACCAACCGATCAGCGACTGCTGCCCCTCTCTGCCAATCTCTTCATTGGCTTCCACTAGCCCAATGTATAAAATTCAAAATACTAACCACAGCTTACAAAGCCATCCACAACACTGCCTCTAGCTACATCGCAAACCTCATCCGCAGATATTGTCCACATTCGCTCCTTCCAAGACATCTTGCTCTCTAGCTCCCTCGTCAGTTCCTCCCACGCTCACCTCCAGGCTTCTCCAGGACTCTCACTCCTCTGGAACTCCTCTACCACAGTATGTGGTCAGCCCTCACCCTGTCTGCCTTTAGGCGATCTTTGAAAACTCACTTTTTCAGGGAAGCCTACCCCACCTCCACCTAAGAACTGTACTTGAGCCACCTCCATCAGAACATCGCCTACAGCTAGGGGTGTCCAAACTATGCCCTTCCAGGTGTTGAGGAACTGCCCCCATTCCTTGCAAGACTTTGAGCATCCACAGACAAGACACCCAGAGGCAGAGGCATGATGGGACTATAGTACTTCACCAACTGGAGGGCTGATAGTTTGGACACCCCTTGCTATCATTGTACCATTTCCCTTTCATTGTAAATTGTAAGCTCCACGACTGTTTGCTACTATATAAATCCTGTATTATAATAATATTAATGATTATACCCCACCATTTCCTGGCAGCATACCCTTACGTCTGCTACCTCTTGAGACTCCATCATTTGACAGCTGACTAACATGAGTTGACTACTGCCTGATCCTTAAACTGACCAGTCTGGTTGTACAATCTCCTTTAAATCTACCGTCAGTTATGTGGTACTTGAGTCTGCCTTACTGGATACTATGAAATATAAATGGATTTGCAAGGTTTGTCCTCGTATTAAATAGTTTGGCTATATAGTTGGATGTACACCGATCAGTCACAACATTATGACTTCCCACCATAACCCATTGCATGGACTCTACTAGATTCTGAAGGTATACTGTGGTATCTGGCACCATCAGCAGCAGATCCTTCAGGTCCTGTAAGCTGTGAGGTGGGGCCTCCAAGGAATTTTTCCTGCAGATCCCACAAATGCTTGATTGGATTGAGATTCTGGAGCAAAGTCAATATCTTTGTGTGTTCCAAAAACCATTTTAGAATTCATAATACCAGTTTACCTTCTTCCACTGCTCTGTGGTCCAATTCTGATGCTCATGCGCCCATTGTAGGCACTTTTGGCAGTGGACACACCCTGACCGGTCTGCGGCTATGCAGCCCCATAAACAACAAACTGCAAAGCTCTTTGTGTTCTGACACCTTTCTATTGGAACCAGCATTAATCTTTTCAACAATTTGAGCTACAGTAGCTCTTCTATTGGATCAGGCTACAAGGGCCAGCCTTCGCTCTCCACGCCATCAATGAGCCTTTTACTGCAAGCCTACCAGACAAACAGAGTTGTCTTTCTGAAAACCTTAGTTGGTCTGGTGGTCCAGATGCAACAGCTGTCAGCCCCCCACTGAGTTCTACAGCCTGCTGCAGAAGGACTAGATCATGCATCTGTGCCTTTGGCCCGAACCTAAATGTCAGAGCCTCATGCACCAGGGCAATCAACTGAACCAGACTGTACGTCATGAATCTATATAATTGCCCGATCGCCCAACGCATTAAATTCAAACTACTAACACTGACATACAAAGCCATTCACAACGCTGCCCCAAACTACCTCACCAACCTGATACCCAAATACCACCCAACCCGTAATCTTCGTTCCTCACAAGACCTCCTACTTTCTAGCTCCCTGGTCTCCACCTCCCATGCCCGACTGCAGGACTTCTCCAGGACTTCCCCCATCCTCTGGAACTCACTACACCAATCCATCAGACTGTCACCTACCCTCCTCACCTTTAGGCGCTCCCTGAAAACCCATCTCTTCAGGGAAGCCTACCCCACCCTCACCTAACAGCCGATCTCCTCCACTCCTCCTACCACTCCATCCCCCACAGCCACTTCCTCCTGTACCACTTTCCCCTCCCTCCTAGATTGTAAGCTCCAAAGAGCAGGGCCCTCGAACCCCTCGTGTATTGTTTTGTTACTGTATTGTCTCTTGTTATGTCCTTCACTATAATGTACAGCGCTGAGCAAACCTTTCTGGCGCTATATAAATACTGTATAATAATATAATAATATATGAGTTTTACTTTTTGAATTGAATTACTGAAATAAATTAACTTTTTGTTGATATTCTAATTTATTGAAATGCACCTGTATGTTTAGAAAAGTTAAGTGCAGGCCTGCCAGTGTAAATAAGGCTTTATAGGTAAAAGCATCTAAAAAGAGAGTGTTGGTAGTGTCCAATAAAATCCACCAGATTTTAGAAGGAAATATGGCAATTGGTGGTTATATGCAGAATTTATCCTATTCTGCCTCTAGTTTTATAATGGAGGTTATTGGAAAGCTGCCAAATGCCAGAGTAAATGTCAGGGTACTGTCCATGGCAGAAGTTCTGGAAGATTTGGCATTTCTGCCAGTACTCTGCATGGGCGCAGAAAGACACATCAGCCTCAGTGTGGTGCCAGACAGCCTTTATAAGGAGGCTCATCACTTCCTCAAGTTGCTGGATGATCTCTAGCTCCCCGTGCCCTGTTCCTGTTTCCTGTGACTTTGACCGGTGATTTCCTGTTACCGATTCGGCTTGCTCCTGGACCTGTCTACTCTGCCTTACCCCTGATCTGACCTCGGCTTTGCTTACGGATACTCTCTCTCACTCCTCTGTGTATGACCTCAGCTGTCCCATCTGACTATGTCTGCTCTGATTCCCACCTGGTAACTGACCATGGCTTGAACCGACTACCCAGTAAACATCCAAATCCCAGAAGGGCTTGCATACCACGCACAGGCGCCTCCTGTCTGCAGACCTATCTCCGTACACCAGCTGTGCTTCTGAGTGGACCACCAACCAGCACTCCTACAGGCGACCTGTGCAACTTTGGGCCAGACTCCCGCTGCCCTACTCTCAGGGGAGTCCGGAACTTAGCCACAAGGGAAGCCCTCTCTCTATTGGCCTCCATCACCCGGTACGTGATAGTAAAATTTTGGAAGAAACAAGAGGTATCAAAAATAAAAGATTGGATAGGAAGTGTGGATTATATGTATAGTGTCAAAGAATGTAGATGAAGATTTACTTACTTGAGATGCCTCTATTATTTGTGTTCTAAAATGGAACAGAAGAATTAGGAAACATTATAAGAATGGAACTGTTAAAGGTTAAAATACCTGTAGTAACAATAAAAGGTCAAACTTTGAAAAAGTGGCATTCCCTTCTGAGGTGGAATCTGGTGGACCAAGAATTCTTCAGACTCTTGGAGACATCAGCAGTGAGATCCCTCTGCTGGAGCATCTGGCTGCCTCGGGAAATGTTTGGGCTCTGCCCACCTTGATGTGGTTTTGTGACCATGATTGTGTATCCCACTAGATTAAATAAATAATGTGGCTGGGATGGTGGGAACCCCTATAGTAGCCTCAGCACATGTGCAGACCCAGGAACCAAGCACAGATATCTTACCACCAAAGTCTGCAGGGAAACACTTGAATATTACTTTTTGCACATGAAAGGACTTTCAGAAAAAATAAATACATATAAACAGCAAGCAATCTTCTAGAAAATGAAACCTGTGCAGCAATATTCAGTCCTAGTCTGTTGACCCTATAATGCACTGTTACATTTAAATGACAATAATCCTATAAAAAAAACTGCAATAGATCCCCAGTGAACAACAATTGATTGCTGCTCTCTCTCTCTTCTTCACCTCCATCAGCTTTCACCCTGGTTCATTTATCCTCTGTCCCATGGTCACCTCCTGTTCTGCCTCCTTTATGCCTTGTCCATGGTCACCCTCTCCCCCCTTGGCCGGTGGTAGACTATGTTAAGCCCTAGGCAAGACCAGATACTTCCCCCCCCCCCCCCCCCCCAAAAAAAAAAAAATGTAAAAACAATAGAAAATATTAGATCAACAAAACATGAAATTGCTAATTTTAATTTGCAAAAATAAGTGCCATAAGATGCCACCAGCACCAATATTAAAGACAAAATACATACTAGCCACATATAAACTAACTGTATTAACCAATCAGAGAAACAAAAAAAAAAAAAAAAAAGAAACAGAGTTAAAAAAACTCAACAGTGATCAGAAGTCGCCAGCCGGATTGCAGTACGGGACTGAGTCTGAGTGGAACACTGAAAGGAGTGCCACACTAGTCCCAGACACCTGAAATCTTCCTCTGTCCTTTTTTCCTCCCCCTCCGCCGCCCTTCCTCTCAGCTGAAGGATCATTCATGACATGGCAGCACCCAACATGATCAATCGGCACTCGCTTCCCTCACCCTGATCATTGTCCGCACCACTCCTCCTCCTGTCACCTCCATGACCCACCATCATCCTAGGCTCAGCTCACCGCTGATGGCTCCTGCCGGGGTGTGCAGCATTGGACACACCCCATTCGGTCACTAGCCGGCTCCCTGTTACAGCTGGAGGATTGCGTGTGTACCGGAGATGTATGGACCGATCCTCCGATCAGAGACTGCAGACCACTCTGAGTCCTGGGTTAATGTCATCACTTCCCATCCCAGGGGAAGCCGACACTTCATTGCTACATGGGATACTGTTATATTTAAAGGCGGCTGCCTAGTTTTTCTTAGTGGAAGCACCGGCCCTGCTTTCCCCTCCTGTTTTATCTCTTGTCAATAGTAACCCTTCCACTGGTTGACTCAGCTCTCCTTTGCCTACTATCACCTTTCACTCTGCCTCTTCTCTTCCCTGTCCATGGTCAAGCAACTCCCCCAATTCCAATCTCCTCACCTCATGTCTACCTCTTTATTTTCTGTCCTTAGTCTCCCTTCATTTCTTTCTCCAATCTCCCCTGATCATGGTCACCTTCATTTCTGCTTCCTATATTCCATGTCCTTGATTACCTCCATCTCTGCCTTCTGTATCCTCAGGTTTCCATGTTCACTTCCTTCTCTTCTTGCTCTTTCCCATCTACATGTTCACCTCCTTCTTCATCTACCCTGTCCACGGTCTATGGTCACTTCCCTCCCTGCTCCATCTATGCCCTGTCTATGATCATCTCCATCTCTGCCCCCTTTACTCACTGTGTTCATGGTCACTTCCATCTCTACCTTCTCTATCCCCTGGCCTTGGTCACCTTTCATTCTACCCTCTGTATTTCCTGTCCATTTTTTAATCCCAATCTGTCTCCACTATCCCCTGTGCATTGTCATCTTCTACCTTGCCTTCTATATCCATTGTGAACTCCCTCTCTTCCTTCCCTATACTCTGTCCATTGTTACCTTCCACTCTGCTTAGACTTTACCCTGTCCATGGTCACCTCCATCAGTATCTCCTCTATTGGTCACCCCCACTCTGCCTTCTCTATCACCTATCCATGGGAACCTCCATGTCTTCCTTTTTTATTAAAAGTCATTTTCTTTGCTGCCTCCTCTATTCCCTGTGCATTGCCCCCTTGTGCTCTGGATCCTATCCCATTCCAATGGACACCCCCATCTCCTCTATTCCCTGTCCATGGTCACTACCTCCTCTTATATCCCTTGTCCACGGACACCTCCATATCTGCCTCTATCCCTGTCCTTGGTCACCTCCCATTCTCCCCCAGCCAAGATCACCTTTCTCTCTAGTCTTCCATCCATGGCCAGCTCCCAATTTGCTCTTTTTCCAATGGTTGACAATTGACTCCAACTCCTTACTCCTCTATCCCCTGTCCACAAGCATGGTCCCATCCTACCTTCTATGTTTTTCATTTTTTGGACAAATTCAGGTCCTTCTTTATAATTTATGGCAACATTCTATGATTGGTTTCTTTTATATAAATCCTGTATATTAGTAGTAGTAGTAGTAGTAGTAGTAGTAGTAGTATTCTACTTCCTTTCTCTATGCTTCCTGTTTAATAAGCAGTTCTTGGTTTGCTTCCTGCCCAGCATTCCATAACCTAGGAATCTATCACAGAGATCTCACCAACAGAATCCCATACATACAAGAAACCATCAACCTTTTTTAATTCTCCAGCCTCCACCAAAAACTAAAATAAAAGCTTTGGGTTAAATGACCCTGTAAAGCAAATGTGTTCTTGTCCAATACTA
The DNA here is from genome assembly GCA_951230385.1 of Staurois parvus. Taxonomy (NCBI): domain Eukaryota; kingdom Metazoa; phylum Chordata; class Amphibia; order Anura; family Ranidae; genus Staurois; species Staurois parvus. The sequence continues at coordinate 259,213 of CATNWA010016763.1, forward strand.
GGCCCAATGCTTCCATGTTGAGGTGGGATGAGTGTGCTCAGCTCTTTTGTAAATTACCTTGACTTGGGCAGTGAGGATGGGAATCAAATCATGGAGAAGATGGAAGAGAAGCACATAATCTTTATGTTTCTTAGAATATAGTGGCTAGGGTGTTACAATATGGGCCCACTTTAAAACTACATTCACTTGGATGTCCTTTTGTCACTTTCAGTCAGTTGACCATGTCCACCACGCTTATCCTTTTAGAAAACATTTTCCAACAAACTGTAGATGCCATCATAACCTTTGATACTGTACGTCCCGACATGGCAAATACTGTAAATTGGTAACTTCAGTCACAGAGGCACAGGCTAAGTGGCACCAACAATTTGCCCTCTTTGAAGCTCAGTAAGCTCTGACACGATTCCGCATCACTAGCAGTACACGCAGTGAATGATGAAAGTGAGGCTTACCCCCTGTTAGCTAGGTGTCTCATCACACAGCAGAAGCGAAAGAATGTTACATCACTTCTGCTTTCACCACAAAACATGTGGTCACTTTCACACTTGCAAATCATGTAGTGTTTCCATTGTTTGTCTAACCCCTGTAACGCCCTTTAGTGTACATAGGGTTTTTTGTGTTTAGTTAGAGGCTTGCTATGAGCCTGGGTATGAGTCAGCCTGGGAGTGAGTCAGCGAGGTCACTTCAGGTTAGACTGGGAGGCTCTACGGGTCAGGGCATCTGGAACCCTCCCACCCTTCTAGAAACTGCTGGTACTTTCTAGTAGAGGGGTTGAGGAGGGGAGGAGGCCTAGATTTGCAAGTTTGAGGGAATCTGGCCAATCCCCAGGCAGGAGACCTTGCATATGGGGCTAGGTCAGCCCTTACATATGAGAGAGCCTGGTCAGTAGAGGAGTCAGGTGGAAGAAGGAGTAAGGAAGTGCTGCTGGTGTAGAGCCTGGCAGGGGGCCCCAGAGGAGGGGGGCCGCCTATAGGCTGAAGCTGCACAGAAGGACCTCAACTGTCCCACAGTCTACCTGGAAAAGACAGCCTGTCAGCAGGGAAGAAGCTAGCCCAGTGTGAGGCCAGAAAGCAGCTTCAACCATTCAGCTAAAGGAACAGAACAGTGTGAGTACTTCTGCACCCCCTGGGCCAAAGAAGGGAGAGGACGGCAAGGTGCAATACCCAAATAGTTCTCCCTGGCACTACTAAATTTGTATGTCTCAGAATCCCTTACTCAGGGACACTCTGAACACAGCCAGGTAAATGAGGAGATTTTCATCTGGGGTCTGAGGAGGTTCACTAAAGGGGACCAAGTGCTCCTTACAATGACATCCTGTATACCCCTAGACCCCATCCAAGTTGTTAACCTCTAATAAAACAAACAAACAAACAGAAAAAAAAAAAAAAGTTCAAGGACTGTTTACTGACTTTGGATGAAAGTATGGAAAATACGTGTTACCTGGCTGTGCAGAGTTTAGGGGAACCCAAAAACTCAGCAACCTTAAAGAGGGTAGTGCTGAACCCCCTGTATGAGAACCAACATCAGAAGGAATACCAACATGAGGATGCATGAGAATGAACAAGAGAAGGAATACCAATGTGAGGATGTATGAGAACCAACATGAGAAGGTATACCAACGTGAGGATGTATGAGAACCAACATGAGCAGGTATACCAATGTGAGGATGTATGAAAACCAACATGAGGATGTATGAAAACCAACATGAGAAGGAATATCAACGTGAGGATGTATGAGAACCAACATGAGGATGTATGAGAGCTAGCACGAGAAGAAATATCAATGTGAGGATGTATGAGAACCAGCATGAGAAGGAATACCAAAGTGAGGATCTAAGAGAAACAACATGAGAAGGAATACCAACATGAGGATGTATGAGAACCAACATGAGAGGGAATACCAACAAGTACATCCTCTTGTTGGTGAGAACCATCATGAAACAGTATACCAACATGGGGATGTATGAGAACCAACATGAGAAGGAATACCAACAAGAGGATGTATGAGAACCAACATGAGAAGAAATATCAACGTGGGGATGTATGAGAACCAGCATGAGAAGGAATACCAACGTGAGGATGTATGAGAACCAACATGAGAAGGAATATCAACGTGGGGATGTATGAGAACCAGCATGAGAAGGAATACCCATGTGAGGATCTAGGAGAACCAACATGAGAAGGAATACAAACATGAGGATGTATGAGAACCAACATGAGGAGGAATACCAAATGTGAGGATGTATGAGGACCAGCATGAGAAGGAATACCAACATGAGAATGTATGAGAACCAACATGAGAAGGAATACCAACAGAGGATGTATGAGAACCAACATGAAAAGATATACCAACATGGGGATGTCTGAGAACCAACATGAGAAGGAATACCAACATGAGGATATATGAGAACCAACATGAGAAGGAATATCAACGTGAGGATGTATGAGAACCAACATGAGAAGGAATGCCAACATGAAAAATCTAAGAGAACCAACATGAGAAGGAATGTCAGAGTATGGTATCGAACCTGGCCCTACTGGAGTGGGAGGTCTCTTCTCACTGAGCTATCTGGAATGCTGGACAACTCCCTTGACAACTCTTGGATAATCCTGCCTTGTGCCTTGGTTTCTCTTGAACCTTGAACTCCTTGCTCCTCCCATGAACTTCCTTATAAAAGCCATGTCCATGCACTTCCTCCTTGCCAGATTATTGTGCCTTACCAGCCAATATCCCGTTTACTGTTCCTGCTGCTGTCTTCATCTACGTTACCGACCTTTGGCTTGCTACTGACTACGATTCTGCCTCACACTATCTACTACCATTGGTGACCAACCCTTGGCTTGTGACTGGCTCCGCTTCTGTTTGATCCCTGAACTGTTTAATCCGCTTTTGGTTTCCAGCCTACTCATTCCCTGGTGGGGTGATCCTGAGATCTGCGACCTGGGCATGCACATGCAGCCAAATCCATCTCCACCATTAGGAGCTCTGGGGAAGACCGGTGGATGCATAGACCCCGCACCTCAGGTGAGCCTGCGTTATTCCCAGGGTGGGCCGCTGGTGTACCAATCCTGCTGGTTTCAGGTAAGCTTTACAACTGCTGTAGCAACTGGTCTCTGAACCTGACCTTATACCGTGACAAGGAATGCCAACATGAGGATCTAGGAGAACCAACATGAGAAGGAATGCCAACATGAGGATGTATGAGAACCAACATGAGAAGGAATGCCAACATGAGGATGTATGAGAACCAACATGAGAAGGAATGCCAACATGAGGATGTATGAGAACCAACATGAGAAGGAATGCCAACATGAGGATGTATGAGAACCAACATGAGAAGGAATACCACCGTAAGGATCTAAGCGAACCAACATGAGAAGGAATACCAACATTTCAGGAAGAAAAGGGGACATGTGTCATTTTCTGCTGCAAAACTCACTGCAGCTAAATGCAATAGCTGCAGATAGTTGACCTTGGAAGCAGGACTTTCATTTTTTTTCCAAAAGCAGCTAAACTGTCTGCAACAAAAAGTTTGCTCATCAATGTGTATTACTAACAATATTACTTTCCACAGTGTGAGTCCAGCTGGTTTTAGAAAAGTCTTCTAAATGCAGCTAAAGTCTAAAATTTAGACATCCATGTGAATGTAGCCTAAGGCACACCTGTCATGAAAGGAGGCTGCATTTTGAAAAGGCTAGCAATGGCAGCCCCAAAATTTCTGACCTGAAACAAATTAAGTCAAAACAAGAACAGATAATAAAATTGTGATTAGAGAAAAAAAGAAAAAAAAGCAACTTACACAGCAATTTGTTTTTAATTAGCAATGCATCCAAGGTAGATGATTAGGCCTAGTCCTACTAGGCCCACAGACTGTTCCAATTATGGTACCTGTATCGAAATCTGTCATATAAATAAATCATAGAATAAGTATTTTTGATAAAACACACAAAATAAATTATATAGAATTTACGAAAAAAAGGTGAAGTTATTTGAAGTTTAATTTTTAGTCCTCATGTACACGGGACGTTCTTACAGCGGCTCTTTTTGGCTTTTGAAGTTTTTTTCTACCACCAGTAAACTCCCCAGCATGTTATTCTAGGTGTCCATGCACACATAAACTGAAACCAACATTTTTTGGCAGGGATGTTTTTTGTCTGGAAAAAAAAAAAACCCCAGAACTAGTGGGTTTCTAGAGGAGTTTTTTAGTTGTACAAACATTCTAATGCTGAAAAAAAACATGGCAAAATGCAGTAAATCGCACCAAACCAGCGTTTTTGGACTTTATTTGTCTAAAATAAAACTTTTTTCTTGAAAAAAAAAAAAGTCTCAAAAAATGCACACTCGAAAAAAAACGGGGCAAAACGCCACTAAACGCAAATACAAAAAAAAACGCTGAAAAACTCAAGTTTTTAACGTGACTTTACACAGCTAACGTTACCAGCTTTATTAAAATGCACCCCAGTGTGCATGGAGCCTAATGCCAGCCATAGATAGGTTAAAAATCGGCCGATTTTCGGGCGACAAAAAAATTGGCCGATTTTTGCACCGTTAGGTTGTTAATTCGGGTCGGACGTTTTTTTTAGAGGTTTTTGCCCATTTTTTTATCGGTCATGTTGGAAAATTTGCGGCCAATTTTGACAATCGGGCCGATTTTCCTGGCAATGATGGGGGAAAATCGGGCCCGATCGTTTTAACCGAAAAAAAATCTGCGCATGAGTTGTGACCTGCAAAAGAAGAAGAAAAAAGAAGAAGAAGAAGAAGAAAAAAGAAGAAAAAAGAAAAAAAAGAAGAAGAAGAAGTAGAAAAAAAAGAAGAAGTAGAAGAAGAAAAAGAAGAAGTCAAAGAAGATAAAGAAGAAGAAAAAGAAAGAAGATAAAGAAAGGAGAAGAAAAAGAAGAAGAAGAAGAAGAAGAGAAGAGAAGAGAAGAAGAAGAAAAGAAGAAGAGAGAAGAAGAAGAGAAGAAAAAGAAGAAGAAGAAGAAAAAAGAAGAAGAAAGAAAAGAAAAGAAGAAGAAAAAGAAGAAGAAGAAGAAGAAGAAGAAGAAGAAGAAGAAGAAGAAGAAGAAGAAGATAAAGAAGAGGAGAAGAAAAAAAAGAAGAAAAAATAAAGAAGAAGAAGAAAAAGAAGAAGAAAGAAGAAGAAGAAGAAGAAGAAGAAGGAAGAAAAGAAGAAGAAGAAAAAAAAAAGGAGAGAGAAAGAAAAGAAGAAGAAGAAGAAGAAGAAGAAGAAGAAGAGAAGAGAAGAAGAAGAAGAAGAAGAAAAAAAGAAGAAAAAAAGAAAGAAGAAGAAGAAGAAGAAAAAAAATAAGAAGAAGCAAGAAAAAAAGAAGAAGAAGAAGAAGAAGCAAAAAAGAAGAAGAAAAAAAAAAAGAAGAAGAAAAAAAAAGAAGAAGAAGAAAAAAAAAGAAGCAGAAAAAAAAAGAAGATAAAAAGAAGAAAGAAGAATAAGAAGAAGAATAACCTGAATCCTTCCTACGAACTGGAATTCCAGTCCGCTATTATATTTTATATGAAAAAAGTCTTGCGGTTGCCACAAATGTATCCATTTGTATTCGAATAAAAAAACATTGCAATCCAAATAATGTATTTGTATTGCTGTCACATTGTATGGTGTGCTCCCCTGTCTCTGTCTAATGCCGGCCATAGGCGGGTGGAAAATCGGCCGATTTTTTTTAAAGTTGGTGGTAACGTTGGCCGATCGAACGACGTTTTTTTTTTTTTTTGTTTTTTTTAAATCGGCTGATGTTCGACCCGTCTATGGCCTGCATTAGATACACTGTTTCTAACCGTGAAATCAACAAAGGGGCAGAAATTCTGGTAACATCATTGCTTGAGGTGATTGTAGCCGTATTAGTACACTTGCGGCAGAAACAACTGAGTCCTGTCCGTGATACTTTTTTTATTTGCACTAAAACGTACAATTTTCAGGACAAGCTTTGGGGGTATTTCCTCTTCTTCAAGGTCCAAGCAGTACTACTGATGGTAACATCATTGACCCATTTGGACACATTTGGTCAGTGACATCGGGGGTTATTTACTAAAACTGGAGTGTGCAAAATCTGGTGCAGTTCTGGATACAAACAGATCAGCTTCCAAGTTTTATTGTCAAAGCTTCACTGAAAAAGTTGAAGTTTGAAGCTCACTGGCTACCATACAAGGCTGCACCAGTTATAGTAAATCTCCCCCACTGAGTCCATATAAAGGTCAATGATGTCACCAGCATCCTCTTCTCTTTTCCCGCCGTATCTGTCATATATTTGCAGACCACCAGCCCAATGAACTGTCGGCGTGAAATTCCCCACCCAGCAGCGGTACGTAACAAAGGGGCAAGTATTTTGGAAAGATCTTTGAATTTTTATGGACACATTTTGTCAATGACCCTGTTCATTTATGGTCAAATTACCATATTGGGTTAAGGATATCACCAGCATTTCCGCCCCGTTCTTCCTTAGCTGTCAGATGAGAGCGGGCCGCCAGTTCAATAAGTTGTGGACATGGAATTTCATGCCCCAAAACTGCACAGACTAAAGGGGTGGGGATCCTGGTGACATCATCCACCTAATATGGCCACATTTGGTCAATTACATTGTGCAGATATGGCCATATTAGGTCAATGATGTCACCAGCATTTTCGCACCGTTCTTCCTTAGCTGTCAGATGAGAGCGGACCGCCAGTCCAATAAGTTGTGGACATAAAATTTCTTGCCCCAAAACTGCACAGAGCAAAGGGGTGGGGATCCTGGTGACATCATCCACCTAATATGGCCACATTTGGTCAATGACATTGTTCAGATATGGCCATATTAGGTCAATGATTGATGTCACCAGCATTTTCGCACCGTTTTCCTTAGCTGTCAGTTGAGAGCAAACCGCCAGTCCAATAAGTTGTGGACATGGAATTTCATGCCCCAAAACTGCACAGACTAAAGGGGTGGGGATCCTGGTGACATCATCCACCTAATATGGCCACATTTGGTCAATTACATTGTGCAGATATGGCCATATTAGGTCAATGATGTCACCAGCATTTTCGCACCGTTCTTCCTTAGCTGTCAGATGAGAGCGGGCCACCAGTCCAATAAGTTGTGGACATGGAATTTCATGCCCAAAAACTGCACAGACCAAAGGGGTGGGGATCCTGGTGACATCATCCACCTAATATGGCCACATTTGGTCAATGACATTGTTCAGATATGGCCATATTAGGTCACCAGCATTTCCTCACCATTCTTCCTTAGCTGTCAGATGAGAGCGGGCCACCAGTCCAATAAGTTGTGGACATGGAATATCATGCCCCAAAACTGCACAGACCAAAGGGGTGGGGATCCTGGTGACATCATCCACCTAATATGGCCACATTTGGTCAATTACATTGTGCAGATATGGCCATATTAGGTCAATGATGTCACCAGCATTTTCGCACCGTTCTTCCTTAGCTGTCAGATGAGAGCGGGCCGCCAGTCCAATAAAGTTGTGGACATGGAATTTCATGCCCCAAAACTGCACAGACCAAAGGGGTGGGGATCCTGGTGACATCATCCACCTAATATGGCCACCTTTGGTCGATGACATTGTTCAGATATGGCCATATTAGGTCAATGATGTCACCAGCATTTCCTCACCATTCTTCCTTAGCTGTCAGATGAGAGCGGGCCACCAGTCCAATAAGTTGTGGACATGGAATATCATGCCCCAAAACTGCACAGACCAAAGGGGTGGGGATCCTGGTGACATCATCCACCTAATATGGCCACCTTTGGTCAATTACATTGTGCAGATATGGCCATATTAGGTCAATGATGTCACCAGCATTCCTTTGCCCTCTTTAGCTCATTCCCAATTCACAGTTTTTGGTACAATGTGTGAATTTGAAGGTGTTTTTGCTGATATTGTACAATTAGATTGTAACATTTATTCCAGCTTAAAAAAGATAATTGTCCGGAGGAAGCCGTACAGCTACAAACTGTCCTCCAAAACATACTGGAAGATAAACGGCTCCACAGGTCTCAGGTATTCACCAAAAAAATAGAAAGCCACAAAATGTGTTTATTTGGCTATTAGGGAGAAAAAAATATTTTTAGCAGTCTAATTATTTCATTTGTGTTCAAGAGATTCCCATACTTACTGGGAGGTGTATGAGTACGATTAGACCCCTTTGCACCCTTTGGCTCTACCACCTCTGTTTCATAATCTTAAATTTAGACATGAAAAAAAGGAAAAATAATTAGCTTTGTCAGGGCAAGGGCAAACAATTCTAAAACATTGAAAAACGTTCTGCCATATGTCTCTCTGCAGAGGTCCTACTACATGCCCCATGCTGAGTCAGAGCTAGAGCTCTCCAATCAAAGAAGTTCATGCTCCCTGCTGATTGGAGTGTTCCGCTCTGACTCAGCAGGGAGTAGGACACACCTCTACATAGAGACCACTGCTTCCATACAGAGAACAAGGGTCCTTCTCTGCAGCCTGCTGACTGGGAACAGGCTTTTCTACTCAGGCTGGGGTGGCCTTCTTAAGAGGTCCTACTACGTGCCCCATGCTAAATCAAAGCTAGAGCTCTCCAATCAAAGAAGTTCATGTTTCCTGCTGATTGAGAGTGTCCTGCTTTTCTTAACAGGGAGTATGTCACACCTCTACAGAGGGACCACTGCTTCCATACAGAGAACAAGGGTCCTTCTCTGCAGCCTGCTGACTGGGGACAGGCTTTTCTACTCAGGCTGGGGTGGCCTTCTTAAGAGGTCCTACTACATGCCCCATGTCTCTCTGCAGAGGTCTTACTACATGCCCCATGCTGAGTCAGAGCTAGAGCTCTCCAATCAAAGAAGTTCATGCTTCCTGTTGATTGGAGTGTTCTGCTCTGACTAAGCAGGGTGTAGGTCACACCTCTACAGAGAGACCACTGCTTCCATACAGAGAACAAGGGTCCTTCTCTGCAGCTTGCTGACTGGGGACAGGCTTTTCTATTCAGGTTTTGGTGGCCTTCTTAAGAGGTCCTACTACGTGCCCCATGCTGAGTCAGAGCTAGAGCTCTCCAATCAGAGAAGTTCATGCTTCCTGCTGATTGGAGTGTTCTGATGATTTATCTACCTGATTTAAATGGAAAAAAACAATGAATTGGGCTTTAACCACCTCAATACCGGACACTTTCACCCCCTCCCTGCCCAGGCCAGTTTTCAGCTTTCAGCGCTGTCGCGCTATACATAACAATTTATAAAAATTATTTTTTTATATTTTTTAGACAGATAGAGCTTTTTTTGGTGATATTTAATCAACACTGTTTTTTTTTTTTTACAAAACGAATAAAAAAAGACCAAAAATGTAGAAGAAAAAACTTTTTTTGTTTGTTTGTTTCAAAATTTTGCAAATAAATAATTTTTCTTCTTCACTGATGTGTGCTGACGAGGGCTGCACTGATGGGAACTGATAGGCTGCATTGATGGGGCAGGTTTTAGAAAGGAACTGGTAAGATCTGGAGATGTTGTGAGGAGTTGAGAAGATAATTGGAGATTGTAGTGAGGGACTGGTAAGAGAACAGTAGGTTATAGTGAGGAGCTGACAAGAGGAAGGGAGGTTGTGATGAGGAGATGGTAAAAGAGGAGAGCTTGAACAGGTAGGAAGTATAGGGAGGGTAGGGTACTTGTGACAGACCCAACCGGGATAGGGGCTTTTGGAGGGGACTGCAAGCTAGCCTTTTGCCTACTGACCATGTCCCACGCATCTGAGGGGGCTCCATTCTTTGGGAGGTGTGTGCCTGGGGGGACCTTTGGAGTAGTTTACTTCGAATTCAAGTCCATGTCTCCCCAAAACACACAGACTCTAAGACCTGGAGGACCAGGATATAGATTTGGGGTCTCTGTGCCCAAACCAGTATTCACTGCTTACCCCCCCCCCCCCTTTCTAGAGTCAGAGACTCTAAGAAGATGTTGATATAATCAGCTCAAAACAACCTGATGCAGTGGACTCTTGCTTGTTATGTGTAATCTGTTTATTAAGTTGTGATGTGTTTACTGTCTTTCTACCATTGTGTGCCTCCAAGGTGTGCATTCCCATTGTTAATTGAGTCGCCTATTGTTTCTGTCTGTCTGCCTGCTAATCTTCTTGAAGATGTGATTAGTATTGTGTCCACTTTACCTTGTTACCAAACCATTGTGGGATGTTTATGTGTTTATATTAATGTGTAATATTTGGTTTTATTGTTCATGTGGGGACTGCCCTTATTTCTAAAGTATATGAAAACCTGTGTCCTTGTTCAATAAAGTAGTTCCTGTTTGGCATCTAAGCTAGTGTCACTTAGTCTTGGGTGCAATGCCCAGCTATAATACCTTGGTCCTGTGTCCCAGCAGCGAGGAAGCAGTTCTCTGACAGAATCACCCAATCAGGGTGACAGGTGTTCCGTCACAGTAATGACCTGAGAAGATGAAGGGAGGTTGTAGTAAAGACCTGAGATGAGGAGGGGAGGTTTTAGTGGGGAGGTTGTAGTGTGGAGCTGAGATATGGTAGGAAGGTTTTAGTGAGGAGCTGAGAAGAGGAAGGAAGATTGTAGTGAGGAGCTGGGATGAGGTAAGGAGGTTGTCGTGAGGAGCTGAGATGCGGTGGGGAGGTTTTAGTGAGGAGATGAGAAGATGAATGGAGGTTGTAGTGAGGAGCTGATAAGTGGCGGGGAGGTTATAATGAGGAGCCGAGAAGAGGAAGGGAGGTTGTACTGAGGACCTGAGAAGAGGAAGGAAGATTGTAGTGATGAGCTGGGATGAGGTAGGGAGGTTGTAATGAGGAGCTAAGATGCAGTGGGGAGGTTTTTAGTGGGGAGTTGAGATGTGCTGGGGAGGTTGTAGTGAGGAGCTGAGAAGATGAAGGGAGTTTGTAGTGAGGAGCTGGTAAGAGGTAGGGAGGTAGTAACGAGGAGCTGAGAAGAGGAAGGGCAGTTGTAGTGAGGAGATGAGATGAGATAGGGAGGTTGTAGTGAGGAGCTGAGAAGATGAAGGGATATTGTAGTGAGGAGCTGGCAAGAGGTAGGGAGGTTGTAATGAGGAACTGAAAAGAGCATTGGGGGTTGTAGTGAGGAGATGAAAAAAAAAATGGGAGATTGTAATGAGGAAGTATAAAAAGGGTTGGGTAATGACCTGAGAAGAGGAAGGGAGGTTGTAGTGAGGAGCTGGTAAGAGGAAGGGAGGCTGTATTAACAAGCTGGAAAACGAGGGCAAGGTTGTATTGAGGAGCTGGTAAGAGGCGGAAAGGTCGTAATGAGGAGCTGAGATGAGGTAGGGAGGTTGTAGTGAGGACCTGAGATGATGAAGGAAGATTGTAGTGATGAGCTGGGATGAGGTAGGGAGGTTGTAGTGAGGAGCTGAGATGTGGTGGGGAGGTTTTAGTGAGAGCTGAGAAGAGCTGAGAAGATGAATGGAGGATGTAGTGAGGAGCTGAGATGAGATAGGGAGGTTGTAGTGAGGAGCTGAGAAGATGAAGGGAGGTTGTAGTGAGGAGTGACTATATTGGGTTAAGGATATCACCAGCATTTCCGCACCGTTCTTCCTTAGCTGTCAGATGAGAGCGGGCCGCCAGTCCAATAAGCTGTGGACATGGAATTTCATGCCCCAAAACTGCACAGACCAAAGGGGTGGGGATCCTGGTGACATCATCCACCTAATATGACCACATTTGGTCAATGACATTGTTCAGATATGGCCATATTAGGTCAATAATGTCACCAGCATTCATTTGCCCTCTTTAGCTCATTCCCAATTCACAGCTTTGGTACAATATGTGAATTTGAAGGTGTTTTTGCTGATCTTGTACAATTAGATTGTAACATTTATTCCAGCTTAAAAAAAAGATAATTGTCCGGAGGAAGCCGTACAGCTACAAACTGTCCTCCAAAACATACTGGAAGATAAACGGCTCCACAGGTCTCAGGTATTCACCAAAAAAATAGAAAGCCACAAAATGTGTTTATTTGGCTATTAGGGAGAAAAATATTTTTAGCAGTCTAATTATTTCATTTGTGTTCAAGAGATTCCCATACTTACTGGGAGTGTGTATCAGTGTGAGTACGATTAGACCCCGTTGTACCATTTGGCTCTACCGCCTCTGTTTCATAATAATTTTAGACATGAAAAAAAGGAAAAATAATTAGCTTTGTCAGGGCAAGGGCAAACAATTCTAAAACATTGAAAACGTTCTGCCATATGTCTCTCTGCAGAGGTCCCTACTACGTGCCCCAAGCTGAGTCAGAGCTAGAGCTCTCCAATCAAAGAAGTTCATGCTCCCTTCTGATTGGAGTGTTCTGCTCTGAATCAGCAGGGAGTATGTCACACCTCTACATAGAGACCACTGCTTCCATACAGAGAACAAGGGTCCTTCTCTGCAGCAGCCTGCTGACTGGGGACAGGCTTTTCTACTCAGGCTGGGGTGGCCTTCTTAAGAGGTCCTACTATGTGTGCCCCATGCTGAGTCAGAGCTAGAGCTCTCCAATCAAAGAAGTTCATGTTTCCTTTTGATTGGAGTGTTTTGCTTTGACTCAACAGGGATATATGTCACACCTCTACAGAGGGGGACCACTGCTTCCATACAGATAACAAGGGTCCTTTCTCTGCATCTTGCTGACTGGGGACAGGCTTTTCTACTCAGGTTGGGGTGGCCTTCTTAAGAGGTCCTACTACGTGCCCCATGCTGAGTCAGAGCTAGAGCTCTCCAATCAAAGTTCATGTTTCCTGCTGATTGGAGTGTTCTGATGATTTATCTACCTTATTTAAATGGAAAAAAAATGAATTGGGCTTTAACCACCTCAATACCGGACACTTTCAGCCCCTTCCTGCCCAGGCCAGTTTTCAGCTGTCGCGTTATAAATAACAATTTTAAAAAATGAAATTTTTATCTTTTTTAGACAGATAGAGCTTTTTTTGGTGATATATAATCAGCACTGTTTTTCTCTCTCAGAGCTGGAGGACCAGGACACATATTTGGGGTCTCTGTGCCCAAACCAGTATTGACTGCTTACCCCCCCCCCCCCTTCTAGATGTTGATAGAATCAGCTCAAAACAACCTGATGCTGAGGACTCTTGCTTGTTATGTGTAATCTGTTTATTAAGGTGTGATGTGTTTACTGTCTTTCTCCCATTGTGTGCCTCCAAGGTGTGCATTCCCATTGTTGCCCCAGCAGTGAGGAAGCAGTTCTCTGAAGGAATCACCCAATCAGGGTGACAGGCAAGAGAAGATGAGATGGGGAGGTTGTAGTGAGGAGCTGGTAAGTGGTGGGGAGGTTGTAATAAGGAGCGAGAAGAGGAAGGAAGGTTGTAGTGAGGAGCTGAGATGAGGTAGGAAGGTTTTAGTGAGGAGCTGAGATGCAGTGGGGGGGTTTTAGTGAGGAGCTGAGAAGATGAGGGGAGGTTGTAGTGAGGAGCTGGTAAGTGGTGGGGAGGTTGTAATGAGGAGCTGAGAAGAGGAAGGTAGGTTGTACTAAGGACCTGAGATGAAGTAGGAAGGGTTTTAGTGAGAAGCTGAGAAGAGGAAGGAAGATTGTAGTGAAGAGATGGTAAGATGAAGGGATGTTGTAGTGAGGAGCTGGCAAGAGGTAGGGAGGTTGTTTTAACAAGCTGGAAAATGAGGGCCAGGTTGTACTGAGGAGCTGGTAAGAGGTAGGGAGGTTGTAATGAGGAGCTGAGATGAGGTAAGGAGGTTGTAGTGAGGACCTGAGAAGATGAAGGAAGATTGTAGTGAGAAGCTGAGAAGAGGAAGGAAGATTGTAGTGAAGAGCTGGTAAGATGAAGGGATGTTGTAGTGAGGAGCTGGCAAGAGGTAGGGAGGTTTGTTTTAACAAAGCTGGAAAATGAGGGCCAGGTTGTACTGAGGAGCTGGTAAGAGGTAGGGAGGTTGTAATGAGGAGCTGAGATGAGGTAGGGAGGTTGTAGTGAGGACCTGAGAAGATGAAGGAAGATTGTAGTGAGAAGCTGAGAAGAGGAAGGAAGATTGTAGCGAGGAGCTGGGATGAGGTAGGGAGATTGTAGTGAGGAGCTGAGATGCAGTGGGGAGGTTTTAGTGAGGAGTTGAGATGTGGTGGGGGAGGTTTTAGTGAGGAGCTGAGATGTGGTGGGGAGGTTTTAGTGAGGAACTGAGAGAATGAAGGGAGGTTGTAGTGAAGAGCTGGATGAGGTAGGGAGGTTGTAGTGAGGAGCTGAGATGTGGTGGGGAGGTTTTAATGAGGAGCTGAGAAGATGAATGGAGGATGTAGTGAGGAGCTGAGATGAGATAGGGAGGTTGAAGTGAGGAGCTGAGAAGATGACGGGAGGTTGTAGTTAGGAGCTGGTAAGATGTGGGGAGTTTGTAACGAGGAGCTGAGAAGAGGAAGGGAGGTTATAGTTAGGAGCTGGTAAGACGTGAGGAGGTAGTAAAGAGAAGCTGAGAAGAGGAAGGGAGATTGTAGTGAGGAGCTGAGAAGATGAAGAGAGGTTGTAGTGAGGAGCTGGTAACAGGTGGGGGAGGTTGTAATGAGGAGCTGAGAAGAGGAAGGGAGGTTGTAGTGAGAAGCTGAGATGAGATAGGGAGGTTGAAGTGAGGAGCTGAGAAGATGACGGGAGGTTGTAGTTAGGAGCTTGTAAGACGTGGGGAGGTAGTAAAGAGAAGCTGAGAAGAGGAAGGGAGATTGTAGTGAGGTGAGGAGCTGAGATGATATAGGGAGGTTGTAGTGAGGAGCTGAGAAGATGAAGAGAGGTTGTGATGAGGAGCTGAGAAGAGGAAGGGAGGTTGTAGTGAGAAGCTGAGATGAGATAGGGAGGTTGAAGTGAGGAGCTGAGAAGATGACAGGAGGTTGTAGTTAGGAGCTGGTAAGAGGTGGGGAGGTAGTAACGAGAAGCTGAGAAGAGGAAGGGAGATTGTAGTGAGGTGAGGAGCTGATATGAGATAGGGAGGTTGTAGTGAGGAGCTGAGAAGATGAAGGGAGGTTGTAACGAGGAGCTGAAAAGAGCAGTGGGGGTTGTAGGAGATAGTAAAAAAAAATGGGAGATTGTAATGAGCTAGGAAGTATAGAAAGGGTTGGGTAATGACCTGCAAAGAGGAAGGGAGGTTGTAGTGAGGAGCTGGTAAGAGGAGGGGAAGCTGTAGTAACAAGCTGGTAGATGAGGGCAAGGTGTATTGAGGAGCTGGTAAGCAGAAGGAAGGATTGTAGAGTTGTTTTCGAAGTATAAAGAGGGTAATGATATGAGAAGAGAAAAGGTGGTTGTAGTGAGGAGCTGGGAAGAGAAGAGGAGACTATACTGAGGAACAGGTATGGCATCCTAGTTCCTCACTGTAGCCTCCTACAAAAGCATCTTACATTGAGGATCTAGTGAGGAAGGAGCAATATGTTCGTTTGAAGAGCTGCGAAGACAGAGGTTAGAGTGAGAAGCTTATGGCCAGCAAAGGAAAAAAAATATCAGTTTTTCCCTTCTACTATTCAAAAAGTCTTTACATGGTGAGAAAGTAAAGGCAATACTCAATGGCCATGTTCTTTATACTCATACCTAACCAATTCTAAAGTAAATTAATGATCTTAACCCTTTTGAATACAATTACACTTTTTTTGTTGTATTTATGTTTTCAAAATTATTACTTACCATCATGTTCTCCAACATAAAACACTTTTGAAAATGTGGATTTATTTCTGAAAAATATTTGTGCTATGTACTTTTCCGCATCTTCACTGGTTGCATTACTTATTGTGATAGAAGATACATTATGAATAGAAACTCTTGATTTGTATTGTTCGTTTAGAAATTGAGGATCGTCGGTCTTAAAAGTTCTCAAAAAAGTATTGTCTTTCTTTATCCATAACACCTTTTCCACCTCTTTGTCACCATAATATTCTGCAGTCAAAGTAATATTTCCTCCAATCTTAAATTGTATATTCGGTCTCTCTTTCCATTTGTTATCAAAGGACACACCTAATGAACAAAATAAATGTCTTATTAATAAAACAATATGTTGCTTTGTTTTCACATGCGAGTTGTTACAGTTGTGCTCAAAATGGTGCCACAAAAGAAAGCCCGGGGAGGCATGTCAAGGTGAGCTCCGGCATATTGTAACCGGGCTTTTTGTGGCATTGGCACAGTAAGGCTTCATGTACGTGATATAAAGAGACAAAAAGAGGGCGCACGGGCCTAGTGCATTACCTCAAAAGATGAGATTTATTGATAAAAAAACTATAATACTCACAAGAGAAATAAAATCAAATAGAAAGGATGTCAAAAGGAATGCAATGTGGTCCGAAAAAACCCCTGAAGGTGGTTTGGTGGGGGACTGTAGACCTCTGGATAGCTGGTGGTTGACGCGTTTCGAGGTTGTACCTGTCAGGGATCCGGGTATGACCAGAGATGTGTGGACTGACACAGGGAAACGCAGGCTCAAGTATGGTGTAAACAATATAATTTATTAAAGGCTATGCAAAAATATAAACGCACAATGTAAACAAAACCAAACCTCCAACTGTGTTACGATCCACCAGGTGGTGCC
This sequence comes from Staurois parvus, assembly GCA_951230385.1. Classification (NCBI taxonomy): domain Eukaryota; kingdom Metazoa; phylum Chordata; class Amphibia; order Anura; family Ranidae; genus Staurois; species Staurois parvus. The sequence continues at coordinate 275,689 of CATNWA010016763.1, forward strand.
TCAGGCTGCCAAATGACAGACCTACCCAGAGCGTGGGGTCTAAGCCCGGGCTGTGCTTTCACCAGGACCCCTGATGGTGGGGATGGACTTGTAACAGACCCGGGCCAGGTCACGACCTCCGAGCAGGCCCACCAGTGGCAGAGGAAGCCTCCGGGGACGTATGCAGGTACCGGGGGAGCCAGATGTGAAGAGGATGGCGGCCCTAGCAGGGTGGTAACGGACCGTGGTTCCGTGGGTGTAAGCGGGGTACCGAATCGGCGGGCAAAGAGTAGTCAGGTCACACGCAGGATCAGCAGGGTAAGTCAGTCCGCAGAATCGTCAGACAAGCCGGGGGTCAGAATAGGAGAAGGCAGAGTAGTCAGGGCAATCCGGGTCAATCACAGGAGAAGGCAGCGTAGTCAGGGCACTCAGGGTCACTAGAACGGATACAGGAACTCAGGATCACAGATAGACCTTGCGGCAATCTGTGACAGTGCAGGGCATCTTTAAATAGTGCGCCCTGCACTGTCATTGGCCGGCCAGAACGCGCCCCCGGCTGTCATTGGACGCCTGAGGTGCGCCCGCGGCTCCTACTGCGCATGCGCGGCGTCCTGTCAGCCGCGGCTCGCCGGGACCTAGTGCCTGTGTCCCGGCATGATCTGCCGCCAGTGCGCATGCGCGGGGGGAGAAGCCGCGATCCCTGACCCTGGAGCCGCGATCCCTGACAAACTGATAACGGAATGTACAAGCACACAGACAAGAGTAGTCAGGGCTGGTGAGGTGGAGTGGTCAGGCAGGCCGGGTCAGGAACCATCAGGCAGACAAGGTACAAAGGAGCAGGCAGAGCGTAGTCAGACGGGCCGGGTCAGGAACAATCAGACAGACAAGGTACCAGAGGAGCAGGCAGGAGAGTGGTCAGGAATAGCCGGGGTCGGTGCAGGCAGAGTTCTGTCAATGTCAGGAGTCAGGCAGAGGGATCAGGAAGGCAGGCAGATGACAGGATCAGGTTCAGGCACAGGGGCTCATGGGGAACAATACACCAAGGCACTGATCACAGGCCTGGTCCTGCTTAAATACACCTCCTGCAATCAGCCTCAGGTGATGGCTTGACTGCAGGAGTGAGATTCTGGCTGCTTAGAGCACCCGCTGGCCAGCACTGGTACTGCAGCCCACAAGGCAGGTGAGTCCCACCACCAGTGGTGAGTCCATTCCTGACAGTACCTCTTCCTCAGTGCCATGTACGTGAGCCTACCCTGACCATCTGCCACGGGAAACCGCAAGTCACGGCAACCGCGGTACCGCGGTTCTGCCGTGTTTTGCATTTTCTCGCGGCCGGCGTTTAAAACGTTCCTATTCTGAACTTGACTCTTCTGCAGCTCCAAAACTCTGCTAAAAGCCTATGTGTACAAGGGCACCTAGGCTTTTATGGAGTTGAATTTAGCAGCTGCTCACGAGCCCTAAAGGCTTCTTTCTGGAAACTGGACCATGCAGCACATTTTTGTTCAAGTATCGTCCAGGGGAGGACTGACAACTCATGGGGCCCCTGGACAATAGGGGGTCATGGGGCCCCTGTGTCCTTGTTCAAACTCAAAAAAGCCTATGGAAAAGGTACCAGGGGCATCTCATGGGGCCCCCTACTGACCCCGAGCCCTCGGGCAGAGCCCCTACTGACCCCGAGTGCCCAAATGGTCAGTCCGCCCCTGCTTCTTAATAATGGTTGAACAGCACTGACTGGTGTATGTAAACAATACAGATCTCTCCCCTGTCAGCTCCTTCACACTGCTTCGTATGGCTCTGCATAGTAGAGCCATACAAAGCAGTGTGCTTACAGTGAAACATACACACAGCCTCCATAGTAAAACAGCACACAGTTAACCCTTTGATCGCCCCAGATGTTAACCCCTTCCTGCCCAGTGCCATTAGTACAGTGTCAGTGCTTTTTATTAGAACTTTTCACTGTACTGGTGTCACTGGGGATGTCAGTGACACCAAGACAGTTCCCCCCCCCCCCCCCGTGTCAGAATGCCCGCCGCAGTCCTGCTATAAGTCGCTGACCACTGCCATTACTAGTAAAAAAAAAGAAAATCCCAGTATATATACCGCCAATTGTAAACGCTTTAACTTTCATGTAAACCAATTAATTTACACGTATTGGGATTTTCTTTTAGCAAAGACATGGAGCAGAATACATTTTGGCCTAAATTTATGATGAAATTTTATTTTTAAATTTTTTTTCAGCAAAAAGTAAAAAATATTGTTTTTTTCTCAAAATTGCTTTGTCTTTTTTTTATAGCGCAAAAAATAAAAACACAGGTTATCAAATAGCTCCGAAAGAAAGCTCTATTTGTGGGGAAAAAAGGACGTAAATTTCATTTGGGTGCAGCATTGCACGACCCGCGCAATTATCAGTTAAAGTAACGCAGTGCCGTATCGCAAAAAAATGGCCTAGTCAGGAATGAATCCTTCATTGATTTCAAATGTTAATAAACCCCGGACCCTGCATTCACTATATCCGGTCTCCCCGGACCCTGCATTCACTATATCCGGTCTCCCTGGACCCCGCATTCACTATATCTGGTCTCCCCGGACCCTGCATTCACTATATCCGCTCTCCCCGGACCCACATTCACTATATCCGGTCTACCCAGACCCTGCATTCACTATATCCGCTGTCCCCGGACCCCGCATTCACTATATCTGCTCTCCCCGGACCCTGCATTCACTATATCCGGTCTCCCCGGACCCTGCGTTCACTATATCCGCTCTCCCCGGACCCTGCATTCACTATATCCGGTCTCCCCAGACCCCGCATTCACTATATCCGGTCTCCCCAGACCCCGCATTCACTATATCCTCTCTCCCTGGACCCCGCATTCACTATATCCACTGTCCCCGGACCCTGCGTTCACTATATCCGCTCTCCCCGGACCCTTCGTTCACTATATCCGCTCTCCCCGAACCCTGCGTTCACTATATCCGCTCTCCCCGGACCCTAAGTTCACTATATCCGGTCTACCCAGACCCTGCATTCACTATATCCGCTGTCCCCGGACCCCGCATTCACTATATCCGCTCTCCCAGGACCCCGCGTTCACTATATCCGCTCTCCCCGGACCCCACGTTCACTATATCCGCTCTCCCTGGACCCTGCGTTCACTATATCCGCTCTCCCCGGACCCTGCGTTCACTATATCCACTCTCCCCGGACCCTGCGTTCACTATATCCGCTCTCCCCGGACCCTGCGTTCACTATATCCGCTCTCCCCGGACCCTGCGTTCACTATATCCGCTCTCCCCGGGCTCCCTGAATTCACTATATCAGCTCTCTCTGGACCCTGCATTCACTATATCCGCTCTCCCCAGATCCTGCATTCACTATATCCGCTCTCCCTGGACCCTGCATTCACTATATCCGCTCTCCCTGTACCAGCTCTCTTGTGCTGATATTTTTTTTTTGAGTTGCCTAAAATTAGGCTGTATCTCCTGTACCAACATTGAACGCACTTATTCTTTGTTTCCCCCTCGGCTGACTTAACTGATGCCAACCCTCTACAGATAAATACTGAACCTGGCCATACACTAGTAAAATTTCCTTCAAAAATCTCCTTTTCAGAATTGTTCAATTTTCTAATCGTTGGTGGGGTCAAAACGACGCAGCAACATGAAAATTCGAAGGAGGTGGATGAAAAAAAGTTTCTCGAACAAACAAATTTCTAGCAGTTCGTTTCGGGTAAGTCCATTTATTCATTGGCGTGTTATGCCGGCCATACAGGGGTCGAAATTCGACAGATTTTTCGTCTAAGAATAATCAGGCGATTTTCGCTCTGTTAGTGGGGTCAATGGCACCTGCCGATTTTCATGGTTCCTCCCCTTTTCGGTGATTGGGCATGTTGGAAAATTTGCGAAAAATGACCGATTTTCAACTCAATGATGGTCAAGCCGTTTTTTCCGAAAAGAATATACGCATGAGCTGTGACCTGGAAGAAACAGAAGTTTCGCCTGTTATATGGGGGAACTTTATGACTCGGTCGGCCGATTTTCGAAATCATTGATGGCGCCATCGGTTTACCGAGTGAACAACGTTTTCGATTTTCGGACAAAAAAACATTCGGAATTCGAACCATGGATGGCCTGCATTGACGGTGGCTCTCAGTCAGCCCAGTGGACTGGGGGGGGGGCACCTAGTAGTGGTAGGCAGCTTCGGATTGAAGGCGGGCATTGAAGCAAAAGTTGCAGTGACGCTTTTTTATTTGATCTGTTATTGGACTATTTCATTGCCTTTTAAATGAAGTTCTTTATTTTTTACGTAAGGGTGTGAATTAACCACAAACGCCTATAAAAAACTCTAATGGTATTAATGCCACGCAAACACCTGGCAGGGCATTTGAGGAGCATCACCATGGACTCCTACATTGTAAGCTCCAAGGATCAGGCCCTCCTAACCCTCTTGTATTGAACTGTATTGTTGCTGTATTGTCTCCCGTTATATTGTACAGCGCTGAGCAAACTGTTGGCGCCATAAATCCTGTATAATAATAATAATGGACTTGAATGGAAGGCATTGAAAGGCTTCAATACCTCCTGACTCATCATGAGGCTTCAGTTTTGAAGGGATGCTAATGCTTCATGTATTGATAATGTGAACAGCACTGGGTGCTGCCCATAGTATCATTTTCAATAACGCCCCTCAAATGCCTGCTTTCAAAGCTAGTGTGAACTAGCCGTTATAGTCATATACCTGTTGGGAAGACTCCTCTGTAACTCCACCAGGGACATTCTTCCCACTGACCCCCAATGTAAGAGGCATTCTTCCCACTGACCCCCAATGTAAGAGGCATTCTTCCCACTGACCCCCAATGTAAGAGGCATTCTTCCCACTGACCACCAATGTAAGGGACATTCTTCCCACTGACCCCCAATGTAAGAGGCATTCTTCCCACTGACCACCATGTAAGAGGCATTCTTCCCACTGACCACCAATGTAAGGGACATTCTTCCCTGACCCCCAATGTAAGAGGCATGCTTCCCCTGATCACCATTGTATGGAGCATTCTTCCCACTGATCACCAATGTAAGCAACATTCTTCTCACTGACCACCAATGTAAGGGGCATTCTTCCCACTGATCACCAATGTAAGAGACATTCTTCCCACTGACCACCAATGTAAAGGAGCATTCTTCCCACTGACAACCAATGAAAGGGACATTCTTTCCATTAAACAACTATGTAAGAAGCATTCTTCCCACTGATCATTAATGTAAGGGACATTCTTCCCACTGACCCCCAATGTAAGGGACATTCTTCCCACTGACCACCAATGTAAGGGACATTCTTCCCACTGACCACCAATGTAAGGGACATTCTTCCCACTGACCCCCAATTTAAGGGGCATTCTTCCCACTGACCACCAATGTAAGGGACATTCTTCCCACTGACCACCAATGTAAGGAAAATTCTTCCCACTGACCACCAATTTAAAGCACATTCTTCCCACTGGCCACCAATGTAAGGAGCATTCTTCCAACTGACCACCAATGTAAGGGACATTCTTCCCACTGACCACCAATGTAAGGAGTATTCTTCCCAATGACCACCAATGTAAGGGACATTCTTCCCACTGACCACCAATGTAAGGGGCATTCTTCCCACTGACCACCAATGTAAGAGACATTCTCCCACTGACCACCAATAAAAGGGACATTTTTTCCATTAAACAACTATGTAAGAAGCATTCTTCCCACTGATCATTAATATAAGGGACATTCTTCCCACTGACCACCAATTTAAGCACATTCTTCCCAACAACCATCAATGTAAGGGACATTCTTCCCACTGACCACCAATGTAAGGGACATTCTTCCCACTGACCACCAATGTAAGGGACATTCTTCCCACTGACCACCAATGTAAGGGGCATTCTTCCCACTGACCACCAATGTAAGGGACATTCTCCCCACTGACCACCAATGTAAGGAGAATTCTTCCCACTGACCACCAATTTAAAGCACATTCTTCCCACTGGCCACCAATGTAAGGAGCATTCTTCCAACTGACCACCAATGTAAAGAGCATTCTTCCCAACTGACCACCAATGTAAAGAGCATTCTTCCCACTGACCACCAATGTAAAGAACATTCTTCCCACTGACCACCAATGTATAGCACATTATTCCCACTGGCCACCAATGTAAGAAACATTCTTCCCACTGGCCACCAATGTAAAGAGCATTCTTCCCATTGACCACCAATTTAAAGCACATTCTTCCCAACAACCATCAATGTAAGGAACATTCTTCCAACTGACCAGCAATGTAAAGAACATTCTTCCCACTGGCCACCATTGTAAGAAACATTCTTCCCACTGGCCACCAATGTAAAGAGCATTCTTCCCACTGACCACCAATGAAAGGGACAATGTTAAACAACCATGTAAGGAGCATTTTTCTCACTGACCACCAATGTAAAAAACATTCTAGCCAACTGCCACAGCCATGGACTGACACTCCATGTTACTGGTTGGAGGACAGGGCTGGAAGTCAAAGTACAGAAATGGGGCCATTGGAATATTGCAGAGCTATAAGAAGGCAGAAGAATACTCAAATATTGGCATAAAGCATAGTTACACTTTAAATATGGATGCACCTCTACAATAGGTATTGTAGTAAAGTGTGAACTTACCACATAGACATCCTAGAAAACATAGCAGGACAAAGCATACATTCCTCATATTAATCCTTTGGTACCCAGCTCTAAAACAGAAAATGTAAAAATATATTTATAAATTGTTATATTACATAGACAAAGTAAAACTACTGTGAAGTCTTTTTATCATTGTTTTCACCCAAGGTTCACTCAACTTTCAACAAGGGATGGGTGAATCTGCCAAGGTGTCAGAGCCTGGGTCCAAGCCTGGGCCTTCTGCGGTGGGAGGCAATGTTTCTTCTTGCTGAGCCACCTGGAATGCTGGACAGCTCCCTTGACAATTATTTGGATGATCCTACCTTGACCTTGTCTATCTTGAACCTTGAACCCCTTGCTCCTCCCATGAACTTCCTGATAAAAGCCATGTCTCTGCATTTCCGGTTTGCCAGGTTATTGTACCTTCTCCAGCCAATATCCCACTTGTCTAAGGTCAGTCACAAGCGGTAGTAGATGGGGATGAGGCAGAATCGTAATCAGGAACAAGCCAAAGGTCGGTCACAAACGGTAGTAGATGGGGATGAGGCAGAATCGTGGTCCAGGAACAAGCCAAAGGTCGGTAGCGAAGGTATAGACGGCAGCGGGAGAGACAAGCGGGATATTGGCTGGAGAAGGCACAATAATCTGGCAAACAGGAAATGCAAAGACATGGCTTTTATCAGGAAGTTCATGGGAGGAGCAAGGGGTTCAAGGTTCAAGATAGACAATGTCAAGGTAGGATCATCCAAATAATTGTCAACAGAGCTGTCCAGCATTCCAGGTGGCTCATCAAGAAGAAACATTGCCTATCACCACAGAAGGCCCAGGTTCAGACCCAGGCTCTGATGCCAGGTTTGGTTTGCTGAGAGTAGATTGAATCTTGTTTGACATTTGCAAAACCTTAACTTAGCAGTGAATCCCATTGAAGTCTATGGGGGTGGATCTTGATACTAAATGTTGGAAATGTTTTTTTTCACTTTATGATCATGGAAAAAAGAATTAAAGCCAAACTTAATACACAGTGTACAGCATGACACGAAGCTTGAATCGCCAGTTTTCTCCAGTTTTCCAAAGAACAAGAATAAGTAACATCACCCAATACAGGGCTCTCTCTCAATACCGATGACTTTTACAAAACATAATAATCGGTCATGTCAAGAAATATAGAAAACAAAAGAAGTCAACGGGTATATGTTTCAAAATGAGGGGAGGCGACATCATCAAATAGATCAGGGGTTGCCCGATTAATTGATGATAGAATGGTATCATGAGAAGACTAAGTACCCTGTCGCTAAATCTTGTACCTTTTTAAATCCAAGAATGACCCCAAAAATGAGGATCGTTTGCAACTTATCCTCTCAGTCTCTAAAAAATTAGAATGTACAATATTCACTGCATGAGAGGACGAAGAAAGAAATATCCAGGAGAGAACGAAACTGAAGATAATAAAAGAAGAAAAGAAGAGAGAGAAGAGAAGAGGGGGAGGTAGGGAGAGGGGACAGGGAGAAGTGGAGGAAAATCCCCGGTATACTCCCCCTTCCGGAGGCCTATCAAATGCTCACTAAACTTAAGATCCGCTGTCAGCTTCTCGTTATAAGTGTACCTTGTATCCTATTCCTAACCTTTTCAAAGCTAAGCAAGGCTCTTGCTATGGTTTGTTTAGTAGCCATAAGTATATGTGTGATTAATATACGATGCCGATGTGAAAAAATTGGGTGCTAGTTGGTGCAGGAGAGCTTCCCATGGATTTTTCTGCATATTTGGTCCACCTGGTTCACATGGCCTCATGTTACCTAGATCTGAACAACCCCGGAAGCAAGTAGACGATTAGGTTGGGAGGCATCGGCCAATTCTAGCTAGAGTGTAATACCACCGGGATACAACCTTATAGGGTTTCTCAATTGACAGAACATTACAGGAGGATTTGTGGAGCATCTCCCATATCTTGTCCCAATCCTCAGGGGGGCTTAGAAGTTGCGAGGTCTCATGCCCATCACAGGCCGTAGATCAGAGTCTAAGCATTAGTATTGCCCAGAATAGAGGAGCATATAAAAGAAACCAAACCAAAAAAATTAAATGTCAGCAGCTACAAATACTGTAGCTGCTGACTTTTAATTAATGGACACTTACCTATCCAGGGAGCCAATGGCGACCTCACCCAGGTTGGTTCTTCATTGCCTTCAGGCTTGCATCCTAACTGTGGGCAGCAGGCTATGCAGCTTTCGACTTCACAGTTGGTTGCCCAGGTCCTGCAGTCTTCTGTAACCTGTGATGTGTCCCAGAAGCCTACGGGGAGGGAGAACTTGCCTAGGCAATCTGAGCAGAAGTGGGAGCAGATACCTGTCAAAACTAGGTACCCCCGCCCCACTGGCAAAAATGACATTCCAAATATGGGAGAGAAGGGGAGGAGAAGGATTTAAAGCTCAACTTTCAACAAGGGTGAAGTTCTGCTTTAAGAATAAGGTGTTGCAGGTTCTGAAGAACATGAGGCAGTACTAAGACCAGTATTACTCTAAATGGGTACAACTTCAGGAGGAAAGACATTTTTATCACATGGATACGACCCGTCCAACGCAGGGGGCGGACTGACCATTTGGAAACTCGGGCACTGCCCGAGGGCCCGGGGTCAGTAGGGGGCCCTATGAGATGCCCCTGGTACCTTTCATTGGCTTTTTCATAGGCTTTTTTGGGTCTTAGCGAGGACACAGGGGCCCCATGATCCCCTATTGCCCAGGAGCCCCATGAGTTCTCAGTCTGCCCCTGTTAGCCTCGTACAGCGAACGATAAGAGGGTGTAAGGCAAATGCCCAGGTAGGAAACTGTGTTGGCCCATTGGCATGGAAATTGAGTCTGAATAGATTCATGCATGCTGTCCTCCAAGGACACATTCAGTGCTCCTCTCCGTCAAGTCGATCAATCTGATTTAAATTTTGCCTAGAAGGTTGTTGTTTAAATTCCAATTCTGCCTCAAGGAGAGGGATATGAGCTAGCCTCTCTTTTTTGCGTCTAAAAGTGATTTGCATTATATGGCCTCGGATCACTGACTTATATGCTTCCTATACGTCACCAGGGAATCAACCATATTGAGATTGAGACGGAAGTATTCCTCCGATTTAATTTGCAAGCCTTCCACCATACTAGAATGAGACATTATGAAATCATTTAAGTTCCAAGTGGAAGTTGGAGGATTAAATACTAGAGTGTGACAGGTCACCAGAGTAGGGTCGTGATCAGACCAAGGTACCATGAGAATAGAGGTGGACATTTTGAGAAACAAAGTGGGAACTAACATGTGGTCAATACGAGTGTGGGTTGCACGGGGATGAAAATAATAGGTGTAATCCCTAGCTAAGGGATGGAGTTCCCGCCATATGTCCACAAAACCCAAGCCCTCAAGGAGAGTTCCAAAGGATTTAGAGGGATCCTCTGAAATGATCTTATCTGTCAATGATCGATACAGATTCAATATGAGATTTGAATCGCCAAATAACAGCAAGATACCACTGAGATGCGACTGAATCACATCATAAAGGTGAGATAAATAGGGTATTTTTCGTTCATTTGGTGCGTAATACATGCAAATTGTGACCTCTGAAAATAGCTAGACCAGTGCTTGATCTAGGTTAGTGTCAGAGGAAAGTGTCGGTGCCAGTGTTGGGGTCGGTGTCAGGGTCAGCATTAGGAGTTTTGGTCAGGGTCTGTGTCAGGGTCAGCGTTGAGATCAGTGTCAGTGCTGGGGGTTGTGGTCAGGAGCTGTGCGGGGGTCGAGGCCAGTGTTGTGGGTTGTGGTCAAGATCTGTGTCAGGGTCAGTGTTAGGGGCTGTGGCCTGGGTATATGTCAGGGCCAGTGTTTGGTCAGTGTCGGGGTTGTTGTCATGGCCAGTGTTGGAGGTTGTGGTCATGGTCTGTGTCGGGTCAGGGTTATTGTTAGGATCAGTGTTGGGATCAGCATAAAGGTCAGTTTTGGCGGATGTGGTCATTGTCTGTGTTGGAGTTAGGGTCAGGGTTGGGGGTTGTGGTAAGAGTATATATCGAGGTCAGTGTTAGGGTCGGTGTCAGGGTCTGTGTTGGGGGTTTGGGTCAGGATCAGTGTTGGGGGTTGTGGTCAGGGTCTGTGTTGGGGGTCTGTCAGGGTCAGCGTTGGGGGATGTGGTCAGAGTCTGTGTCGGAGTCAGTGCTTGGGGACTGTGGTCAGGGTATATGGCGGGGTCAGTGTTGGATCTGTGTCAGGGTCAGTGTTGGGGGTTGTGTTTGGGGTCCGGATCAGTGTTGGGGGTTAATCAGGGTCAGTATTGGGTGTTGTGGTCAGGATCTATGTCGGGTTCAGTGTTGGGGCTGTGGTCAGGGTCTGTGTCGGAGTCAGTGTTGGGGAACTGTGGTCAGGGTCTTTGTTGGGGTCAGTGTCAGGATTAGTGTTGGGGATTGTGGTCAGGGTCTGTGTTTGGGGTCCAGATACGTGTTGGGGGTTGTGGTCAGAGTCTGTGTTGGGGGATAATCAGGGTCAGTGTTGGGTGTTGTGGTCAGTATCTATGTCGGGTTCAGTGTTGGGGGCTGTGGTCAGGGTCTTTGTTGGGCTTAGTGTTGGGGGACTGTGGTCAGGGTCTTTGTTGGGATCAGCGTCAGTGTCACGATTAGTGTGGGTGGTTGTGGTCAGGGTTTCAGGGTCAGTATTGGAGTTGGTGTCAGGGTCTTTGTCGGGGTCAGGATCAGTGCAGGGGTTAATGTCAGGGTCAGTGTTGGGTGTTGTGGTCAGTATCTATGTCCGATTCAGTGTTGGGGGCTGTGGTCAGGGTCTGTGTCGGGCTCAGTGTTGGGGGACTGCGGTCAGGGTCTTTGTTGGGATCAGGGTCAGTGTCAGGATTAGTGTTGGGGTTTGTGGTCAGGGTTTGTGTGTCGGTTTCAGGGTCAGTTGTCAGGGTCAGGGTCAGTGTAGGGTTTAATGTCAGGGTCAGTGTTGGGGTTAGGTTGGATTTTTTAATTTAGTGTCAGTGCCAATGTGTTATATGTTGGATAAATTAAAAAAAGGTACAAAAAAAAAAAGTTCGATCTGTCATTGAGGGGTTAAAGTAAAGCTGTCAGTATAGTAAAGCAGGTAAGCTTTCAGGCAGGGGCGGACTGACCATTTGGAAACTCGGGCACTGCCCGAGGGCCCCGGGTCAGTAGGGGGCCCCCATGAGATGCCCCTGGTACCTTTTTCATAGGCTTTTTTGAGTTTGGGCAAGGACACAGGGGCCCCATGATCCCCTATTGCTCGGGGGCCCCATGAGTTGTCAGTCCGCCCCTGCTGTCAGGTTTTCAGATTAAATGGCAGCACAGGTATTCTGCTTGCACCTTCATTGATATCGTCAGCCCACAACCCCCCACTGCAAAGTGCGCCCTCAGCCACCTACACTGAGGGGCACGCCTTCTGGAATCCAAGACTGACAACTTTCCGTTCATACCTTCGTAAATGATATCTGTGCAGCATGTGAATTCCTCCCTCCTCTGTCCTGAGAATGTCTCTCCTTAGGCATGTAGTAAAAATAACTAGCATTCACAGTCCACGATTTAGGCACTCCAGCTCTTGTGGAACTACAAATCTCCTGAGACCCATTGAGAGGCTGACCCTCAGAGGCTGAGGCCTGACGGGACTTTTAGATGGAACACGACTGGAGTTCAGATGTTTCCTCTTCCATGAACACACTTTTTGGTTGGATTTTCCAGCAGAAACGTTAGCTTTTCTTACCTTCACAGAACGCAGAGGACCTCTCGGCATAGTTAGGAATGAAAGATTAAAGATTAACTGTCTACTCACCATTGTAGAAACTTTATTTTCTGTCTACGGAAACTTTTTTCCCTTTGCACACCGGCTGTAGGTCCTCTTCCTGGTTTGTGTGAGTGCTTACTGATTTCCATGCCAAACGTCTGACGTCATGACGCTTAAAGGAAAATACACAGCAAGTATAAGGAGTGTGGCAAACACATAGAGGATCCCATAACGTTGCACTAAAAGCGATTTTATTTTTATTATATCATGTGAGCGCGTTATATTTTGCTTAATAAATACTTTTTAACCACCTCCTGCCCTCCATGTAAGGTAATGACGGGCGCAAGGTGGTTCTTTTCGTTCTGGGAGGAGGTCATATGATGTCCTACCAATCTAACCGCGCGTGCGCAGCTCCGGGAGCGTGCAGTGTGGTGATCGGTGATGCGCCCGCGGACACAGCGGATCACTGATCGATGGAAAGAGCTGAAGATGTCGGCTCGGTCATGTGATCAGCTGTGTCCAATCACAGCTGATCGCATGTAAATAGGGAAATGCCCGTTATCGGCATTTCTCTCCTCATGAGCTGTCACGCTGACAGAGGAGAGGAGAGCCGGTAATCGGCATTTCTCAGAGTGGACATGTACACTGATCATCAGTGTAGCCCCAGCAGTGCCACCTGTCAGTGCCCATCAGTGCCTCATCAATGCCACATATCAATGCCTATCTGAGCTGCCTTTCAGTGTCACCTATCAGTGCTGCCAATCAGTGCCACCTATCAGTGACAGTCAGTGCCACCTATCAGTGCTGCCAGTCATTGCCGCCTATCAGTACCACCTATCAGTGCCATATATGAGTTCTGCCTTTCAGTGCCCATCAGTGATGCCTGTCAATGCCCATCAAAGGGGCCATGTACACTGATCATCAGGGCACTGATGATCAGTGTGCCCTGATGATCAGCGTAGCCCCATCAGTGCCACCTGTCAGTGCCCATCAATGCCACCTGCCAGTGCCCATCAGTGCCTCATCAATGCCACATATCAGTGCCTACCATTGCACATCAATGCCACATATCATTGCCCATCTGAGCTGCCTTTCAGTGTCACCTATCAGTGCCAGTCAGTGCCACCTATCAGTGCTGCTGATCAGTGTCACCTATCAGTGCTGCCAATCAGTGCCACCTATCAGTGCCAGTCAGTGCCACCTATCAGTGCTGCCAATCAGTGCCGCCTATCAGTGCCATATATGAGTTCTGCCTTTCAGTGCCCATCAGTGATGCCTGTCAATGCCCATCAGTGCCCCCTACTAGTGCCTCCTCATCAGTGCCCATCAGTGCCACCTATCAGTGCCATATATGAGTTCTGCCTTTCAGTGCCCATCAGTGATGCCTGTCAATGCCTATCAGTGCCACCTACTAGTGCCTCCTCATCAGTGCCCATCAGTGCCACCTATCAGTGCTGCCAATCAGTGCTGCCTATCAGTGCCATATATGAGTTCTGCCTTTCAGTGCCCATCAGTGATGCCTGTCAATGCCCATCAGTGCCACCGACTTGTGCCTCCTCATCAGTGCCCATCAGTGCCACCTATCAGTGCTGCCAATCAGTGCTGCCTATCAGTGCCATATATGAGTTCTGCCATTCAGTGCCCATCAGTGATGCCTGTCAATGCCCATCAGTGCCACCTACTAGTGCCTCCTCATCAGTGCCCATTAGTGCCACCTATCAGTGCAGCCTATCAGTGCCGATCACGGCAGCCTCATTAGCGCACATCAGTGAAGGAGAAAAATCACTTATTTACAAAATTTTATAACAAAAACTAAGAAAAACATTTTCAGTGGTTTTTGGTTTGTTTAGCAAAAAATAAAAACCCCGAGGTGAATAAATACCACTAAAAGAAAGCTCTATCTGTCTCAAAAAAATTATACAAATTTCATATGGGTACAGTGTTGCATGACCGCGCAATTGTCATTAAAAATGTGACAGCGCTGAAAGCTGAAAATTGGCCTGGACAGGAAGGGGGTAGAAGTGCCCGGTAGGCGAGGGGTTAAGTAACCTCAAACCAGGCACGCTCTCACCGATTGGAGAGTTCTGACTCATCAGTGGGCACATTGAGCCCCTGCGAAGAGACCACTGCTTCTACCCAAAGAGGAAGGATCCTTCTCTATATCATGCCGGCTGAGGACACGCTTCTCTAGAATGTGGCTGATTTTTAAAGACAATAAAATGAACTCTAAAGTTCAGTATTCTTTACTGAAACTTTGAGCGTTCCTCTAATATGGGAGGAGCCAGAACACGTGACGCCAGCACGTACCATGGCGGCCATCTTTACGGTTTGAAACATACCATCCATTGTTATGGTGACTTTTTTTTACTTTTTGATTTCAAGTTTTGGGCAGCTATCAATATTCTGAACACGGGAGGAGCTGTGCAGAGCGTGACGTCGTTCCACCGCCGGAGCCAGGAGGAGGCCCGGCGGCCATCTTTGTTAGGGTCAGTATTGCAATTTTTTTACTAACAAGTTCTGTGACATGCATACTGCCCTGTTTTATCAATAAACGATATTTGGGAACGTACTACACTATCTCTGGCACCTGTTTTTGGGGCTCCTATGTGGAGCTATTACCCCCACAGAGAAGGTGCCTTCACCATCCAGAGGAGGGAGCATCACCATTAAATTGGATTACCTGACTGACCTTAAGGGGATCTCTGGACCTGAGCTGGAGCTCTCACCAAACCTGATGACCCACCTTGAGATGGATGCCCACCACCTGGCCTTTGGCAGATCTAACATCTGGGATGATTATTCCTACATGTGCATAATCCATGCGTTTCTGGTGAGTGCGCATTGCTATTATTTGAGGCAGTAGAGCTCTGGAATTTTACATCTTTCTAGAGAGCACCGTGGATATCTGATTGACTTTGTATTTTGCTGCATTTGGTCTACTTTTAGCGCTGCACTGTGTTATTTACGTTTATATCTATATTTTAAAGGTACTGTGGTTGCCTTTAGTGTTCTAGCTGCTATACTTATATAAGAGCGCTCACTACAATTTGCTTCTTAAATATTCTGAACACGGTTTGCTGTTGGAATTGGGTCTACGGGTGCTGATCCTTGCACAACGGGGGTCCATCCAGGGGCGGACTGCCCATTTGGAAACTCGGGCACTGCCCGAGAGCCCGGGGACAGTAGGGGGCCCCATGAGATGCCCCTGGTACCTTTTTCATAGGCTTTTTTGAGTTTGGGTGAAAAACACAGGGGCCCCATGATCCCCATGAGTTGTCAGTCTGCCCCTGGGTCCATCCTTGCTTCTTTCAAGTTAACATATATCCTGGTTTACGCCATTTGCTTGGGAATTCGCATTGCGCATTTTGACCCGTTCGTAATTGGGGGTCAGCTTCTTCTGGTAAGAGGCAGAGTTTTTCTGTGTTGGTGACGGTGGATCCCCTATATTTCGTTGACCAGTTGAAGCATATATGACGTTACAGATGTCCCTATGAAGAGGGGCTTATTACATTCTTATTATATACTAACTGGATTTTTATTTTCATATGTTATAGATATCTTGAGCGCCGTACTCTTATGTCATTTATGTTCCTCTAATATTGTGTGACGTAAAAAACTGGAGCCACCACCATTTTATTCTCCAGGGTGTCTGTTTTCAGAAAATGTATAATGTTTTAGGTACTTAAAGCGCATATTCCATCTGAAACAAAGAATTAAAAGTCAGCCGCTACAAATATTAATATAAATATGATACTTATCAGGGGCGGAATGACCATTTGGAAACCCGGGCACTGCCCAAGGGCCCGGGGTCAGTAGGGGGCCCCATGAGATACCCCTGGTACCTTTTTCATAGGCTTTTTTGAGTTTGGGCAAGGACATAGGGGCCCCATGATCGCCTTATTGCCCGGGGGGTCCCATGAGTTGTCAGTCCGCCCCTGACACTTGCCTGTCCTGGGATCCAGCACGGTCCTCACCCAAAACTGGCTCCTCAACTGTCTTCTGATCCAGGGGCCGACATGTTTACTTTGGAAGGCTGGCTTTGACTGCTTGTGGCTTCACAGCAGTCTTCCTACTGCACATACATGAGCCACGCTGAATGGTCCTGCAGCTTTCTGGGACCTGTGACGTGTCCCAGAAGGCAGCAAGGGAAGGAAGGGGGAGTCAAAATTGCAATTGGATCGCCCTGGTGATCCGACCAGAAATGGCAACAAGTACTTGTAAAAATTAAGTAGAGCCCCACCGTCGAAAAAAAAAATAAAGTGCCAAAAGTTAAAGAGGAGGTGGGGAGGAGGCAAGTGGACAAGTGAAACTGCCACTTTTGAGTGAAGTTCCTCTTCAAGTGATCTTCAGGCCCAACAAGTACATTTGAACCTGTGTACACAAACCCCAAAAAACGGCTCAGGCAGCGAAAAAGGGTTAAATGTCGCTCTTTATTAACCACATGCCGCCCAGCCACTGTAGAAATACGGCGGCAGGGGGCTGGGCAAAACCACGTTTTAAAACGTGTGTTTTTAAAACAGGTAGGGGGTGCGCGTGAGGCGTGCCGCCGCCCTACCTGTCCCGCCGATCACGGCCGCGGATGTCAGTCGCCGGGTCACAGCCGGTCGTTACCAGCTATGTCCCGGCGATTGGCGGCAATCGCTGACAGAGAGCACAGCTGCAGTAGCTGTGCTTTCTGTCAGTTCCCTGACACCTCCAGGACACGCTGATCGGGACAGAAGAGTTTCTCTCTCCAGATCAGCGGTGTTCCCTGCAGTACACACACCCTGCCCCCTAGTAAAACACTCCCCCTCACACAGTTAACCCTTTCACTGAATAATAAAGTTAACCCCTTCCTCCCCAGTGCCATTAGTACAGTGTCAGTGTTTTTTTTTTTTGCACTGATCACTGTATTGGTGTCACTGGGGATGTCAGTGACCCCAAGTCAGTACCCCCCAATGTCAGAATGTCCGCCGCAGTCCCGCCATAAGTCGCTGATCGCCGCCATAAGTCGCTGATCGCCGCCATTATTAGTTAAAAAAAACCCTAAAAATCCCAGTATCTTTCCCGCCATTTGTAAACTCTATAACTTTCACGTAAACCAATTAATTTACACGTATTGGGTTTTTTTTTTAGCAACGACATGGAGCAGAATGCATTTTGGCAGAAATTTATGACTAAATTTGATTTTTAAATTTTTTTTCTACTGGACATATTTTCTTGTTCAAACATTTTATTAACAACGAAGCAATGTAACAGGGACAGAGACATTACCAATATATTATAGGCATTGTACTGACAACAAAACATAAGAGATAAAAAATCACAACTTCAGTGTTCTTATGGTTAGGAAGGAAAGAGAGGATCACAAAAACAATACTAAGTGTATGGTGTTACTAGTGGGTGGGAGTTGTTAGCAATAAATGTCGTAAAGTTGGTCAGTTAGGGTAATGGCTCACTGAAACATTATGGAAGGTTGTAGAAATTTAGGGGGGGATCGAAAGGGGGGTGGGAATGGGGGAAAAAAGAAAAAAAAAAAGGGGGGGGGGAAGGGGAAGGGTAATAGTAATGACTCCATGAGCGGTAGGTAGGAACTGGCAACACCTATGCATCGTATAGGGTGAAACATGGGCAGTGTCCAAGGCGTACTACAAACAAATCAGGGGAGAAGAAGAGATTCATCGAAGTTAGGTGGGAGAAAACATTCTACACAGGGGCTCCAAACATTTAAGAATTTAGGGATTGTGTCAAGAATTGTGGCTTCCACTTTTGCATGTATCATAGCTTGCGTGACTCTGGTCCTAACCACTGTAATATTTAATGAGGGGGATTTTCAGGATTTCGCAATGACCTGTTTGGCTGCTGTGATGACTTGCAGAAGGAGTTTGAATTGCAAATTAGAACGCCAGGAGGGCGTTGATTGAGTAGTGCGGTTATCGGGTTGGGTTGTAGTTTAGTAGTGCAAAGTGTGGATAACATGTTAAAAATTTCCACCCAGAAGGTTTGAGCTACTGGGCAGTTCCACCATATATGATAGTGTGTTCCTAGGTCAGTACAGCCTCTAAAGCAGTTGGGCGAGTAGTTGGGGGTGTATTTAGCAATTCTCGCTGGGACTAAATACCATCGTGTTAAGACTTTATAATTGGTTTCTAGAGCTACAAAGTTTTGCGAAGATGATTTTGTATTAGTCCAGACATGGTCCCACTCAGAGTAGTCTAACTGCCTGCCTAGGTCAGTTTCCCATTTACGGGTGTAGGGGGGGGGGGGGATAGGTGGCCGGGTTGTGAGGAGGGAATATAGGCATGAAATGAGGCCACGTCTGTGGGGGTCCTTGCAACATGCCCGTTCAAAGAGAGACATGGAGTTAGGTTGGTTTGTTATTGTTGTGTAGGGGGCATAAAAGTGCTGTAGCTGTAAGTATCTAAAAATTTCGGAAGCTGGAAGACTATATGTTTCCTGTAGTGAGGCAAAGGATTTAAATTTATTCCGCTGTAGGAAATGGTGTGTATGGAGCAGGTTAGCAGAGGTCCATGCTTGGAATAGGAGAGGTGTCTGCCAAGCCGGGGGAAAGGCTGGGTTTCGAAGAAACGAGAGCAAGGGGTTATGTGGCGATTGGAGGAGATAGCGGGTTTTCAATTTGTCCCATAAAGATAAGAAGTGGGAGGTAATGGGGTTGGTTATTGAGCGGCGGTCTACTGGCCTTAACCAAAGTAAGTTAGCGGTAGATAGGGGATCGCACTCTATCGACTCAAGGACTACCCACTGAGGGATTTCGGAAGTCGCATGGTATTTTGGCAACTGTGCTAAGTGTGCTGCTTGGTAGTATTTACCAATATCAGGGAGGCCTAGGCCCCCACTGAGTTTGGAGCGACATAAGGTGGGGAGGGGTATACAAGGACGGGTATTGCCCCAAACGTAGGAGGAAATGCGACGCTGCACCGTACGGAGGTAATGAGAGGGGACAGGGACTGGGAGGACTCTGAACAGGTACAAGTTTTTTGGGAGGATTGACATCTTTATAACTGCAATTCTACCCATCCATGCGAGGGGCAAGGAGGACCACCTGGTCAAAAGAGCAGAGAGGTGATTTAGCATTGGAATGTAGTTAGCTGTATAAAGATCTGACAGATTAGGGGTCAATTTGATTCCTAAGAAAGGAATATGGTGGTGTGACCAGGGGAATGGTAAAATCTGTTTCAGATGGGCCAGCTCATCAGGGGGAAGGGAGATGTTGAGTGCCATTGATTTGTTTGGGTTAACTATAAGACCAGAGAGCGAGCCAAACGTCTCGAGGAGTCGGAGTAGGGAGGGAGAGGAAATCAGGGGAGATGTAAGAAAGAGTAAAACGTCATCTGCAAAAAGACATAACTTGTGATGGGTGCCACCTAGTTCCAATCCCCTGCACATCCGGGTTAGCTCTTATTAGTAAGGCCAGAGGTTCTATGGCCAAGGCAAAGAGCAAGGGGGACAGAGGGCAGCCCTGTCTCATGCCTCGAGAAATTAAAAACTGAGCTGACCTGTGCCCTAGATACCGAATTCTGGCCGAAGGCTCTCGATATAGCGAAAGGACCCAAGTTAAAAAGTGTGGGCCAAAGCCCCAACGGCGTAAAATGTAGTGGAGATATGGCCATGAGACTTTTGTTAAAAGCCTTACGGATGTCCAAGGACAGGAAACAAGTGGGAATGTTGCGAGATTTGGCTATATTTGCCAAGAGAGATGCACGTCTGACGTTATCTCCGGCCTGTCGAGTTGGAATAAAGCCCACTTGGTCATTATGAATCAAGGACCCTATACACAGATTAAGGCGCGTGGAGAGGATTTTTGCTAGCAGTTTTATATCAATGTTGAGAAGAGAATTGGCCTATAGTTGGACCACTGCGTGTCATCCGAGTTTGGTTTCGGGATCATCGAGATGTTCGCTTGTATCGTTTCACGGTGGAAGGTATGGCCAGATAGTAGAGCGTTTAAAAGCATTAGTAAGGATAGGTGCTGTCAGGGCAATGCGGGTGTGACCAGAAGTGTGTGGACTGACACAGGGAAACGTAGGCTTCAGATATAGTAAATAATATAATTTATTGAGACTAACAATACAAATATAAACACAGTGCATTGGTGTTCCCCAAGCTAACACAAATACATACAACAAGGTGAAACAAACCCAAACCTAAACTGATATAGGTACACAGGTACATACACATATAGAGCACAACGTAGTCAGGCAGGCCGGGTCGATAACTATCGGTCAGGTAGGTACAGGAGGAGGAGGCGGAGAGTAGTCAGGTCACGAGCCGGGTACAGCAACTAACGGGCAGGTAGATACAGGGGGTCAGGCAGAGAATGGTCGGGGTCACAAGCCGGGGTCAAACAGGAGAAGTCAGCAGAGGTCAGGATCAGGCAGGGTCTGGCAACAAGTCAGGAGAAACAGGAACAGGAATGCAGGTTACAAGATACAGGGGCCCATGGAAAAACACACACCAAGGCCCTGACTGTGAGTCTGGCCATTCCTTAAATACAACCCCTGCAATCAGCTTCAGGTGTTTTGGCTGACTGCAGGGGTGAGTCTCTGATTGCTGAGAGCAGCCCGCAGGGCCCCTGATTGGTGGGCCAGCCCTGGACTTACTGCAGCCCACAAGGCAGGTCGCGGTCCCACCGTTATTGGCAAGTCCCCCTGACAGGTGCAAGGAGATGGGCAAATTTTTTGTAATAAGTGGCTGAGAAAGCCGTCCGGTCCTGGGCGCTTGCGAGGTTTTTACAACACTTAATAGCATGTAGGGTTTCAGCTGGGGTGATAGATTGCTCTAGCATGGCTAATTGGTTTTCCGACAGTGTCGGGAAGGAGATGGGGGCCAAGAGGGCATCAGCTTGCAAGGGGTCAGAAAAGGTGCGGAGGAAGAGTAAAGCCGTGACAGATGTTTATGGACAAGTTCGTAGGATGCGTTCTGGATTACTAGTGAGGTTGCAGTTGAGGTTCGTATCGTATAGGTTTAGTAATCTGGTCCAGCCTACGAAGCGAGAGGGCTAAGACAGTACTGGGCTTATTCGCCTTGGTATAATATTTTTGCCTGGATCTACCAAATGCGAGTTCCGCTTGGTCTGTGAGTAAAAAGGTCTAGAGCTAAGCGGGATCGTTCTAAGGCTTCACGGTTGGCAGGTGTGGGGGTCGCTTGGAAGATTTGATGGGAAATGGTCGTAGGATTGCTCCAGAGAAAGACGCTGTTGTCTCTTTGCTTTGTTTAAAAAGGACGCTTTACTAATGCAAAATCCGCGTATCACCGGTTTATTCGCTTCCCTAAGTAAGAGCGGGGAAACGTCAGGTGTATGGTTAAGAGATAAGTAATCTTTGAGGGCGGTTTCAATTTCCGAGCAGTGTACTGGATTTGCAAGTAAATTGTCGTTGATGATCCATGAGGACTCAGTAGGGGATGGGGCTAGAGAGGCCATGGATGTAAATACAGCGCAGTGGTCTGACCAGGGGATCGGGATTATTTCAGAGGTCAAGAGCTGGGAAGAGGAGCTGGCCGTAATAAGGATGTGATCTATCCTAGTAAGTCAGGGGGGGTGTAAGGTCAGGTGTCAGAGCACGTGTAGGGGTGTCTCGCTCAACGTCAAACTCACCCTCTGATGCGCAGGGATGGCTGGGCTGCGAGTCCTGCAGACCTGTGAAAGCGCATGCAGCCTTTTTGTGCCCACAAGCTGGGGCGGTGGCCATCTTGGCGGAGGCTTTAGCCAGGGCCTCCTTAATTGTCTTGTTTGGCGGGGGGGCCTGGTGCCTTGATGCCCCCTTGACCATAACGCGGCGGTTCAGGTCAGGGGGGGGCCCGCAGTGCGGGTCAGGTCCTCCTAAGTTAAATTGCGGCCGGGATCCGCAGCTCCTCTTCACTGTCACCCGATGGGGAGACGGAGCTCTAGCGGGACATGTCCATCCCGTCGGCCGCGCATGCGCACTCTCCTATTGGACATGTTTTATAGCAAAAAGTCCAAAATATTGTTTTGTTCCTCAAAATTGTCAGCCTTTTTTTTTATAGCGCAAAAAATAAAAACCACACGGGCGATCAAAATACCACCGAAAGAAAGCTCAATTTGTGGGAAAAAAGGATGTAATTTCATTTATGTACCGTATTGCATGACCGCGCAATTGTCCGTTAAACCAGCGCAAAAAAATGGCGTAAATTGCAGCATCTATACCATAGATTGTAGACACTATAACTTTCACACAAAGCAATCAAATATACACTTATTGGGATTTTTATTACCAAAAACATGGAGCAGAATACATTTTGGCCTAAATTTATAACCAACTTTGAGTTTACTATATATTTTTTATAGCTGAAAGTAAAAAATATCATTTTTCTTCAAAATTTTTGGCCTTTTTTTTGTTTATAGCATGAAAAATAAAAAGCGCACAGGTGATCAAATACCACCGAAAGAAAGTTCTATTTGTGTGAAAAACAGGACGTAAATTATGTTTGGGTGCAGCATTGCTTGACCGCGCAATTGTCAGTTGAATTAGTGCAGCGCCGAGTAGCAAAAGGAGGCGTGGTCATTAAGGGGGGTAAATCCTCTGGAGGTCAAGTGGTTAAGCCATGTATCTACAAAGGTAGGTATTGGAGCCCTTGCCCTTGACGATAATCTACATATCTTTAGAATTAATATAAAAAATATAGACAATCATGGAAAAAGGGGAAAACTGCATAAAAAAATATATAATATAAGGTAAATAATGACTCAAAAAATATGAGCGAACTATATTATGACTTTTGGTAGAACATTTGAAGTCCTAATTGCAAGTTTAGTCATTTCCTTCCTGTTTTTGATACTTGAGGTCTCACCTTGTTACCGGATGGATTTTAGTGGACAGACGTGCTTGCGGGTTGGTTATTAAAGCTGCACCGCTTCGTAGGACGACATTCTGAATGCGAAGAGCAAGGACAAAATGGAGAGGATGATCTTATCTGTGATAGTAATCCTTCACCTTCACAATGGTGAGTCACTGCACATGGCGGACGTTGCTTTTTGATATGCCAAATAACAAGCTGGTTTATATAGATGGATGTACAGTGAAGGAAATGCGTATTTGCTCCCCGGCTGATTTTGAATGTTCGCCCCTCACAAAGAAATGATCGGTCTAAAAAATCGAATGTTCGGTGTATTGTAACACTGAGAGACAGAATACAACAACAAAATTCAGCAGAAATGTGTCTAACAAATGATGACGGATCTGCATGTTCATGAGGGAAATAAGTATTTGATCCCCTATCATTCAGCAGGATTTCTGGCTACCAGGTGTCTTTCATACAGGTAACAAGCTGAGATTAGAAGCAGTCTCTTAAAGGAGAGTGCTGCTAATCTCATTTTGTTATCTGTATAAAAGACACCTGTCCACAGGAGCAATCAAACCATCAGATTCCAAACTCTCCACCATGACAAAGAGCTGACCAAGGATGTCAGGGACAAGATTGTAGACCTACACAAGGCTGGGCTGGGCTACCAAACTATGGCCAAGCAGCTTGGTGAGAAGGTGACAACAGTTGGTGCAATCATTCACAAATGGAAGAAACACAAAACAAGTGTCAGTCTCCCTAGGTCTGGTACACCATGCAAGATCTCACCTCGTGGAGTGTCAATGATCATGAGAACAGTGAGGAATCATCCCAGAACTACACGTGAGGATCTTGTCAATGATCTCCAGGCAGCTGGGACCACAGTCACCAAGTAAACAATTGGTAACACACTACGCCGGCAAGGACTGAAATCCTGCAGTGCCCGCAAGGTCCCTCTGCTCAAGAAAGCACATGTCCAGGCCCGTCTGAAGTCTGCCACTGAACATCTGAATGATGCAGAGGAGGACTGGTGGGAAGTGTTGTGGTCAGATGAGACCAAAATCGAGCTCTTTGGCATCAACTCAACTCGCCGTGTTTGGAGGAGGAGGAATGCTGCCTATGACCCCAAAAACACCATCCCAACTGTGAAACATGGTGGTGGAGACATTCTGCTTTGGGGGTGTTTTTCTGCTAAGGGGACAGGACAACTGCACTGCATCAAAGGGACGATGGACGGGGCAATGTACCATCAAATCTTGGGTGAGAACCTTTCTTCCCTCAGCCAGGGCATTGAAAATGGGTCGCGGATGGGTGTTCCAGCATGACAATGACCCAAAAACACACGGCCAAGGCAACAAAGAAGCGGCTCAAGAAGAAGCATATAAAGGTCCTGGAGTGGCCTAGCCAGTCTCCAACCTTAATCCGATTGAAAATCTGTGGAGGGAGCTGAAAGTTCAAGTTGCCAAACGTCAGCCACCAAACCTTAATGACTTGGAGAGGATCTGCCAAGAGGAGTGGGCCAAAATCCCTTCTGAGATGTGTGTGAACCTGGGGGCCAACTCCAGGAAACATTTGACCTCTGTGATTGCCAACAAGGGATTTGCCACCAAGTACTAAGTCATGTTTTGTGAAGGGAATCAAATCCCTATTTCCCTCATGAACATGCAGATCAGTCATCATTTGTTAGACGCATTTCTGCTGAATTTGTTGCTGTATTCTGTCTCTCAGTGTTACACCGAACATTCGATTTTTAGACCAATCATTTCTTTGTGAGGGGCAAACATTCAAATCAGCAGGGGAGCAAATACGCATTTCCTTCACTGTATAGATACATAGGTGAAAATTCTTTGGAGCTCATTAGCAGAGTGCAGAGTTCAGGAAGGGGGGGAGGGTGTTGCACACAGTGTGCAGAGTTCAGGGGTGCGCTGCATACAGAGTGCTGAGTTCAGGGTTGCGCTGCATACAGAGTGCAGAGCTCAGGGTTGCGCTGTATGCAGAGTTCATGGTTGCGCTGTATACAGAGTTAAGAATTTGGGGTTGCGCTGCATACAGAATGCAGAGAGGGGTGCGTGCAGAGTTCAGAGGGGTGCGCTGCATACAGAGTGCAGAGTTCAGGGGTGCGCTGCATACAGAGTGTTCGCTGCATACAGAGTGCAGAGTTCAGGGGTGCCCTGCATACAGAGTGCAGAGTTCAGGGGGGTGCAGTGCATACAGAGTGCAGAGTTCAGGGGTGCGCTGCATACAGAGTGCAGAGTTCAGGGGTGCGCTGCATACAGAGTGCAGAGTTCAGGGGTGCGCTGCATACAGAGTGCAGAGCTCAGGGGTGCGCTGCATGCAGAGTTCAGGGTTGCGCTGTATACAGAGTTAAGAATTTGGGGTTGCACTGCATACAGAGTGCAGAGTTCAGGGGTGCGCTGCATACAGAGTGCAGAGTTCAGGGGTGCACTGCATACAGAGTGCAGAGTTCAGGGGTGCGCTGCATACAGAGTGCAGAATTCAGGGGTGCGCTGCATACAGAGTGCAGAGTTCAGGGGGTGCACTGCATACAGAGTGCAGAATTCAGGGGTGCACTGCATACAGAGTGCAGAGTTCAGGGGTGCGCTGCATACAGAGTGCAGAGTTCAGGGGTGCACTGCATACAGAGCATGGAGTTCAAGGGTGCACTGCATACAAAGTGCAGAGTTCAGGGGTGCGCTGCATACAAAGTGCAGCCTTCTTCCACAGCTGCTTACCTCTGAATCCCCCATCCACTTTATCCTCAATCTCTGCATGCATCTCCCCACCACTGCACCATCTTCTCCCCACCCAAAAGGCTCCACCATTTTCCACATGTTGCTGTATTAACCCCTTGCCCTCCGGAGGATCCTCCCCCCCCCCTTCCTGACCAGGTCATTTTTTGCGATACGGCACTGCCTTAATTTAACTGACAATTGCGCGGTCATGCAACGCTGCACCAAAATTAAATTTACGTTCTTTTTCCCCACAAATAGAGCTTTCTCCGGTATTTGATCGCCTGTGCGTTTTTATTTTTTACGCTATAAAAAACCAACAATTTTGAAAAAAAAAACTACATTTTGACTTTTTGCTATTAAACATGTCCACTAAAAAAATTTTAAAAACCAAATATCGTCATAAATTTCGGCCAAAATGTATTCTGCTCCGTGTCTTTGCTAAAAAAAAATCCCAATACGTGTAAATGAATTGGTTTACGTGAAAGTTACAGCGTTTACAAATGGCGGTGTAGATACTGGAATTTTTTTATTTTTTACTAGTAATGGCGGCCATCAGCGACTTATAGTGGGACTGGGGGCTGCGTGCGGTGGGGGATCTGACTTGGTGTCACTGACATCCCCAGTGACACCAATACAGTGATCGGTGCTAATAAAAAGCACTGACACTGTACTAATGGCACTGGGCAGGAAGGGGTTAACATGAGGGGCGATCAAAGGGTTAACTGTGTGCTGTTTTACTATGGGGACTGTGTGCGTGTTTCACTGTAAGCACACTGCTTTGTATGGCTGTGCTATGCAGAGCCATATAAAGCAGTGTGCAGGAGCTGACAGGGGAGAGATCTGCATTGTTTACATACAGGTCTCTCCCCTGTCGGAAATCCTTAGCGATTGCTGGGTGCCGGCGGGGAATCACCAGCCGGGACCCGGTGATTGACAGCCTAGGCCGCGAATGGCAGCGCGGGTAGGGTGTGCACGTCCTCTACCTGGAATTGCAAAATCACGTATATGTACGTGATTTTGCGTACCCGTGTCACCCAGTGACACCAACACAGTGATCAGTGCTAATAAAAAGCACTGACGCTGTACTAATGGCACTGGGCAGGAAGGGGTTAACATGGGGGCGGATCAAAGGGTTAACTGAGTGCTGGGTGTGATTTGCTATGTGATACTGCATTGTATGGCTCCACCTACTGGCTGGATATGAGACTAGAAAATACTTCAATTATTTATTTTTTTTAGTCATGACCAAATTAAGGAAAGAAAATATACAAAAAATACATAACACTCCTTTAAAAAAAAATTGTCTGTTTTTGACTATAGTTGTCCTTTAACTGTTTAACTTTTTTTTTTTTTTACCATTAGGACTGCTTGGTGCGTCAATCTGTGGAGAGTTAAGATTTCTATCGAGTACTATCGGAGGGCAGGTGACTCTATCAGTGGACAACACCGAGTTCAGTTCCATCAACTGGCTTACAAAGGATGGGAAGTTCCTTGCCGAAACATCACCAGGTGAACCTGCCGAGATAGGGGACGCTGAGTACGAAGGAAAATTAAAAGCCACAGTTACTGGATCTTTAATTATAATGAACCTGACCAGAGAAGACCAAAAACAGTACACGGCGAATGTGCAGAGAATTGCATCGGGCCAATGTCTTCAGAGGTTTCATCTACGAGTGTTTGGTAGGTCATTATCACTCTTTGGGGAATTCGGTGAAGGTGGAGTCAACTGTTCTTGGTCCACGTACCCTACAGTCAAGGGATGCACATTAGATAACAATCCTACGGTCAGTTTGGTGATGAGTTCGAAATTTTCTCAAACTGTAAGTGAGCAAAAAAAGTTGCGGTTCTGCGTTTTATTCAATTTTGGCAAAGTCCTCTTCTAATTTCGCCTTGCAACTTCCAAGAGATATTCGAGAGGAACATCTTTGTAAATTAAAGTTTTCCACCATAAGTGGGAAACCTTTAAAAAAAACCTGATCATTCCCTGCACCAGACTTCATTTTTAGAGACATCCAGACGCTTTCTCTCACACTAAAGCTTTGGCCATGTGGCCACCATTGTCCGAGTGTTTGGTAGGTCATTATCATTCTTTGGGGAATTTGGTGAAGGTTGAAGTCAACTGTTCTTGGTCCGTGTACCCTACAGTCAAGGGATGCACATTAGATAACAATCCTACGGTCAGTTTAGTGATGAGTTCGAAACTTTTCTCAAACGTAAGTGAGCATAAAAAGGTTGCGGTTTTGCGTTTTATTAAGTTTTGGCAAAGCCCTCTTCTAATTTTTCGCTATGTAGCTTGCCAAGAGATATTCGAGAGGAACATCTTCGTAAATTAAAGCTTTCCACCATAAGTGGGAAACCTTTAAAAAAAACCTGATCATTCACTGCACCAGACTTAATTTTTATAAAAGTCCAGACACTTTCTCTCACATTAATGCATTGGCCATGTGGCCACCATTGTCCGAGTGTTTAGTAGGTCATTATCATTCTTTGGGGAATTCGGTGAAGGTGGAGTCAACTGTTCTTGGTCCGTGTACCCTATAGTCAAGGGATGCACATTAGATAACAATCCTACACGGTCAGGTTGGTGATGAGTTTCGAAATTTTCTCAAACGTAAGTGAGCATAAAAAGGTTGCGGTTTTGCGTGTTGTTACATTTTGGCAAAGTCCTCTTCTAATTTCACCTTGCAACTTCCAAAAGATATTCGAGAGGAACATCTTAGTAAATGATCTGGTGCATTCCCTGCACCAGACCAGAGAAGTCCAGCCAAACACTCTCTCTCACATTAAAGCATTGGCCATGTGGCCACCATTGTCCACCCGTAAACCTTCATCAAGCTGACAATGGTTTCTTGTTTCCTGATGTCTTTGAACCAGTGATGGCTTTTTTTTTGGTCGAAGAACTCCATTCTTTAACCCATTAAGCCATTTTGAAATATCCTAGACTTGAAGTTGTAAAATCGAGCTCATGAGCAAGTTGACATTTTATTTAGTCAGTGATTGGCCGTTCAGTAAAAAGGATCTGGGTGGCTGTAGACCACTTTTGGACCACTTTTGGACCACTTTTGGTCTACAGCCACCTTGGTGGTATCCCACACAGCCACCACAGTGATTCCTCTGGGGAGCCTGGCGCAGCAGTAAACTGTCCACACAGGTAGTGAAGAAGAAGATCGAGGAACATCCACTACTACTGTACCTGGGGAAGCAACCCGTGCTTGTTTAGCTGCAGAGGAGGTCAATGAAGACATTGGGGGGTCTAATAGGCCCTTGACATCTTCATAAAGAGGACCTGCCACCTACCCATGCTATCACAAAGGGGGCTTGCCTTTGAACAACCTAAAACAAAGAATTTGGTTGGTGTTCCAATCTACGATGTGGTTCTGGTGGGCTATGGGACCAACAAAGAGAAGGCAAGTGGTTGGCCTGCAACTTTGATCTCTTAGGACAAGTTTCCGGTAGCCTAAGCTTTCTGAAGAGTGGCCCACGGTGGGGTGTTTGACAGGCGGCATTATGTTGCCTCTTTACCACCTGTTTTAACCCTGGAAACCCCTAGAAATATGGAGTGGCCCCACTTATAAGCGGGGAAGGGTCAATTTTGTATTCCCCCATATCCTTGCCTTTGCAGGGGGGTTCGGGCAGCGATTGAGGCGTAGTAAAAACTTAAAAAAAAATGATATTTTTACGTTTCTACCGCCCTCTGAAAAACAATCAGCGTTGGATCTCGCTTCAGAGGGCTGGCAGGCATTCAGAAGGTGATCGTGCAGCCTCTTGAATGTCTGTATTTCTTTTTTTTTTTTTTTTATTTATGTCTTAATAATAATTTTTCTCAACATACCAAATGTTTGGCTGGCAGTTGCAACATCTCCAATTGAATGTAATGGAAATGCCTCCTGCCAAATTCTGTAAGGTGGGTCACAATTTCTGTGGCAGCAGCATGTGTACTGGCTGCAATAGTAGACGTTAGCTGGGGTGGGGCATTAAAACCTCAGCTCATCTACCTGTTTTTACCACAGTCTGGTGTGAAAGAGCCCTTAGACACATTTCCATTGGACCCTCACTATTATAAGTGAAGTCCAGGGGTTGAAGTAAATGAGAAATCCTGGTTGTCCATTGTTTTTTGGTCATTCCCCTCCACCATTGCCATCATATTAAAGTGAAATTTCTGGTTTTCCTGATCAAACGCTGTTCTGATCCCTCACCAGATATACCGACTGTGGAGTCCTGTGCGGGGGCAGACCAATATATCTTCTGAGGAGGGAGCAGAGGTCACTCTACCTGTGAACTGGACCGGCTTTGAGTCCATCACTTGGGTGACTGTCCGGGATTTGGTGCATTTTGCCGTAACCAAGCCAAGGCAACCTGTTGTGATTCAGGATGATCGATTCATAGGACGACTGAATGCCACCGCCAATGGCTCTTTAATCATCACCGGGCTAACCATAGATGACCAAGGAACATATGGAACCTATGTGGTGACACCAACCTCACAGGAATGTGCCCAGCTCTACAACCTCAGAGTCACAGGTAAGTTCCTGTAATACGCTGAAATATATTGTATGTCCATAAAGAAGACACAAACATGCAGTTAAAGCCCAACTTCAAACATTTTTTTTTTAAAAATATCCCCTTTAAAAAAAAAATTGGTCTGTGCTTTGCAATATTCATTTTCAATCCAGCCCTGCCCACACGGAAGAAAAATATATTTGAATTATATTTTTAAAATATTCTTCCCAAATATATTGACATATAGTTGAAATGCTACAATTGTGGCCATATTCAATATATTTAAAAAAAAAAAAAAATTAAAAAAAAAAATATATATATATATATATATATATATATATATTGAATATGGCCAAAATTGTATTTATATATATATATATATATATATATATATATATATATATATATACTGCATGTTGAAATGCATTTTTATTACAAAATAAATGAAAAATATTTTTAAAAATACATTTCAAATATATGGGGTTTTTTTTAGCAACTCCGAGGTAGATGTAGAATGTAGAGGTCACGGCTTATTGAAAGTCTTCTTCATGATCCAAACTCCAGGAACTCCTGTGTTGGACACAATTTCCTTTCTAATAAAAAAGAGGGTTTCGCATGGACTAGGCTGAGGCTCTGGCGCCCCCAACTGGTCACAATGCAAAGTGCACAACTCTCTGTAGATCTCTGAGAAATAGTAGAGTCCATGGCTATGGCACTTTTTTTTTAATTGCTGGAAATCTACATTCCACCTTCACGGTTCCATGGGTCTTGCTTGGCTCCGGTGACCCATTGCTCGGTGGTTTTTCCGGGAGTGGAATCGTGCTGCAATTTACAGGTGAGCGAGCTTCGTCGGGAACAAGAATTGGACTGTAGTGCTGGAGACAGCCGCAGGGCCCCATGATCTGGTATCCTGCAGGAAATTTACAGATGGAACAGAAACATTTCCTGTAAACCTTTCTGCCTCAAACAAAATTCTTGAAATGATATAGTAAGGCAAGAAAAAAAAATATGGGCAAATGGGGTGACCCATAGGAACCATTATATTTTGCTGCAGGCATGGCAATATAAGTTGACGGCTGATTGGTTGCTATTGTTTAGGGAATATTCCACATTACTCTGAATATACAGGTGAAACTCGAAAAATTAGAATATGTTGCAAAAGTTCATTTATTTCAGTGCAGCAACTTAAAAGGTGAAACTAATATATGAGATAGACTCATTACATGCAAAGCAAGATAGTTCAAGCCGTGATTTGTCATCATTGTGATGATTATGGCTTACAGCTCATGAAAACCCCAAATCCACAATCTCAGAAAATGAGAATATTGTGAAAAGGTGGAATATTCTCGGCTCAAAGTGTCCCACTCTAATCAGATAATTAAGCCAGAACACCTGCAAAGGGTTCCTCAGACTTTAAATGGTCTCTCAGTCTGGTTCAGTAGGAATCACAATCATGGGAAAGACTGCTGACCTGACACCATCATTGACACCCTCCATAAGGAGGGAAAGCCTCAAAAGGGAATTACAAAAGAAGTTGGATGTTCTCAAAGTGCTGTATCAAAGCACATTAATAGAAAGGTATGTGGAAGGGAAAAGTGTGGAAGAAAAAGGTGCACAAGCAGCAGGGATGACCGCAGCCTGGAGAGGATTGTCAGGAAAAGGCCATTCAAAAGTGTTGGGGACTTTCACAAGGAGTGGACTGAGGCTGGAGTCAGTGCATCAAGAGCCACCACACACAGACGGATCCTGGACATGGGCTTCAAATGTCGTATTCCTCTTGTCAAGCCGCTCCTGAACAACAAACAACGTCAGAAGCGTCTTACCTGGGCTAAAGAAAAACAGACCTGGTCTGTTGCTCCGTGGTCCAAAGTCCTCTTTTCTGATGAGAGCAACTTTTGCATCTCATTTGGAAACCAAGGACCCCGAGTATGGAGGGAGAATGGAGAGGCCCAAGGACCCCAAGTATGGAGGAAGAATGGAGAGGCCCAAGGACCCCGAGTATGGAGGAAGAATGGAGAGGCCCAAGGACCCCGAGTATGGAGGGAGAGAACGGAGAGGCCCAAGGACCCCGAGTATGGAGGAAGAATGGAGAGGCCCAAGGACCCCGAGTATGGAGGAAGAATGGAGAGGCCCAAGGACCCCGAGTATGGAGGGAGAATGGAGAGGCCCAAGGACCCCGAGTATGGAGGAAGAATGGAGAGGCCCAAGGACCCCGAGTATGGAGGAAGAATGGAGAGGCCCAAGGACCCCGAGTATGGAGGAAGAATGGAGTGGCCCAAGGACCCCGAGTATGGAGGAAGAATGGAGAAGCACAAGGACCCCGAGTATGGAGGAAGAATGGAGAGGCCCAAGGACCCCGAGTATGGAGGAAGAATGGAGAAGCACAAGGACCCCGAGTATGGAGGAAGAATGGAGAGGCACAAGGACCCCGAGTATGGAGGAAGAATGGAAAGGCACACACTGCAAGATGCTTGAAGTCCAGTGTGAAGTTTCCACAGTCTGTGTTGATTTGGGGAGCCATGTCATCTGCTGAAGTTGGATGTTCCCAAAGTGCTGTATCAAAGCACATTAATAGAAAGTTATGTGGAAGGGAAAAGTGTGGAAGAAAAAGGTGCACAAGCAGCAGGGATGACCGCAGCCTGGAGAGGATTGTCAGGAAAAGGCCATTCAAAAGTGTAGGGGACTTTCACAAGGAGTGGACTGAGGCTGGAGTCAGTGCATCAAGAGCCACCACACACAGACGGATCCTGGACATGGGCTTCAAATGTCGTATTCCTCTTGTCAAGCCACTCCTGAACAACAAACAACGTCAGAAGCGTCTTACCTGGGCTAAAGAAAAACAGACCTGGTCTGTTGCTCCGTGGTCCAAAGTCCTCTTTTCTGATGAGAGCAACTTTTGCATCTCATTTGGAAACCAAGGACCCCGAGTATGGAGGAAGAATGGAGAGGCCCAAGGACCCCGAGTATGGAGGAAGAATGGAGAGGCCCAAGGACCCTGAGTATGGAGGAAGAATGGAGAGGCACAAGGACCCCGAGTATGGAGGAAGAATGGAGAGGCACAAGGACCCCGAGTATGGAGGAAGAATGGAGAGGCCCAAGGACCCCGAGTATGGAGGAAGAATGGAGAGGCACAAGGACCCCGAGTACGGAGGAAGAATGGAGAGCCACAAGGACCCCGAGTATGGAGGAAGAATGGAGAGGCCCAAGGACCCTGAGTATGGAGGAAGAATGGAGAGGCACAAGGACCCCGAGTATGGAGGAAGAACGGAGAGGCCCAAGGACCCAGAGTATGGAGGGAGAACGGAGAGGAACAAGGACCCCGAGTATGGAGGAAGAATGGAGAGGCACACACTGCAAGATACTTGAAGTCCAGTGTGAAGTTTCCACAGTCTGTGTTGATTTGGGGAGCCATGTCATCTGCTGGTGTTGGTCCACTGTGCTTCATTAAGTCCAGGGTCACCGCAGCCGTCTACCAGGAGATTTTGGAGCACTTCATGCTTCCTTCCGCAGACGAGCTTTATGGGGATGCTGACTTCATTTTCCAGCAGGACTTGGCACCGCCCACACTGCCAAAAGCACCAAAACCTGGTTCAATGACCGTAGGATTACTGTGTTTGATTGGCCAGCAAACTCGTCTGACCTGAACCCCATAGAGAATCTATGGGGCATTGCCAAGAGAAAGATGAGAGACATGAGACCGAACAATGCAGAAGAGCTGAAGGCCGCTATTGAAGCATCCTGGTCTTCCACAACACCTCAGCAGTGCCACAGGCTGATAGCTTCCATGCCACGCCGCATTGAGGCAGTAATTGCTGCAAAAGGGGCCCAAACCAAGTACTGAGTACATATTGTAAATAGTGAAAAATATATGAGCGCTGGGTGACAACAGGCAAAATACAGGCAAAATACAGGCGGGAGCAGCCAGCAAGGAAGAGGAAACAACCTCAGATCCTCCAAGTAATGCCAAAGATAAAAATACAAATGCGGCGCTCAGTGTTAGTTACAGTGTGCAGATAATATCACACAGTATTAGAACTTACTAAGTATAATGCATGCGGATAAATGTGACTGCTGTGACACAGTGAGCAATAATCAACTTACGTGACTGTTGTGACTGTGGTATTGAATAGTATTAACAGCAACAAAGCTTATTGAATAAAGTTCATGCGGAGTGAAATGACTATAAATGAACAGTAATATTCATAACTTTTGTTGCTAGAAGCAACGAGCATACTATACACCAATGGGATAGTATCCCATAATGTCATAAACTGATAAGATATAGTTCATCTAGATTAATGTGACTGCGGTGACACAAGAAACAGCGGATAACTTTCGTGACTGCTGTGGTTGGAAACAATGAGCATACTATGCACTTATATCAATAAAAACCAGCGCAAACCCACATAATCATTTGCATTACTCAACTTATTAAACAAACTTAAAGACCGTGACACAAAACCACTTTTGTGCTAGTAAAAAAAAAAAATATAAAATATATAAATAAATATATAAATATAAAAAATTAAATTAAATTCATAAGTCCAGTGACAAAAAAATCCCAAAAAATTAATTGACAGTCCCGTGACAAAATAAATCAAATTGTAATTAAATTATAATTTTCATTGGATTCTTCCGTGCCTTTGATCCCTTCACCATCCACCAGTGCAACAACCAACATTAACCGCACTCACCAGATATTAGTGAGTCACACGCCTTTCAGGAATATTAAGGGCTCCTGGACCCCCTTTACTTTTTATGAGACCTCCAAATGCTGCTTCCTCTTGTGTCTGGGTACCTCTTCTGCTTACTCCTCTCACCGAATCCCCCAAGGAAAATCAGGAAGAAGAAAAGACCATAGCGTGATACCGTAGTGGTTTCTCCTCAAAATAATCTCTCCAGACCACTCACATTTTAGCGGGATATAACCCGCATTTTATTTGAAACAACAATGATTTTCTTTGAAAATGATCCACTTTCCAAGTACAGCGACTTTGCATAAGAGACCCCGCAGCCTAGTATACAGCAGGATGGCAGACCTCAGATGCAGACTCATCCACTATGCTAAGATGGCCCCTTGAAACGCACCGCTCGGCGTGCGTTCCACTCACCGGAAATGACGTCAGACGCCGGAACAGGCAACCGGAAGTGCGTCAACGCGTTTCGCCCCACCCACAGGGCGTTATCAAGACCATACTATGCACTAACCAGATGGCACAGATAAATGTGCGTTGGAGTAAATAAAAGACCTACTCCTCGGTACTCTGGAGGTGGGAACTCAGCATGCGGATGTGATCATCAGGTGGAGGTAAATCACCAGCTGTCATCTATCCAAAGCAGGGTTCCACGTCTCAGGTTAACCGTGTCCAGCAGTGCCTTTTATAGCCATCAGGGGGATCATACACACAGATGGAAACCAGGATCCTTCAGGATAAGGACTCTCGGTGCCAGATAAATGAGCCCAGAGAGAAAAGAACTCCAATAGTGTAGTACGTTTAATGACAAATATTAGAGTAACATCAAGGTACAGGTAAAAAAACAAAGCCAGCACTTACATCTGAGGTAGTTGGTGGGTAAAGTAATTAGCAATCCATTTCTCATGGATTGCTAATTAATGTTGAATGTTTAATTAATGTTTAATTAATGTTGAATGTTGGTTTTTGTACCAACATTCAAAGGGGATTCCACCATTGTGTGACCACTTTTATTCCCTGGGCCCACGGGTAGTGGGTTGAATGACAATGAGCATCATTTAGCCCAGAAGATGACTGACGCTGGAGCACGGTACTATATGTATGCAGGGGAGAGTGCGAAACAGGGGTGGACTGACAACTCATAGGGCCCCTGGGCAATAGGGGATCATAGGGCCCCTGTGTCCTCGCCCGCATTCAAACCACACCCAAAAAAGCCTATGAAAGGTACCAGGGGCATCTCATGGGGCCCTCTAATGACCCCGGGCCCTCGGGCAGTGCCCGAGCGCCCAAATGGTCAGTCCGCCCCTGGTACAAAAACATATTTTTTTTACAGGGTCTGGGCTATGTACGAGAAAAATACTGGAGTTTGGCTTTAATGTGTGATTTTTCTTTTCCATTTTCAGGATTCAGTCAGACAAACACTCGTAAGGATTACACCAAAGAGAACACCATACGGCTGGTGATATCTGCCTTTGTGTTTTTGTTCACTTGCTGTGTGCTTGCCCACCACATAAAGACTGAAGTAATGAGTCCTTCTACTGACGCTTGTGACCACTGGAGATGAACTAAAGTCCTCTAGGAATTGGCCTTTAAGGGATTTTTTTTTAATTTTCTGGATTCAATCAAATGAAAACTACATGACTGGTGATATCTGACTGAGTGTTATTCATTGCTTTGCTTTGTTCTTACCCATCACACAAAGACCACAGGGACGAGTCCTTACCCACCACATGAAGACCAAAGTGAGGAGTCCTTACCCACCACACGAATACAACAGGGAGGAGTCCTTACCCACCACATGAAGACCAAAGTGAGGAGTCCTTACCCATCACACGAATATCACAGGGAGGAGTCCTTACCCACCACATGAAGACCAAAGTGAGGAGTCCTTACCCACCACACGAATACCACAGGGAGGAGTCCTTACCCACCACATGAAGACCAAAGTGAGGAGTCCTTACCCATCACACGAATATCACAGGGAGGAGTCCTTACCCATCACATGAAGACCAAAGGGAGGAGTCCTTACTCATCACTTGAAGACCACAGGGAGGAGTCCTTACCCCCCACATGAAGACCAATGTGAGGAGTTCTTACCCATAACATGAAGACTGCAGAGAGAAGTCTTAACCCATCACACGAAGACAGAAGTGAAGAGTCCTTATCCACCACATGAAGACCAAAGTGAGCAGTCCTTACCCATCACATGAAGACTGAAGTGAAGAGTCCTTACCCACCACATGAAGACCAAAGTGAGCAGTCCTTACCCATCACATGAAGACTGAAGTGAAGAGTCCTTACCCATCACACGAAGACAGAAGTGAAGAGTCCTTATCCACCACATGAAGACCAAAGTGAAGAGTCCTTACCCATCACATGAAGACTGAAGTGAAGAGTCCTTACCCATCACATGAAGACTGAAGTGAAGAGTCCTTACCCATCACATAAAGACTGAAGTGAAGAGTCCTTGCCCATCACATGAAGACTGAAGTGAAGAGTCCTTACCCATCACATGAAGACTGAAGTGAGGAGTCCTTACCCATCACATGAAGACTGAAGTGAGGAGTCCTTACCCATCACATAAGGACTGAAGTGAAGAGTCCTTACCCATCACATGA
Organism: Staurois parvus; assembly: GCA_951230385.1. Classification (NCBI taxonomy): domain Eukaryota; kingdom Metazoa; phylum Chordata; class Amphibia; order Anura; family Ranidae; genus Staurois; species Staurois parvus. The sequence continues at coordinate 313,435 of CATNWA010016763.1, forward strand.
AGACCAAAGGGAGGAGTCCTTACCCATCACATGAAGACCAAAGTGAGGAGTCCTTACCCATCACATGAAGACCAAAGTGAGGAGTCCTTACCCATCACATGAAGACAGAAGTGAAGAGTCCTTACCCATCACACGAAGACCAAAGGCAGGAGTCCTTACCCATCACACGAAGACCAAAGGGAGGAGTCCTTACCCATCACATGAAGACTGAAGTGAGAATTATTTACGAAGTCGATCTGTGTACAAGCAGCTTGTTGGAAATTCTACTCTTGATCAGCACTGCTGGCTATAGCTATGATGATGAGTGTATTTATTGTGTAGATTGGGGAATTGGCTCATTTTATTTTGTTCAATCCAACCAGTTGAATGAATAAAAAGATTATTGCATGGCCAGCTTAATTCCTGTGGAAAATTTCCTAAATACCTATAAAATGAATATGGATGTGAGGTGGACATGGTGTATTTAATCACCATTGGGGTTTTTATTTTTTGTTAAATTAACAAAAAAAGACTGAAAATTTTGAGAGAAAAAAAACACATTTGCAAATAAATAATTGTTCTTCATAAATTTAGGCCGAGATGTATTCTGCTACATGTCTTTGGTGAAAATAACCCAAATTAGGATGTATTATTTAGTCTGTAGGAAAGTTATAGAGTTCACAAACTATGGGATATATCTGAATATTGATCCATCCTGAAGTACTGACGGCCATCTAATTTCTTGAGGTCCAAGAATGTCAGGACAGTACAGATATCCCCCAAATGTCAGGACAGTACAGATATCCCCCAAATGTCAGGACAGGACAGATATCCCCCAAATGTCAGAACAGGACAGATATCCCCCAAATGTCAGAATGGTACAGATATCCTCCAAATGTCAGAACAGTACAGCTATCCCCCAAATGTCAGAACAGTACAGATATCCCTCAAATGTCAGAACAGTACAGATATACCCCAAATGTCAGGATGGTACAGATATCCCTCATAGGTCAGAACAGTACAGATATCCCCCAAATGTCAGAACAGTACAGCTATCCCCCCAAATGTCAGAACAGTACAGATATCCCCCAAATGTCAGAACAGTACAGATATCCCCCAAATGTCAGGACAGTACAGATATCCCCCAAATATCAGGACAGTACAGATATCCCCCAAATGTCAGGACAGGACAGATATCCCTCAAATGTCAGGACAGTACAGATATCCCCCAAATGTCAGGACAGTACAGATATCCCCCAAATGTCAGGACAGTACAGATATCCCCCAAATGTCAGGACAGGACAGATATCCCTCAAATGACCCCTTTTTGCAAAGTAGACAGTCCGACGTATTTCATAACAGGCATGGCGAGTCATTTTTTTGTAATAATTTTTCGGAAATGAAGAAATGAAAAAAATTATTTTCACTATTTTTTTTTTTTACATACTGTCACCAGTGCAGTACAGCGTCATCAAATAACTGGCATGGCGGTGATCAGGGACACTGACTGGTGACAGTATGAAAAAAAAAATTTATCATTTTTATTTTTTTTTTTTTTTTTATTAAATAAAATTTTTTCTCTTTTTTTAAATTTTTTTTTTTCATATTTCACTATGACCAAAGTAGTACAATGTTACCATAGTAACATTGTACTACTTTGGGGAAGTGATCAGTATTTTTTTTTTTTTTTTACACAATTTGCTTATAGGAAAAATTACTTTGCTATAAGCAAGCATTTACTTGAATGAAATAGATTCATTCAGGGGTTTTTTTTTTTGTGCTTAGCTGTGATTTGGATACAGCGAATCACATGAAAGAGCTGGGCTGTGATTGGCCCAGTTTGTGACCATTCACAGCCAGACACACTTGTATACAATGGATGGCATGAAAGGAAGCCATCCATTGTATACAACTGTCATGTGACCTGCTGTGATTGGTCACAGCAGGTCACAGTACTGGCAATGGGGCAGGTACACAGATCTGGTATCTGGAAAAATATTTTTTCCTTTTCCATTAAATCTTTAAAATACTGAGGGGGGGGGGCTTGATTTACTAAAGGGAAATAGGCCGACCACTTTGCAAGGGATGTTGCATTTTGTAAGTGTATTTTCCCTGGAGCTTGGTGAATGTGACATAAATTCACTTTGAAACGAATACCCCCCCCCCCCCCCCGCCAACAAAAAACAGCAATTTTGCTTGCACTCTATTTTATGTTGGCAGCTAGAAGGGTGTCACTTCATTCACTAAGCTCTTTGCTTCCTCAAGTCAAAGGGGCCTCTTTGATGACTGGTTGGGGAACATTCAAAAGCCAGCAAGAGAGGTGGAGGACGAAGCAGGGAGATCCTTGCACTGCAGCTCCTCAGGTACAGCTTCCTCTCCAGCAAAGAGAACAGCATAGGAGCGCCATCACCAAATCTTACTCCACATCTCCAGAAACCAGAAGTCAGCAGTGCTTTGGATCTCACACTTTTTTGGAACATTTTATCATTTTTTAAAATTTTTGATACCTATAGGCTCATGCACGCAATGTGCAAGCTATCAATAATGGACAACGTTGAGCAAACCGTAGAGTCTTTTCCCGCACACCATGTCTGGGTTCTATGCTACGTCAAAGATTACTCATAGCCAAGGGCGGACTGACAACTCATGGGGCCCCCGGGCAATAGGAAATCATGGGCCCCTGTGTCCTCACCCACACTCAAACCACACCCAAAAGCCTATGAAAGGTACCAGGGGCATCTCATGGTGCCCCTACTGACCACGGGCCCTCGGGCAGTGCCCGAGTGGCTAAATGGTTAGTCCACCCCTGTTTATAGCTCATATGTAGATAGATTACGGCTCTTTTGGTATGTAATAATACATTTTATGAGATTTTATCCCTACTGCCTAAGAACCCCTCCTCCCCCAGACTGAAACCCCGCCTATATTTCCATAACTCCTCCTAAGACCCAGCTCACTGCTTGCATCATGGCTGAGGGCTCCTGAGAATATTACTGAGGCAAGGCGCTGTGATGTTTTCAGGAAGCTATGTACAGCACCCTGCTGGCTCCCCCCACCATATTACATAGAGAAGCACAGAGACCCAGTGATGATGTTAATGGCAATAAAATAGGGTATGAAAGTTTTCTTCATCATTTTATTAGTGTGTTTATGAGTGGGAAAAGAACCAATGAAGGTGAAAACAAGCAGCTTAGACTTCAGCTTTCAAGTGCATGCCTACAAAGACATTTTTTTTTCTCGTATTGGATAGAGCAGGGGGGGGGCTAAGAATAGATGTCAGGTTTTCGTTTGCTGTTGTGTCCCCATTGGGAGATTCATCCTCTCCATCCATCCTGGTGACCATTAACCAATGGGATAAAAAATGATGGGAGATCCACCAAAACAGGAGGTGGGGGGAAGTCTTCCAATAAAAACAATTTCCCAAGAGTGGATTTCTCCCTCGTTTCGGAGAGATTTTCTCTCATTTCCTGTTGCGTCTACAAGTCAAGAAGAGGTGAAAAAGAATTCTCCCCAATGGGACAGAAAAACATAAACTGACAAGGGGATTTATCCGTTCCTACTCTATCCAAATCTAAAGAAAATGTTGTTATACAGGACATACACTTGAATTAATTACAGAACTAATTTCCCTGATTTCAATTCCTCTCTAATTGCAATTTACAGACATTGTTGTGGATTTCAGAGACTCTTCTCGCCTCCATGTTGGCCAAGACAAATAAGACGTCTGGTGCATATGATCTTGTGGCCTCCAGTACTGTCCATTGAGATTGGCCAATCCACAGGCGCTGAACCACCAGCCGCAATTCATTATGTGACTGCAGCTCTTATATAGCATGTCACCATTTGCAAAACATCGTGGAGTGCAGCCATCATGGGGGGAATCCGTGGTGCTGAAAGATCTACCGTACTGACTGGATTTTGGCGACGACGTTCCGATGAATGAATCTCCTGCAAGAAGGAACATGACCATAGTTAGGTGTTCGGACATTGACTATAAAATTATTTTAGGAAGTTGAATCTCAACTTGAATCTGAACTGGTCTGGTCATGTCTTAAACATCTGGACAACATATTGAAGAGAAGGTCTTCTTTTATGATGGGTGATAGATGGTTTATACAAAAAAAAGACCTAAAAATAAGGATCAGCTATTTGCCACCTCTGGGTAAAAACCAGACAAAAACATTTTCTCCACTCTGATCTTCCTCCTGCTTCCTTCCAATTCTAGGTCTGGGGCTGTGAAGGGCAGAATCTTTGTGAAGTTCTTACTGAGTGTTCATCTAGATGCACCCAATCAATAGCACTTCTTGCCCCCTGCTGCAGCCTAGTTCCAGTGCCTCAGCATTGGTATCAAATGGAGGAATAGTGCCCAATCATTGGTCTCAGTGGGAGGAATAGTGCCCCATCATTGGTGTCAGTGGGAGGAATAGTGCCCCCTCATTGGTATCAGTGGGAGGAATAGTGCCCCATCATTGGTATCAGTGGGAGGAATAGTGCCCCATCATTGCTGTCTTTGAAAGGAATAGTCCCCATCATTGGTATATTTTGGAGAAATAGTGGCCCATCATTGGTGTCAGTGGGGGAGGTATGGTGCCCCATCATTGGTATCAGTGAGAGGTATAGTGTCCCATCATTGGTGTCAGTGGGAGGTATAGCGTCCCATCATTGGTGTTAGTGGAAGGAATAGTGCCCCATCATTTGTATCATTTGCAGGAATAGTGCTCATTCATTGGTCTCAGTGGGAGGAATAGTACCCCATCATTGGTGTCAACGAAAGGAATAGTGCCTCATAATTGCTGTCTATGGAGGGAATATTGCCCTATCACCAGCATCAGTGGGTGGATTAGTGCCCCATCATTGTTATCAGTGGGAGGAATAGTACCCCATCATTGGCATCAAGGAGAGGAATAGTTTCCCATTGTTGGTGTCAGTGGAAGGAATAGAGCCCCATCATTTGTATCATTTGGAGGAATAGTGCTCATTCATTGGTCTCAGTGGGAGGATTAGTGTCCTATCATTTGGTATTAGTGGAAGGAATAGTACCCCATCACTGGTGTCAACAAGAGGAATAATGCCTCATAATTGCTGTCTAAGGGAGGAATATTGCCCTATCACCAGCATCAGTGGGGGATTAGTGACCCATCATTGGTATCAGTGGGAGGAATAGTACCCCATCATTGGTGTCAGTGGGAGGAATAGTACCCCATCATTAGCATCAAGAGGAGGAATAGTTTCCCATTGTTGGTGTCAGTGGGAGGAATAGTGCCCCATCATTGTTATCAGTGGGATGAATAGTGCCCCATCACTGGTATCAAGGGGAGTAATAGTACCCCATTGTTGGTGTCAGTGGGAGGAATAGTGCCCAATGATTATCAAGGGGAGGAATAGTACCCCATTGTTGCTGTCAATGGGACGAATAGTGCCTTATCATTGTTACCAGTGGGAGGAATAGTACCCCATCATTGGCATCAAGGGGAGGGAAAGTTTCCCATTGTTGGTGTCAGTGGGAGGAATAGTGTCCCATCATTGGTATCAGTGGGAGGAATAGTGCCCCATCATTGTTATCAGTGGGAGGAATAGTGCCCCATCATTGTTATCAGTGGGATGAATAGTGCCCCATCACTGGTATCAAGGGGAGTAATAGTACCCCATTGTTGGTGTCAGTGGGAGGAATAGTGCCCAATGATTATCAAGGGGAGGAATAGTACCCCATTGTTGCTGTCAATGGGACGAATAGTGCCTTATCATTGTTACCAGTGGGAGGAATAGTACCCCATCATTGGCATCAAGGGGAGGGAAAGTTTCCCATTGTTGGTGTCAGTGGGAGGAATAGTGTCCCATCATTGGTATCAGTGGGAGGAATAGTGCCCCATCATTGTTATCAGTGGGAGGAATAGTGCCCCATCATTGGTATCAAGGGGAGTAATAGTACCCCATTGTTGGTGTCAGTGGAAGGAATAGTGCCTTATCATTGCTATCAGTAGGAGGAATAGTTCCCAATGATTGGTCTAAGAGGTAGAAATAATGCTTTTTATCAGTGGGAGACAATTTCCCCTAGGGGCCGGATAAAGGCAAGCAAAGTAACGCAGTTTGCAGACCACTAGCCTAGAGCATTTTTCAAAATTTCAGCTGCGTACGAGTCTATAAAGAATTCTTCAACGCTTACAGATGTGCTAATGATGCCCCAAATCTCAGAGGCAGATTGAGACTTGTGGCTAGAAAATGAAGTGCTACTTTCAATGCCATCAAAGGGTTTCATAATTAGGGTAGCATTGGGTTTTATCTTCCATGCTACATGTAGTAGTGGCCTGTTGGATGTACAGATCAATTATCAAAAATGTTTCCAAAAATGTTTGCTGTTATCATTCTACTTTTGTTCCTCATTGAAAGTGTTGGTGTCTGTGTCCCGCTAGGGGGGTTCACCATGTCCTGGTGACCATTGTGACTATTACTGAAGGTGATGGGAAATCCCAGAACGCAAGAACAAGAATAGAGGGGGAATCTTCCAGTGGAGAAATGTGTTCCATTGACAGCTATGGAGGGATTTCCCTTACTTTAGAACTATTTTCTATCACTTCCTGTTGTGGGACAGGAAGTGGAAGGACATCTCCCCAATGGACTACCCATGACATAAAAGTGGCAAGGGATTTACTAATTCTCTATTCTTTAAAAAAAAATGGATAGATATATTTTAAGCTTTTATGCTTCTGTCCCCAAGTGGAATTTGATACTTCCAGTTGCTATTTTTTTTTCTATGATTACCATGTTCTACTTCTATTTCATTTTAATCTGAATATACCTGAAAGAAGAAAATTGAAGCCTTGGTCACCTACCGGCTGAGCCTGAGTAGTTTCCTACTGTTAGCCGATAGAATGTAGATCTGGGGCCAATGTTGAAGGTGTCATAAATTGCAAAGGCTGTGGCATTGGAAAAGTCCACCAGATTAATAATTAGTTTGCATTTTCTGTTCTCTTGGTTAGTCAGGAAGTTCATCTTTTTCAGCCCCAACCAATGTTCACCTGTATCAGAAAAAAAAAATATTAACACTTAACATTAAATAATGAAAAAATAATTACTAAAAACAATATGTAGCGCTTAGTCACTCCACGTTTACACAGAAAGTAATAAAAGTTCTGAAGGAAAAGTCCATACAATGTGACCATATGTTAAATAAAAGCCACATCTTCAAAAAGGTGATGTGCCGCCAAGGAGAAGAAAGGAGGAATCCTCCACCATCACCACTCACAGCCTCTTACCAGAGAAAGTGACCACAGATCACGCGGTCAAAAACAGCGAGTATGGAATACCAATGGATATATTGGATTCTAAATCTTCTCCGGCAAAAAGACAACTCCACAGCTGGTAACTCGATGATAATGATCCAGTGTTGCACCTCAAAGATAATGGGACGTGTGCAAAGAGAACAAAGGCTCCTCACAGTGTAGTATGCAAAATAATCCGAAATTTACTAAAAGTAATACACTAACAAACGTATGATGAAATTAGCATGTGAAATCATAGAAGTTTCCAACCAACAAAATGGCCGCAGTGCGTGATGACGTCATAAGCCGAAGCTCCATCCTACTCGTTTAATCACAAGAAGACGTCATCAAGGGCATGGCCTATGACGCCCATCACGCTATAAATAGTCACAGGGCGGAAATGAGCCTGTGGCACTTGCACTTCCAGACCGGAACCTTGAATGGATAGCCAAACCGGATGTCACGATGACACCATAGAAAAGAGCCTATGTAACGTGCGCTCCACAGACCGGAACTGTGGATGGCTAGCTAAACTGGATGTCATGACGACACCATAGAAAAGAGCCTATGTAACGTGAGCTCCACAGACCAGAGCCATGGATGGTTAGCCAAACTGGATGACATGACGACACCGTAGAAAAAAGCCTATGTAACGTGCGCTCCACAGACTGGAACCACGGATGGATAGCCAAACCAGATGTCATGACGACACCATAGAAAAGAGCCTATGTAACCTGTGCTCCACAGACCGGAACCATGGATGGATAGCCAAACCAGATGTCATGACGACACCATAGAAAAAAGCCTATGTAACCTGTGCTCCACAGACCGGAGCCATGGATGGATAGCCAAACTGGATGTCATGACGGCACCATAGAAAAAAGCCTATGTAATCTGTGTTCCACAGACCAGAACCATGGATGGATAGCCAAACCAGATGTCATGACGACACCATAGAAAAGAGCCTATATAACTTGCACTCCACAGACCAGAACCATGGATGGCTAGCCAAACTGGATGTCATGATGGCACCATAGAAAAGAGCCTATGTAACCTGCACTCCACAGACCGGAACCACGGATGCCTAGCAAAACCAGGTGTCATGACAGCACCATAGAAAAGAGCTTATATAACCTGTGCTCCACAGACCGGAACAATAAAGATATTAACAAACCAGATGTCACAACGACACCACAGAATAAAACAAAAGCCAAAATTAAAATACTAAACTATAACATAATGAACATTTTTTTTTAATTTTTGGTAACAATCCCCCATAAATGACAAATACTATAACAAACGTTTTGGCCCAATATACCATCTAGTGGTTGAAAACTATAAAGGCATATCCGACTACACGTCACTATACATTTTCTGGCCCAATAAGCCACCTGGTGGTTGGAAACTTTAGAAGTAAATCAAGTTGCACAGCGTCATCTTGTGGTTGGAAACCAATCTATGAACATTATAAAATCATAAAATATAAAATACAAGGTATAATATACATTAACAAATGACATTAAATAGCCTCAACCCATCAAAAGGTGGGCTGAAACCTACCAAAATCTAACGAATAAATAACTCAACAAATACACAATTAAAATTAATTTAAATCAATAAAAGAATAAGGCAAAATATAAAATAATCATAATCCTATGACCTCACTAAAACTACATTCAACTATTATTAATAAAAGCATTGACATTCCATTCGACGGGATGTTTTTAATGTATAAATCCATCGGGTCTCTCATTTGGAAATCTTTCTCCTGGTGTGAAGAACAAGAGATGAAAGAGATGAAAGTGAAGGGTCTCCTTCACTTCCCACCATATTTCTAATACATATGATATCAACTCTTTCATCTCTTGTTCTTCTAAGAATGTAGTTTATCTCATTCGTTGTCCATGCGGTCTACAATATGTGGGCTGCACGGTCCGTACAATGCAAACTAGGATCAAAGAACGTATCGCCAATATACGTAAAGGTTTCCAGAACCATAGTGTATCCAAACATTATCATGGAAAAAATCCTAATGGCACACTTTTTTGGGGCATCAATAGATTTACCCCTAGCTGGCGTGGTAGTCACACCAAGATGGAGATTTCCAAATTAGAGACTCAATGGATTTATACATTAAAAACATATACCTGGTTTGGCTTAAACATCGAATGGGATGTCAATGCTTTTATTAATAATAGTTGAATGTACTTTTTAGTGAGGTCATGGGATTATTTTATATTTTGCTTAATTGTTTGTATTGATTTAAATTAATTTTAATTGTTTATTTGTTGAGTTTATTTATTCGTTAGATTATGGTAGGTTTCAGCCCACCTTTTGATGGGTTGAGGCTATTTAATGTCACTGGTTAATTTTTATACTATACCTTGTATTTTATATCTTATGCTTTTATAATGTTCATAGATTGGTTTCCAACCACAAGATGACGCTGTGCAGCTTGATGTACTTATATAGTTTCCAACCACCTGATGGCTTATTGAGCCAGAAAATGTATAGTGACCTGTAGTCGGATATGCCTTTATAGTTTTCAACCACTAGATGATATATTGGGCCATAGCGTTTGTTATAGTATTTGTCATTTATAGGGGATTGTTACCAAAAAATGTAAAAAAAAAATGTAATTGCGTTATAGTTTAGTATTTTCATTTTGACTTTTGTTTTATTCTGTGGTGTCATTATGACATCTGGTTCATTTATACCTTTATTGTTCTGGTCTGTGGACAGCAGGTTACATAGGCTCTTTTCTATGGTGTCGTCATGACATACGGTTTGGCTAGCCATCCGTGGTTCTGGTCTGTGGGAGAGCAGGTTACATAGGCTCTTTTCTATGGTGTCGTCATGACATACGGTTTGGCTAGCCATCCGTGGTTCTGGTCTGTAGAGAGCAGGTTACATAGGCTCTTTTCTATGGTGTCGTCATGACATACGGTTTGGCTAGCCATCCGTGGTTCTGGTCTGTGGAGAGCAGGTTACATAGGCTCTTTTCTATGGTGTCGTTGTGACATCCGGTTTGGCTATCCATCCGTGGTTTCGGTCTGTGGAGAACATGTTACATAGGCTCTTTTCTATGGTGTCGTTGTGACATCCGGTTTGGCTATCCATCCGTAGTTTCAGTCTGTAGAGCGCAGGTTACATAGGCTCTTTTCTATGGTGTCGTCGTGACATCCAGTTTGGCTAGCCATCCATGGTTCCGGTCTGTTAACCCCAGGTTACATAGATTCTGTTCTATGGTGCCGTCATGACATCCAGTTTGGCTAACCATCCATGGTCCTGGTCTGTGGAGCGCAGGCTACATAGGCTCTTTTCTGTGGTGTCGTCATGACATACGGTTTGGCTAGCCATCCATGGTTCCCATCTGTGGAGTGCAGGTTAAATAGGCTCTTTTCTATGGTGCCATCATGACATCCAGTTTGGCTAGCCATCCGTGGTTCCGGTCTGTGGAGCCCAGGTTACATAGGCTCTTTTCTATGGTGCCATCCTGACATCCAGTTTGGCTAACCATCAGTGGTTCCGGTCTGTGGACTGCAGCTTACATAGACTCTTTTCTGTGGTGTCGTCATGACATACGGTTTGGCTAGCCATCCATAGTTCCGGTCTGTGGAGTGCAGCTTACATAGGCTCTTTTTCTGTGGTGTTGTCATGACATCCGGTTTGGCTATCCATCCATGGTCCTGGTCTATGGAGCGCAAGTTACATAGGCTCTTTTCTATGGTGCCATCAGGACATCCAGTTTGGCTAGCCATCCATGGTTCTGGTCTGTGGAGTGCAAGTTACATAGGCTCTTTTCTATGGTGTCGTCGTGACATCCAGTTTGGCTAGCCATCCGTGGTTCCGGTCTGTGGAGCGCAGGTTACATAGGCTCTTTTCTATGGTGCCGTCATGACATCCGCTTTGGCTAGCCATCCATGGTTCTGGCCTCTGGAGTGCAAGTTTCACAGACTCGTTTCCACTCTGTGACTATTTATAGCATGATGGGCATCGTAGGCCATGCCCGACGACATCTTGTGATGAAACGAGTAGGGTGGAGCTACAGCTTATGACGTCATCACGTACCGTGGCCCTTTTTTTGGTTGGAAACTTCTATGATTTCACATGCTAATTTCATCATATGTTTGTAAGTGTATTACTTTTATTACATTTCGGATTATTTTACATACTACACTGTGAGGAGCCTTTGTTCTCTTTGTACACGTCCCGTTATCTTTGAGGTGTAACACTAGGATCATTATCATCGAGTTACCAGCTGTGGAGTTGTCTTTTTGGCGGAGAAGATTTAGGATCCAATATATCCATTGGTATCCCATTCCTGCCGTTTTTGACCGCAGTTAAAGCCCAACAGAGATGCTAATACTTCCCCACCAGGGAGGACCGGGAACCTTTGACCTGCAAATCCAACCAACTAACCTTTTCATTGCAGGCTAGTAGGGAATCTGTAGAATAAAGAAAGTCTACCACCATGGTGCCCACACTGATTGGTTGACATGAAAAAGTTGGATGTTTATTTAGGACACAGTTTTTTTACACTTTCCAGCATTAGCTTCCTTCGCTGCTCTTGGCGTTCAAGAAATTTGGTGCAGGAAGACTTCCTCTGCCAGGTGTTGTGCTTCAAGTCTGAATGAGGAGCAGGTAGCTACACTATATTGCCGAAAGTATTGGCCTCGCCCTCCCAATCATGTGATTCAGGAGTTCCAATCCCCTCCATGGACACAGGTGTATACAATCAAGCCCCTAGGCATGCAGACGGCTTCTACAAACATTGGTGTAAGAATGGGTCGCTCTCAGGAGCTCAGTGACTCCAAGCGTGGTCCCGTGATAGGTGGCCACCGGTGCAATAAGTCCATCCATGACATTTCCTGGCTACTAAATATTCCGCGCTCAACTGTTAGTGGGATTATAACAAAGTGGAAGCGACTGGGAACAACAGCCACTCAGCCACCAAGTGGTAGGCCACGTCACATGACAGGGCTTGGGGGGGGTCAGCGCATGCTGAAGCGCACAGTGCGCAGAAGTCGTCAACTGTCTGCAGAGTCAATAGCTAAAGACCTCCAAACTTGGTGTGGCCTTCAGATGAGCCCAACAACAGTGCGTAGAGAGCTTCATGGAATGGGTTTCCATGGCCGAGCAGCTGCATCCAAGCCGTCCATCACCAAGTGCAATGCAAAGCGTCGGATGCCGTGGTGTAAAGCACGCCGCCACTGGACTCTAGAGCAGTGGAGACATGTTCTCTGGAGTGACCAATCACGCTTCTCTGTCTGGCAATCCGATGGACGTGTCTGGGTTTGGCCGTTGCCAGGAGAACGGTACTTGCCTGACTGCATTGTGTAAAGTTTGGTGGAGGGGGGATTATGGAGTGGGGTTGTTTTTCAGGGGTTGGCTTGGCCCCCTAGTTCCAGTGAAGGGAACACTTAAGACGTCAGCATACCAAGACATTTAGTTGGACAATTTCATGCTCCCAACTTTGTGGGAACAGTTTGGGGATGGCCCTTTCTTGTTCCAACATGACTGCACACCAGTGCACAAAGCAAGGTCCATAAAGACATGGAGGAGCCAGTTTGGGGTGGAGGAACTTGACTGGCCTGCACAGAGTCCTGACCTCAACCCCATAGAACACCTTTGGGATGAATTAGAGTGGAGACTGCGAGTCAGGCCTCCTCCCCCGACATCAGCGCCTGACCTGACAAATGTGCTTCTGGAAGAATGGTCCAACCTTCCCATAGACACCCTCCTAAACCTTGTGGACGGCCTTCCCAGAAGAGTTGAAGGTGTTATAGCTGCAAAGGGCGGGGCCAACTCAACATTGAACCCTACGGAGTAAGACTGGGGGGCCATTAAAGGTCATGTGTGTGGAAAGGCCGGCGGCCCAATACTTTTTGGCAATATAGTGTATATTATCCACAACATATGTCCCTTCGGATAAAATCTCAAATGTCAGAATGGCGGAGCATCTACACCTGGGGCCACCAGCTGAACATATCCTATTAGTACTGGCCCCCCCCCCGGGCCCAATCCACCCCTGTATCCCACTCCATCACAAACAAGTAAAAAAGGATTAGGTTGCATTTACTTCAATAGTAATTGTACAAACAGCAGAATGGACTGCTTACCGTTGACATTTCCAAATCCCTGCTCATAGCTGTTCCATAGTTTATTGAAACGCAGTCCATTTAACCCATTGCGGAACTGTATACGGGTCCAACCTCCGCAATGTGTTATGTCACAGAAGACCTGCAGGGGGAGCACAAAGCATCGATCTTAATGGTGTCATAAACCAGCTCAAGCAGTATAGAAATTTATGGAAAATATATATTTTTTTAATTATTATTTATTTATTACAGGTACTTGTATAGAGCTGTCAATTTACTCAACGCCTTACATACAGTATATATTGTATATTAATATCAGTCCCTGACCCTCAAGGGGCTTGCAGTCTAAGGTCCCTGACCCTCAAGGAGTGTACAATCTAAGGTCCCTAACCCTCAAGGGGCGTTGCAATCTAAGGTCCCTGAACCCTCAAGGAGTGTACAATCTAAGGTCCCTAACCCTCAAGGGGTGTACAATCTAAGGTCCCTGACCATCAAGGGCATACCATACTAAGTCTAAGGTCCCTGACCCTCAAGGAGCATACAATCTAAGGTCCCTGACCCTCAAGGGGTGTAACAATCTAAGGTCCCTAACCATCAAGGACCATACAATCTAAGGTCCCCTGACCCTCAAGGAGCGTACAATCTAAGGTCCCTGACCCTCAAGGAACAATACAATCCCTAAGGGGTCCCTAACCCTCAAGGGGTGTACAATCTAAGGTCCCTAACCCTCAAGGGGAGTACAATCTAAGGTCCCTAACCCTCAAGGGGTGTACAATCTAAGGTCCCTGACTCTCAAGGGTAGTACAATCTAAGGTCCCTAACCATCAAGGACCATACAATCTAAGGTCCCTAACCCTCAAGGAGCGTACAATCTAAGGTCCCTGACCCTCAAGGAGCGTACAATCTAAGGTCCCTAACCTTCAAGGAGCGTACAATCTAAGGTTCCTAAAAACCCTCAAGGAACGTACAATCTAAGGTCCCTAACCCTCAAGGACGTACAATCTAAGGTCCCTAACCCTCAAGGGGCATAAAATCTAAGGTCCCTAACCCTCAAGGAACGTACAATCTAAGGTCCCTAAACCTTCAAGGAACGTACAATCTAAGGTCCCTGACCCTCAAGGAACATACAATCTAAGGTCCCTAACCCTCAAGGAACGTACAATCTAAGGTCTCTGACCCTCAAGGAGTGTACAATCTAAGGTCCCTGACCCTCAATGGGTGTACAATACCTAACTCACATTCATACACATACTAGAGCCAGAGTAGACAGGATCCAATTAACCTACCAGCATGTCTTCGAGTGTGGGAGGAAACCCACGCAGGCACAGGGAGAACATGGTAAACTCCAGGCAGGTGGTGATGTTGTTGGGATTTGAAACCAACGGACCCGAGTACTGCCAGACGGAAGTGCTAACCATTTTAGCCACTGTGCTGCCCTAAAAACTAACTTCCTACACATTCTCCCCCAGTTTCTTGATCCCATAAAGTCTCTTTTTTTTTAATCTCTCATCAAAAATCCATCGGAGGTCACATACCAGAGTCTTAAATGGTATCATAAACCAGCCCATGTAGTAATACCCACATGGAAGAAAAATATATTTGAAATACTACAATTTTGGCCATATTAAATACATTAAAAAAATATATTTCAATAAATATACATATAATATATATATAAATATAATATATAATACACAATACTGCATGTTGAAATGTGTTTTTTATTACAAAATATATGAAAAATATAAAAAAAATAATTTCAAATATACTGTATGATTTTAAAAATACAAATCTACATTTTTGGAGTGCATTTACAAATATATGGGAAACTCATACAAATGAGCGCAGAGAGGCCACTCCAGGTGGAAAAAGTGAACAGTTAATCATGAGCTCACCACTGCTGCCTTGTTAATCATTTGCATAATGATGAGAACTGGAAAAAATAGGCGCTGTTGGAAAAAAGCGCAACTGCGCGAAACATGTCGTCTTGGTAAACCTACATATGCTCCCAGCTGAAGCCAACGCCAGACACTGCCTTCGCTTGCCATGGTGACACCACCCAGGACGCCCATACGCTGACACCACGTGATTTGAAGCCGACAGGAGCATTCTCTGATCTCAGCTCCCCTCAGAGCGGACGGCCGTCCATTGGAGTCACATTGTCCACTTCAGGCTGGTCAGTTTTATTATATTTGTTACTTTGTCTCACCCAATAAAGATGCACCTTCACTAAGCTGCTTGTCTGAAGCATTGTTCCACAGCGCCTATTTTTTTCAGTTCCCATGTACAAATATATGTTAAAGTGACTTTTTTGAAATATGTAAAAAAAAATCTGATGAATAAAATTAAAAAATGTATATTTAAAAAAAACGTTTTTTTAAATATACTCCAGATTTTATTAACATATAAAAAAGTAATTTTAACATATTAAAAAATTTTAAATATATATATACATATCCACACATAACTTCTATCTATTAAAAGAAGATCTATCTATAGATAATAGAAAAATAGATAATAATAAATAAATAAAAATAATAAATAGATAGATAATAGATAGATTAGATAGATAGATAAAAAATAGATAATAAAATAGATAGAAAATAAATAGATAGATAAAATAAATATAGATAGAAAATAGATATATAGATAGATAGATAGATAGATAGATAAATAAATAGATAAAGATAAATAAATATAATAGATTTAAATAAATAAATAAAAATAATAATAAAAATAATAGATAGATAGATAATAATAAATAAAAAAAAAAAAAATAAAATAAAAATAAAAAAATAGATAAAAAAAGAAAATAAAAATAGAAAGATAATAGAAAGAAAAATAATAATAAAAAATAGATAAATAATAAATAGAAGATAAAATAAAATAAATAGAAAATAGATAAAAAAATAGATAAATAGATAGTAATAATAATAAATAATAAATAATAAAGATAAAAAAATAGAAAAGATAAAAAATATAGATAGATAATAATAAAATAATAGATAGATAGATAGATAAATAAATAAATAAAAATAGAAAATAAATAATAGAAAAATAAATAAAAAGATAATAATAGATAATAATAAATAAATAGATAAAAAGATAGATAAAGAAAAATAAAAGAAAATAAAAATAAATAAAAAGATAGAAAATAATAGATAAATAGATAAAAAAAAAAAAAAAAAAGATAATAGAAAAATATAAAGATAAATAGATAATAAAAT